>OU342736.1:504235318-504699100 GCA_910589765.1 Avena atlantica | reverse complement strand
AGGGGGGCACCGTGGCTCCGGCCGCCAACCTCCTCGTCTTCCTCTCTGCACTGCTCCATTTTTGGGTCATGGGAAGGTGGATGGGAGAGAGGAAGAGAAAGGGGAGTAGGAGGAAGGGAGAAGCTAGCGCGCTGGGAGAGGGAGGGGATCGCCGATGGTGTCAGGCGGCTCCGCCTCACCTCGGACCAAGCGGCGCAGCCGCCAGAGACAGAGAAACGCAGGGAGAGTTGGGGGAAATGAACTTAGGGTTTCAAAGGGGGCCGTGTGTGCGTGTGTGTGTGTGTGTGTGTGTGTGTGTGGGGGGGTGATCAAGCGATCGACGTGGACCACCATCTGATCAAAACCCTAGCAATCGGAGGGTCACTGTTTGGAGGCGCAGAGGGTGCGGGGCGGTGTCGGGCCATGGGCTGTAGTTGGGTCGCGGGGGCTGAAGGAGCAATGCAGGCGCGTGTCGGGTAGGTAAAATGGCTGCGGCTGGGCCATGGGCCGTCGTGGGCCAGGCGACAATGGCAGCGTAGAGAGTGAGCGTTGCACGCGCGCTAGATAGCGAAGTGGCCGCGGGTGGCCGTGGGCCGACGTGGGCCGCGCGCGCAAAACATCCCTATTCCAATAAAATTTTGATTAGAGAATTCAAAAGGTGACATAAGTTTTTTCTGTAAAGTCTTAAAAGTTGCTTAATTGCATTATTTTTTCCGCTGCAAATAGTTGATAGAAATTGCTTAAATGCAATAAAGTGATTAAAATTGTTTAAAGCTATGATAAAGTGATATTAAAGTTAATTATGCTCCTGTTATTAAATGACCAACGTTATTAATAGCATGATCATGATTCGTTTATTAATGAAATGAAAGGTGCATTTATCTTTATTTTTGCCCAATGGTGATATCATTTTAATTGCACAAACAGTTGCATGTTTAATCTATACCAACGTTGGATCAATGCATACAATTGTTTTTTGTTATCTCACATCTTTTATGGTTTTTAGGAGGTCTCAACATCATGAGTTGCCTCAACGACATTCCGATGCTCAGGGGGGACAACTACACTGAGTGGAGGAAGAAAGTAGACCTGGAATTTGTGTGTACCGAGGTTGACTGGGTTGTGGAAACCAAGTAGCCATTCAAGCCTAAAGACTCGGTAAGAGATGATGCTGATGATAATGCTGCTTGGGAAAAGAGGAAAAGGGACCATGCTCCAGTGAAGTTGGCTTACTCCATTGACAACCAAAAATGGGTAAATGCCAACAAAAAGTGCTTGGCCTTTGTAAAGAATACGATTGAGAACGCCATTGTGGGCTCAATCAAAGAGTGTGCCTCCGTTGGGGAGTATCTAGCAAAGATAAAGAGTCAGTTTACTCGCTCTTCAAAGATGTATGCCACCCAGCTGCTCAAACAGTTGGTCACAGAAAAGTACACTGGAGGGCCACATGGCATCAGGGAGCACATCTTGAGGATGAGCAACATGACTGCTAAATTAAAGCCCATGGATGCTGACCTCAAGCTCAAGCCTGCTCTGCTGGTTCACCTTGTCATGGCCTCCCTTCCCTAACAGTTTGAGAACTTTGTGATCAACTACAACATGTCTCTTGAAAAATGGGACATTGAAAAGACCATTGGGATGTGTTCTCAAGAGTAAGAAAGGCTCAATTCCATTCATGGCGGTTCTCTGAATTACGTGAAGGACAACAGGAACAGAACCTTCAAAAAACCATGGTGGTTCCCCCTCTATGCCACATGGCAAAGGCCCCCAACAGTATCAGCAGCAGCAGAGTCTCCCAGGGGACAAGGACCAGTGTCACCATTGCAAGAAGCCTGGTTACTTTAAGAAAGATTGCCCAATATGGCTCAAGTCCATAATGGCAAAGAACGGGATTCCATTCGACAAGTAATTTGCAAAGAAGCGAAAGATGCATTGAGGTCGCGAATGGAGTGCAAGCAGAAGTTGAAGCTATTGGCGACACCCCTCTAGAGCTAGCTGGTGGTTTCACTATTCTATTAAAAGATGTTTTATTTGTTCCCTCGCTTCATAGAAACTTAATAAGTGTGTCATGCTTGGATAAAGACAGTTTTGAATGTTATTTTGGACATGGCAAGTGTGCCATATGGTTTAATGATGCTTGTGTGGGTACTGCTTTACTTCACGATAAGTTTTATTTGTTATCCTTGCATTAAAAAGAGTGCAAACCGAAGTACAGAAACACTAGAAATCATCCATACTGATATTTGTGGATTGTTTCCTGTGAAAAGTGTGGATGGTTATGATTCATTCATATCATTCATAGATGACTACTCCCGATATGGTTATATTTATCCAATTAAAGAACGATCTGAAGCATTGGATAAATTTAAAATACTCAAAGCTAAAATTGAAAATTAGCATGATAAAAGAATTAAAATAGTCCGGTCTGACCGTGGGGGGGAGGGGGAGTACTACGGTCAGCACACTCCATGTGGTCAAGTACCTAGACCTTTTGCAAGGTTTCTACAGGAAAATGGAATAGTCGCCCATTATTCTATGCCGGGCGAACCTCAGCAAAATGGAGTAGCTGAAAGGCGTAACCGTACCCTTATGGATATGGTGCGCAGCATGATGAGCTATTCCACCCTCCCATTGGGATTATGGATGGAGGCGCTTACAACCGTCATTCACATTCTCAACAGAGTACCAAGCAAGTCGGTGCCCAAAACACCGTACGAGTTGTGGACAGGTAGAGTCCCCTCTCTGCGCCACTTGAGGGTCTGGGGGAGCCCAGCTGAGGCAAAAATTTTCAATCCAAACATTGATTAGACCCCAAAACAGTATCTTGCCACTTCATTGGCTATCCAGATAAATCAAAAGGCTATCGTTTCTACTGTCCTGACAGATACACAAAGTTTGTAAAAACGAGACATGCAGTCTTCTTGGAAGACAAATTGATGAGGGGGAGCACGGTAGCTCGGGAAATTGATATTGAGGAGAAGAGGGTGCATGCACCTAATCCGATGACTCAGGAGCCATTTTTCTCGCTACCTGTTGTGCCACCATCTACAACCCCTGAGGTTGTGGTGTCGGCACCTGTTGTGACTCAACACGTGACACCAATGGGATAAGGTTCGGAACCTGTCCATCAGGAGCCGCCTAAACCCACTGTTGAGCACGAAAGGGAGCCGGAACAGCCACATACAAAAAATATGCCAGAACCTGAGGCACGAAATGAGAAAGAGTCTAAAGAACTCAGAAGGTCTAAAAGAGAAAGAATACTAGCCATTTCTAAAGAAATTTACAAAGTTTACAACATAAAAACAGTTCATATGGAGGGCGATCCCACCTCATATGAAGAAGCCATGAGAAGCCCTCACTCAGCCAAGTGGGTGGAGGCAATGGAATATGAAATGAAATCGATGAGTTCCAACAATGTTTGGGACTTAGAGGAAATTCCTAAAGGAGCCAAAAGAATAGGATGCAAATGAGTCTACAAAACAAAGTATGACTCCAATGGGAATGTAGAAAAGTACAAAGCAAGACTTGTGGCAAAAGGATTTACACAAAGAGAAGGGGTAGATTACAATGAGACTTTTTCTCCGGTCTCCTGTAAGGATTCCTTCAGAATCATAATGGCACTAGTTGCACATTTTGATTTAGAGTTGCATCAAATGAATGTAAAGACGACATTTCTAAATGGAGATTTAGAAGAGAATGTATACATGAAACAACCCAAGGGTTTTTTTATGGAGGCGAAGGAATATATGGGATGCCGCCTAAAGAAATCCATTTATGGGTTAAAGCAAGCCTCTAGGAAGTGGTATTTAAATTTCAATGATACAATTAAAAGATTTGGATTTAAAGAGAATGTTGAGGACAACTGCATTTATGCAAAGTTTAAAAGTGGGAAATATATTTTCCTAATTCTGTATGTTGATGACATCTTGCTTGCTAGCAGCGATGTCAGTCTACTACTAGAAACAAAGAAGTTTTTGTCCTCAATTTTTGTAAAGATCTTGGTGAAGCTTCTTATTTTTTGGGAATAGAAATTCACCGAGATAGAAAGAATGGAGTGTTAGGACTGTCGCAGAAGGCATATTGTGAAAAGATTTTAAAGAAATACAATATGCATGCGAGTAATGCCACACCTGCTCCCATAGTCAAGGGCGACAGCTTTGGAAAATTTCAATGTCCAAAGAATCAATATGAGATCGATCAAATGGAGTCAGTACCATATGCTTCGGCCGTTGGAAGCTTACAGTATGCACAAGTGTGCACTCGTCCTGACTTAGATTTTATCACCGGAGTACTCGGTAGATATCAAGAGAATCCAGACATAGAGCACCGGAAAATGGTAAAGAAAGCTCTGCGTTATGTGCAAGGCACAAAAGGCCTCATGCTAACATATAAAAGATCTGATTCCCTAGAAATAAGAGGATATTCAGATGCAGATTTTGAAGGAAATATGCCCTAGAGGCAATCATAGAGATGATGATATTTCATATGTATCCATGAGTTATTGTAATGTTCCTTGAATATCCATATCAGGCAACTTGTATTGATTGACAATTACGTGAATTGTTTGTGAAACTCTATACTTGTATGGTTATTTAAGAGTTGTCCCTAGTCGGAGTTCATGTGAGGACACACGTGAATATTAGACTAGCACATCGATTGGTTGATGACAATGTTTCGCAAGTCATAGACATGGAGATGTCAAACCAATGATGTGGACACATGTTATGAACATGGGGTTGGACTGACCCAACCTGAGACTGGCAATTAGTTGCAGCTCTCTCTCTACACATCGTGTACGTTTTGTCCTTAGACCTAAGATTGTCGCATGTACTTGAGATGTGGATCGACCTACTTTGGGGCTATCAAACGCTGCACCGTAACTGGGTAGTTATAAAGGTAGTTTTCGGGTTTGTCCTGAAGCATGCTGCAAGGCATGGTCAATCAAGATGGGATTTGCCCCTCTCTACTTGAGAGAGATATCTCTGGGCCCCTCGAGTGATCGGATCCAGAAATGCATGACCGTGCTACATATGGTTAAGAGTTAACCTAGCAAAGGGATTCCGAATCACGGTATCGAGAAAGGGAGGTCAGCTTGGAGCTAGACCAATTATCGTGAGGCAAAGGAAAAGACATGTACTAAACCTTGTGATGGTTCGTCCGATATGATCTTTGTATGCGTTTAGGAGTTGGCACGTCTTGCTAGAGGCCGCTACCAACTATTGACAGAATAAGTGTATTCGTGTCATGTCTATACGCATATGAACCTATAGGGTCACACACTTATGGGGCTGGAAGCCTAATGAGGATTGTATCCGAATTAGACCAGGCTTAGGCTACTAATGGGCTGCTAATGTAGAAGCCCACTAGAGACGCCTATATAAGAGAGGGTGGGACGAGCTGACCAGGGTTAGACCTTAGACCTCAGATCATTCCCAGCCGCCACTCCTCACGCCTGTGTTGCACGCGCGGACCTAGCAGTCCGACGTCTGACGCTTTCATCCTGTACGTGTGGATACCTCGGAGGCGCTGCATCTGTAGCGTTTTGGACGAGCCGCGCAAGGGGAGCTGCTCATGGGACGAGGACAAGGAGGAGACGTGGAACGTCTGCACTGTCTCGACGCGCTTCATCAATTCCGCAATTGCGCGTCTAGTGGTAATCCCGTGATCTATGACAACAGTAATCCTGGTATACATGGTAGAAATTTTTTGATTTGCGCTAGTGTAGCCTACCCATATCGCTTCAGATTTTGCAGGAGATAAAGATGATAGAAAGTCCACAACGGGATATGTCTTTACTCTCGTAGGAGGTTCTATTTCGTGGAGAAGCGTCAAACAGTTAATAGTTTCATCATCTACGATGTATGCAGAATTTATAGCATGTTATGAGGCCATGAGACAGGCATTATTGTTAAAGAAATTTCTACCCGACTTGAGAGTGGTAGACTGCATTACCAGGCCACTAAAGATGTACTGTGACAACGAGCCCGCAATATTCTATGCTCACAATAACAAGTCGAGTAATGCTACAAAGTCAATAGATATAAAGTATTATGTTGTGAAGGACAAAGTCCAGGATCAAACTATAAGTCTCGAGCATATAAGGACAAAGGATATGCTTGCAGATCCGCTAACGAAAGGCTTACCACCCAATGTGTTCAAGGAACACATAGCCGGCATGAGATTAATGAAAAGCCTATGATTCCTGGACTACAGAGGCCTAAAAGTAACATGATTTGTTTCAAAATAGAAAAGTATGCAGTGGCTGTCTGATTCTATCGGCAATTGAGATGAGACGATGAAACATGCTCTATGTACCGATCCGTGATGAAACAAGTAAAGTATAAAGTTAAAATAAAAGTCGAGATCAAGGGGGAGAATGTTAGATTGATCACTCCCCGTTCAAGCCCAACGGCCCGAATGGAGTCCCTCAACCGCGCCCTGATCGGGGGCGCCCAACCTTATCATGGTTGGTGGGCCCCTGTCGCCAGTGCACATATAAAGAGGTGGGGGGCCGGACGCTCATGGTACGAGGTTCACCGTGCGCCGCAGCCTCCCACCGACACACCCACCGATTAGGGTTTGCGCTAGGCCGACGGGAAGCGCCGCCACCACCGCACACTCACGCCGTCGCCCTCTTTCCCATGGCTAATGACACCGACACTAGCACCGGTATCCCCTCCGGCTCGTGCTCGCGTCGAGCCAAGGTGCAGGTAGTACCCTCTCTCTCTCTCTCTCTCTCTCTCTCTCTCTCTCTCTCTCTCTCCAGATGCAATAGATCTAACCCAACTAGAGTCTACCGAGAGTAGTCTAGCTTTAACAGAACAACATCCGCGACATGTCAAAGAAAACCATAGCAGACTCCCAATAAAAACCCAACAATGTGAACATGTTGGCGGTGGGCGTCCTGGACAGCAGCTTCTACAACGCCGTCCTCCAGAAAATGGTGCTCTTCGGGTCCGACGCGGCGCTCAAAGACCCCACCGTGGTGTCAAATGTGATGCAGTACATGAATAATTCTACGAAGTGGAACGAGGACTTCGGCTTCGCCATGGCCAAGCTAAGCAAGCTCGCCGCCCCCAAGGGCACCGCTTCCGCGTCCAGGCGGGACTGCAGCGCTATAAACTAGATGTTCTACAAGTACATCCACGCACACAGCAAAATATAAACGAGACAAGATGACATCCTCTTAATTAATTATTTGTTTAACTTTTGTAATTACGTTGCACGAAAATAGGTGGCTATGGAAAATGAAAGTATATTCTTTGTGAAGGGGGATAATAGCCATGTCTCGTGTGTCGCACACACCGCCACCCAAACTCCTCCCGCTCTACACCCCTCCTCGTCGCCGGTGGCCCCCGGCCGGCCTGCGGCAGCAGCAGCGAGGCCTCCCTGCCACCTCCTACTTTCCCTTCCCTTTTCTCTTCTCAGTATGCGTGGCTTTTCATTCAGGACGGAGCTGGCTTGATCTTGGCTTCTGTGTGCTGCCTCCATGGCCACAGTCTTTCCCGTCGACCTCATCACTCGATAGGGCCACTATGGTGGCGTTCACGGGGACGGCCGTGCGCGTTCCGGCGTGGTAGATCTGGCAGCCCAAAGACACCGCTCGTGCTGTCCTGTTTGCTGTTTGGCTAGATTTGGTGTAGGCCGCTAGTTGCGCATCAGTGTGAGGGCCTGATGGGCTCCATCTTATGAACACCTCGAGCGCAGGAAATAGGAGAAGGGTGTCCATGCCTTGATTTTGGTTCTAGGTCCGGGTGTTGAAAATATGCCATATAGGCAATAATAAAGTTGTTATTACTAGTTGAATGTCCGTGCGTTGCTACGGTATTAAATACGTGGGTATGGTCGAAAGTGTCAGGTTAGGTTAGCTCAGAAGAAGGAGAATTGTATTTGTTGAATACAATATTTTTAACTTTAAATATTTTGACATGTAAAAGGAGAAGCAAGAGTAAGGCAACAACACTAAATCTGCGCTCACTTTTACTATTTTTTCACTTCAGCCAGAAACAATTTTTTCTTATAATGTTTATATGCCATCCATTTTTATTCTATATGAGACTTTAGTTGTCAGATTAGGCAAGCAATATATGGAACAAGCTAGCACATGTTCATGTAGCTAAGAAGAATTAGGAGTGTCTAGGTAAAAAGGATATAGAAAATATTTTAGTCATGAGAAATGTCAACTTCAAAAGTATTTTTTCTCTAGGACTCCATGTCTATGTGTTATCGTTCTGAAATTACAGGGAAGGTGTACAGGTGTGTGGGATAGTGAGAGGGTAAGATAAGCACAAACATCTAAGCAAACTGAAATGCCTGCAATAAGCCTAATTTTATAGTTTAGGCTCATACACTCCCAAACAAATTTAGAGGAAGAAATCACACATCACTTAGAATTGCAAAGCAAAAAAAGCTGCAAGCAAAAGACCTAGATGATATGCATGTGAACTTTGCTCCAGCATCGAACAAGACAGTACACAACCTTACGAACATTTAAATCTCCTTAAGACATAGTACACCATGACAACATCAGGAACTAATCTATATACATGCACGTACTATTTGAACTGTTGTTATATCGAAAATTACTTGTGTTTGCGACAAAAAGATCTGGGCGGGTGAAAACAGGTATTAAATATGAAATCAAGATATCTATCAAAATAAATGAACTAAGAACAGATGAAAATCTCAACGCCAGCCGCATCTTACTGCTTGTCTGCTATTAATCCTTGTGTTCACCAATTAATCATGAGCACGGCCTGGATGAGGACGTCCAATGGATAAGCCAAATCAAGTAATATGGCCACTCTTACAAGGTGATACAACCATACATGTACCTCTGCTCAGTTTGGTCATCTTTGTCAGGATGTAGCCAGCCTCATAGGCTACGTTTCGGCATGAGGTTATACTCTGAAATCATTCCCAGAGGATAATGATTAAATATGCTCTGAAACTAATTTTCCTGTCAGTGCATTCAATAATAAGACCATGCTAAAGTTGGCAGTAGATAAAATCATTCGAAAACTGAAGTTTAAGATTATAGATCCTATTTGTGTTATGCATACGAATACCAACCTGCTACGACTCCTTCATCTCCGGATTTGGCTTGGGCTGTGGTGCACCTTCGTAGGCGTCGGCAGCCACCATCCTACCCATATCACTCCATTTGAATTAATGCACAAAATCATGTAAATCTTCTAACATATTTCAAGAGCATGTTTCATTCATAATGATCAAATTTTTCCAGAGCTCCAAAATGAACCACAATGATTATTTTTTTTGCCGCTTTTCCTTGCAAAACCATGCCATGTGTGGTTTTTGAGTCCACTTGTTACTTTCAAATATTTCTAAAATCATGATTCAAGAAGATATGACAATGCTAGACATAACTTTTGGAACAACAAGACCCCGGCAAGAATCAGGTCAACCACATAAGTTAATCCATCACAACTTAAAACATAACATGTGAAAATAAAATAGGACCTAAGCTGGCTCGTGCCGTTGTAACCTGCACAATTAGAAAGACAACACAAACTGTGTCTTCTTGCAGTAGCTATGCATTTTGTCGAAAGAAAAACCGGGAGGGTGGAACTTCAGCAAGATTTGCAGCCATACAAACTGAAGCATGTACCAAGCAGATCACCCTTTGGTGGAGAGAATTGGTTGTTGCCTTAGCCTCATGAAATGCTGAGTGTTCGCATTCTGTAGCCTCCTGTAATAAGTAAATAATTAGATCCATCCTGCATATTATTTAAGGCTGTAGATGTTAGCATATTTTTTTATAGACTTATTCTAACTTGAAGATATTGAACTTAAGATAAAATTACAGGCATGATTAATAAGAATGGAGGGAGTATATATGAGTACAAATTTCAGCACAAACAAATGTGTGGATGTATAATAGATTACACGTTTGTTAATTTTTCTAGCCTAGAAATAAACGCATTTCGTTATCAAATCTTATCGTAATACATCGTCAGCATCTTATACACTTGCAAAAAAAATATCTCTACAAACAGACAGAGTGAGCGGAAGTAACTCAGACAACAAATGGGCGAGACGTCATGATATGGCTATTACGAGGATGCAGGTGTGACTGCTGCTGCCATCGGCGGCTGCCGTCTCCTATGGGATACACGACGATGTAATTGGCCTCACTGACCATTCTACATTCTATAAAACTGATTGCTGGTCTAATTACAGGCTTATACACATAAACAGCACAAGAGCTAAAGAGCACTGGCTAAATCAGTAGAGTGAAGAGTACTTGATGCCATTAGGCAGGATGGTTAAGTCGCTCTCTGGAATCTTGGAGCTCCTAAACTGCCAAATGAACCAAGCAAAGAGTAGAGACGCTTAGCCCAATCTCATCTGATGCTAAAACCTGAACAACTAAAGCTGGACAAGATATGATCGAGCACAAGGATTCTTACAACTGTCATGCTGGTCGCTATGGCGCCGGCTTCTCCTCCTCCAGCGGCAAATCCCCACAGCTGTAGCACAAAACCATCAAGAACACACGAGCTGATAAAGCTGAATCCGGAAGGAATTGTCGAGTGATGGATATGGTATTGAGAACCTGCAGTGGCCGCGGCTAGCGAGGCCAACCATCTGGGGAGGCATCCGAGTGACAGCAGCGGCGGGCAAAGGCGGTTGTCTGCCGCACCATCTTGGCCGACGACACGGAGCACGACTGCAGGCAGATCTTGGGAGAGGAGTGCCAGGCGGCGGGGAGTTGGGTATCTCCCGGTCCGGCGCATGGCCGTGGTCCGCATGAGATGAGGCTATGCGCAAGCTCGTGGCAGTCAGAGAGCTCGGACCAATCGCGGCATGAGAGCTCGAAGGTAGGCACGATGTAGTCAGAGAAGCTTGGGCGTAGATCTCGGAGGCGGGCGGGCATGATGTGGGACGGAGGAGTTCGCCAGGAGGCAGCGCTACATGCTCGGTCTAAGTGCATTGGAG
The DNA here is from genome assembly GCA_910589765.1 of Avena atlantica. NCBI lineage: Eukaryota > Viridiplantae > Streptophyta > Magnoliopsida > Poales > Poaceae > Avena > Avena atlantica. Next base: position 504,688,162 of record OU342736.1, on the reverse strand, counting down.
GCTGGGAGGAGGGGTGCCCGACGGCGTGGTGGTGCGGCGGCGCAGGGGAACCGATGGAAGAGGCACTGGGGGATTTGATGGAGGAGGCACGGTGGGGACTGACGGGAGGGAATCCGGTGGTTCTTTTACTTGGCGGTGGATTTCCAGGACTGCGGGTTATTTCACAGAAACTTGAGGGGCTAAACCACAAAAGTGCACGACGGACGAAAAAATTGCAGACGAAAACCACCGTAAGGTAAATTATATAGTAGAGATTCATACTAGCAATTTTCACTCATTGTTGTCTCCAGCTTGACTATACCCTCAGATTTTACCAAGTGATACCCCAATTAAAATCAGCAAAGTGCTCAACATATCTCACACCTGAAACTGATTCTCGTTCTTAAACCTAAAAGTGCAGGCAGACAAAACATACACGTGGCCTCACCTATGCTCACGATATCACAAGACATATGAGTTACATGTACTGAATATATTAAAACTAAAGCAACAATGTTTCTTAGCATTCATTTGATGATGCATTTATCTAGAATTCATAATTTATGGGCTCAGAGCATTTAATAATGCCCAAGCAACCTTTCATCTAAATCTGCACGTTTAGGAACCTGCAATTCATCTGTACGATATCATGCAATCTGCACCAGTGTGATATGTGGATCTGAAACTCATCAAAATGGTACCCCATGATAATGTGTGACCCTAAGGCCGCATTCCACCAAGTGCAAAACCTATTGTCTGCCTTGATTGTGAGGACAAATAGTTACGTTTCCTTTGATTTTCATTGCACAACTGATAATTCAATGTTCTTCGATCAACATTAGTCTCAAACATCAGTAGGGAACAACCTCCCAGAGCTGATAACAAAATAGAAACTACACATCAAACGTATATGTAACGGCCAATACATTTTTTCCCTTCCATTTTTACTTACCAAACCTCATAACCAGAAGCTCTAACAAAAACTACACAACAATCTTTACGGTGTGAAGTTCTCCAAAAAAAATATCTTTACGGTGTGAAAAAGTCACCATCCCTCATCATCCTCTTTTTTCTCCAGGAACTGACTCCCCGCTAGGTAAATAAATTAGGTTAATCGCCTTAACAAAGGAGCCTATCCATGTGGTTCTTATTTCCCTTTCATATCTCCTCTCTAGTTTCCCTAGGTAGGCTTTCCAAGCTTGGAAAGATCAAACTTTAGTGCAAAACAACAGTTAAATTAGACGTCTATAAACTGATAACCGATTCCTGATTTTCTATATCTGAAGGAAATTATACCTTTGCTTAATTAGCAGCGTTGTCATAGAAATATCTGCTTCACCTCCTTGTAAGTGTGAACACTGCTATAGGTTTATTTCACGGTTTCCAGCCAAACCATTTTTGCACGTCCCTGCCAATAATAATGCCAAAATAATCTGACGTAAAATGAACATCCTTTTATTTTCAAGGACAAAAGAACAACCTGGCGGACCTTCCACTGTAATATGAATGTAGTGTGTGGACAACGATTTACACTCCAAATGATAGGAATAAAGTCTAGTAGTTATCTTCTTTGCATCACTAATTTGCATAACCAATATGACGTGGGGAACATCAAATTATTTGCATATGTTCACTGATTGAGAAGATACAACATATTAACAAGATATGTAGGAAGCATGTACACAAAAGCAAATAAGGAATCACGGTAATACTATATATTCGGATTAAACGAGCCTACACAAGAAACAAATTGGTATCCATAGATGAATCAAATAAACTTTTTCTGTATTATCACTTTTCACTTTCCACAAAAATTGGGGAGAAAAATAGATGGATCAAACTGCAAAGTGAATGTGGTGGACTCATATGGCACTTGCACATCGTTATTGGGACCAATTCCAGATCTTGTGCCACCATGTTTGTGTAGGCATGTGATGCATGATCTTGTGCCACCATGTTTCTGTAGACATCAGCGAGCTATCAAGGAGAATTCTGTGTACAAGTAAAAATCTAGTCAATCTACAAAGCTAGCTACTTTAAACCCTTGCAACTCGGCTGAAACCATCTCAACCAGATAAACAATCTCTAGGATTCCATGTGTACACCTAAACAAAAGAAAACAATGCAATTACAACATCAAAAACTGAATATTGAGGTTGTTAATGACCGACGAATATGAAAGATGTCAGAAGTATTTACTGTTAAGAGAATCTGGGTCTTCATCCAAGTAAGCACCGAGTATTTGAACTTCTTAAACTCATCTGAGCACTCAAATCAAACTCCTGGTCATTGAGCGTGGCATATGTGACCATGCAATTCTGCCTCTTTATCAGGAAAAAAATGCAAATAATGGCTGAACTGAAGAACATGTACACCGCATTCATGAAGCACCTCCGTCAGGTCATCCATGGTTAGTCTTCTCTCTTTCCCCATAGCAGAAACTGTAGGTGGTGATGTATACTACCCGTACGGGTTCAGCAGCCCTGATCTGTAGTCAAAAGAACCAGAATGAAATAGAATCAGCCAATTTCAGGTCAGGATTGGAGCAAACACACACACAGTCGAAAGAACCTGAATGAAATAGAATCAGCCAATTTCGGGTCAGGATTGGAGCAAACACGCACACACAAGCTTGAAGCACGCGTGAAGATCTAGATTTATATCAGCCACACCCCTGCGCTCTCGGGAGCCACGCACGCCGAGGACGAGGAGGCTTCAACACTTTGGCGTGGACCTCATGTGGAGAAAGGCGTCAGAGGAGGACCTGAGCGCGTCCATAAGTCGAAGTAGGAGGCGCTGAGACGCACGATGGGAGCCGGGGTCATCGGGGTCACCGCTCCTTGTGGCAGCGGGGGAGCGCACCGAGCCACGATGCAACTCCCTCTTGCCCCGCGCCGCCCGCCGGTCCAGCATCCTCTAATCTTCGGCCGCCCATCAGCTCTCTCTCCACGCGCGTGTTGCCGCTCGCCCGATCCAGCCCGTGCATCGTTGTCCTATCCATCCACGAGGACCCGGCGCCCCACCCCGTCGACCTGCCCTCTCTCTAGTTCCATCCTGTTGACGTCGGCCTCCATCACCTCAACGCCATGGCTCTCTTCCGTTACCCCGTACGTCTCCAGCGCCACCCCGAGCCTCGACGATGGCGGTGGAGGTAGAAGATAGGGGTCGAGCGGACTTTTTTTTTTGGTTTCGAACCGTTCACTTCGGGAGGGAGTATCGGTGTGAAAGCGTATTTTTGGCTGACGGAAATGTATAGAACGAACCTACCTCTATAGAAATTAGTAGATAGATTTCCTTGATTTGTGTTTATTGTTCATTCTATAACTGTATCTACTCGAAACTAAATACACGTGTGGATAAGTAAACAACATAGAGTCCCTATTAAGCCACCTCTATTAGCTCGTTAGTCAAGCGATGGTTAATGTTTTCTCACCATTGACATGATAGTCACTTGATAACGGGATCACATTATTAGGAGAATGATGTGATGAAAATATCCAATAATAAGCATAGCTTCTGATCGCATTGTTTACTTTGGTTGCTATCACTTTCTAGATATGTCAAGTACAGTTTCGTCAAACCATAAGATCATGTTACTCCCTGGCATCGGAGAAATACTTTGTGAACATCAAACACTTCATAACTGAGTGATTATAAAGATGACTTTCAGGTATCTCCAACGGTGTCAGTTGGATTGCATGCATCAAGACTAGGTTTGTTTCTCCCTGTGATGGAGAGTGTAAGATATCACTGGGCCCTCTTAGTAGTATAGCATCCAAGAGCTCAAGTGACTAATGTGTTTGGTCACCGGGATCCTATACCACGGTACGAGTGAAGAGAAATTGCCCATAACAAGATTGAATTAGGTATAGTGATACCGACGATTGAATCTTAGGCAAGTAATTTATCGCGATACAAAAGGAATCATATTCCTGATTGATTGAATCTTTGACATTGTGGTTCAACCGAAAATAACTTCATTAAATGTGTAGGAATCACTATGGGCATCCCATTCCCGCTGATGGTTATTGACCACAGAGTTTTCTCGATCATGTCCGCATGTGCTCGAACTCGTCGGGTCACACACTTAACGCTTTAGTGTTGCTAGTTTTTGTTGAGAATATGTATGGTGTAATAAAGTGTTGTGTTGGTGTCTCCGATGAGATCCTTGATATCATGAGGAGCTTCGGAATGGTCCGAAGGTAGAGAAAAGTATATGGCAAGTCCTATTTAGGGTTTGAGGAAAAGTTTAGAATATTTCCCTGAGATGGAATGTTCTAAAAGGTTCCCGGAGGTTTCACATGTGGGTCCACCTGCAAGGTGGGGCCACATGTGCTAAGTGGGGGAACCTCGGCCCTAGTGGTCCAAGGTGCCATGGACACCTAGGCCCATGCATCCTAGGTTTGGCCGAACCCTAGATGAGGGAGGGGGAGGTTCACTCTCCCCCTTGGCCGCCTCGACCTTGTGGGAGGGCCCAAGCATCCCGACCCCATGCCAATATAAGGGAAGGAAGGGCAAGGGCGGTGCAGTCATCCTATTTGAATGTCTATGGCTTTAGTTAGCATTCGGAGTCTTCACGAAGTAAGCCGGATATGCATTCTGGCTGGTGCCGGACGAGTGTTTATGAAGCAAAGTTTATGTTAGAGTTCAGCACCCATATTCACAAATGTCTACTCAACCTCTCGAGACATACTTTATTTCTCTACATGTTGCCACATGCAGTAAATAATACTATTCCCTCCGTCCGAAAAAGGATGTCGCAGATTTATCTAAATTTAAATATATCTAGACGTATTTTAGTATATAGATATATTCAAATTTAGAAAACTTTACGACGTCCTTTTCAGGACGGAGGGAGTAATAGAGATTGGGGTAGCTGAACGGTTTACAATAATGTGCGCGCGGTGCAAGGGTAGCCTGGCACATACAGCTTGGTGCACATGGATATCTGTTGGGTTCAACCCAACTGTACATATATAAACATAAAATGGATATATGAGATAGATCTTCTGCTCTTTCTTTAGGTTATATATTTTTAGTAGCTACTTTCTCCGTTTTGGTATATATAAGCCCCCCTCAATCTTTTAGCCCAACTTTGACCAACTTGTTTTAAATATGAATCCAATAGTATGTATTTTATGATATATAACTTATGTTTTGTCTGTTAAACTTTTGGTCAAAGTTAGACTCAAAAACCAAGGGAGACTTAAATAACCAAATAGAGGGAGTAGTTGTACGAAAACTATAAGCTGTGTCATCATATGTATGAAATTATGAGTAATATAGTTCGCCAATGCGATATGTCTATAAGCTATCAAATTGTGGTTGTTAAATTATAAAATCAGTGTGCCATTAACGTGCGGTGCTGCTAAATGTAGCTAGTAGCTAAGGTATATGACTCATGATGGTTTTCTCGGGCAAAAATGGAAGCTAGCCACAACGCGGCAGGAACACTGATTAGAGTTTTTTTTTTGCATCGACACTGATTAGAGTTCATGAATAAGTCAGTTTTACAAAGGGATACTTGTTGTCAGACAAAATACATAATGAAGTGCACACATATTGTACGTTGCGGCTGTCCAGGTCAGAACATAAGTTGTTGTTCCGATATAAGTATTTATGTAGAACTGCTCTTACAGTTGTTCGAGATTCATTACTTCTGTTGTGGAATTTCTATATAACCAAAAGTTTACACCATTAAAAAGTTCGCAATAGGACAAACATGTGCATTAGCTTGGACAAACAACATTCAGCATAAGTACGTAAGAGAAACATGAGAGATTTGACTTGAGCATGCAAGTTGATGTGAAATGCCTAGCTGGAATTCCAGACATCATGGACAAGTTGAGACCAAGATTAGACGGCGGCAGCACAATATGTTAATTTAACATGAGTTGAGGAAGAGTGCTTTCGACCGAACAACTCATATATCGGTTAATGATCAGCGCCACCGAGGAAACACTAAAAATAAATAATATGATAAATGTGATGAAATGAAGCAAATAGTGGAAAAATGTCTCAAGAAACTTTACACGGAATAAAACATGTCACAAATGTATAGGTAAAGTGTATCAAAATGAATCTCCCCGAGAGAACTTGGATGGTTAGGAGGACAGTGGTACCCTCAGGCCACCAGAGTTCAAACCTCAGGTTTAATCCTTCGGTATTTTATAAAGACGGAATATTCTTTCAGTAGGAGGCGATGTTCCCATCGATAGCAAGACGCTTGCGATGACTTCGTCAATCTCAAGTCCCGTTGGCTTAGTCTCTCAGAGGTGCTCATAGGGATAGGGTGTGCGTACGTGTGTTCATAGGGATGAGTGTATGTACGCATCATTAGCGTATGTGTTTTTTACTGTGTTTCTCAAAAAAAAATCTCCATGAAAATAACAGGCTCGCTCCTATCTCAAGTCCCACAAAGTACGAGTGATGGTCTTTTCCATTTTGTATGCAAAGTGGAATCAAAGTGAAGCAACCGGACACCATTATCAGGCGCATTAGCCTAGATAGACGACTCAGCATAAGTAACAGAAATTTGAGAGATTGAATTTTGAGCTTACAAGTTGATGATAATTGAGAAATGCCTGGCTGGAATTCCAGACAGCTTGGACACTCTGAGCTGACCACTCTTAATTTGATCGTAGTTGAAGAAAGAAAGTAACAAGTAGAGTAGTGGATCATATCTTAGGCCCCGTTCAGTCTCAAGGAATTTCACAGGAAAAAGTACAGGAATACATAACAAAGGAAAACTTTCCAGACCAGCGTTCGGGATGCAGGATTCCATCGGTCAAATTCCTCTGGAAAGTTTGCCCTACCTGTACTTTTCACGGGAAAACAAAAATCTACCCAAATCTCATGGAAACTTTCCTGCGGACTGAAGCATAGCTCCCCTGACGAGAAAAGGGTGCTCAACCACCATCAATGACCGATTACTATATACTGACAAGTAGACCATGGCTCTTGGGGGCCGTATTTTGTTGGATTCCTGTGATTAATTCTCCTGTGTTCCGAACGCAGGACCCCCCAAGACTTCCTACAGTTTTTTTTTTGAATATTTCCTACAGTTTTTGTATCCATAGTTTTCTAGCTAGACACTTTTTCTATTCCTACGCTCCTTTAGTTTCCTTTGGTTTAAAATCCTTCGTTCCGAACGGGGCCTTAGTTACCAGTTATTAGCTGCACGGATCACAAGGGAGATAAAGAATCCATTTGCTCACCTTAATAAAATTTTGTAGGGCTCCTCACCTGCTGACTCGTTTTTTTTTAAGAATCCTAGTGCTCACCTTAGCTTGGATAGAGGATTCAGCTTAAGTAGGAGAAACATGCAAGATTGACTTTTGAACATGCAAGTTGATGAGAATTCCAGACAGCTTGGACATGGTGAGAACAAGTTTTGGCGACGGCACCTCACGACCCTTAGTTTGATCGAGGTTGAAGAAAGAAAGAAAGAAAGAAAGAAAGAAAGAAAGAAAGAACACTAGAGGAAAAAGGGCCATCCGTTCGCGACCCTCGGAACATTAGTCCCGGTTGCGCCACCAACCGGGACTAATGCTGGCACGCGTCCCGGTTGGAGCGGGCACGGGGCCAGGGGGCATGGGTCCCGGTTGGTAAGGGGGCATGCGTCCCGGTTGGAGCCAACAACCGGGACTAAAGGTTTGGCCACAGCCACGTGGCGTGGCACGCACCTTTAGTCCGGTTGCTGGCTCCAACCGGGACTAAAGACCCCTTGCCCTCTATAAATGCAACGCCCCAGCCCCCTCTGCCTCCACTCTGTTTTTTCGAATGGTGTAAGGTGTGAGGGTGTGTGCTAGTTTTTTCTCATGCATGCATTGAAGGTGTTTGTTGAAATGTTTGAGTGAAAAATCCAGTTGAATTTCTCATAGAACAAAAATATAGAAGGTGTCCGAGACGCACTTGAGCTTTCTCCTCTTTATTTCCCTCGATCGAGGTTAGCAATCTTATCTTTTCTAGGTCATTGATACAATTCATGTGTCGGTGTGAATTGGTTATTTCACTATTTATGATGTCCTGTTTTTTGATAAACTTACTTATATGATGCAGATGAACGGTCGGGAATGGATGTACGGTGATCGGCGGGTAGCCGGGTATATCAAAGGCGTGGATAAATTTATCGATGTGGCTACGGCAAACAAAGAGAATGGATTTATACGTTGTCCATGTGTTCAATGTCGGAACAACAAGGAGTACTCTTCCTCGAAAATCATTCGCGGCCACCTGATTATGAAAGGTTTCATGCCCAACTATAATTGCTGGACCAAGCACGGGGAAAGAGGGGTTATGATGGAAGATGGTGAAGAAGAAGATGATGATAACAACTATCATCATATGTTTCCTGAATACAGTGATACTGCAATAGAAGACAATGGAGAGGAAAAAGGTGAAGAACGGGCATCAGATGAGCCGGCTGATGAACTTGGTAGGGTCAAAAATATAAGTTAATTCATTTTAAAAGGTTACTTAATTATTTTTTAAAAATAGAAAATGTTTTTGAATTATTTATTCAAATCCATACACTTCTTATGTTTAAAGTTTTTCTAAATTCCAAATTGATATTAAAAAAATATAAGTTAATTCATTTTTAATTGTAAATGGTTCATATTTTAAATGGTTACATTAATTATTTTTTAAAACAGAAAATGGTTTTGAATTATTTATTCAAATCCAAACACTTTTTATGTTTAAAGTTTTTCTAAATTCCAAATTAATTATCATTTAAAAAACAATACAAATTTAAACCCCAAAATAAAAATAAGGCGGGAACAGAGTAAAAATACCTGAAATTTTTTGAAAACAGGAGAATATGTCCCGGTTGGAGCCACCAAGCGGGACTAAAGAGCCCCTGCGCGCCAACCCTTGCTCTGCTGAAAATATTGGAGTATAGGTCCCGATTGGTGGCTCCAACCGGGACGTATGACCCTTTAGTCCCGGTTGGAGCCACCAACCGGGACTAAAGGCCCTTTGGTTATAACAGCGTGCCTCTTCTTCTTCTTCTTCTTCCCTTCCCCATCACTTCTATGCTTCACCGACGCGCGCACAACCGCCCCCGACGCCGGCAGGCTGCCCGAGCTCGCCCCCCCGACGCCGTCAGGCTGCCTGCGCCGCCGCCTCACCGTCAGCTGCTCGTGGTCGTCAGTGCCACCGCTTCGTCAAGCTTCCCGCGCCGCCGCCCCGCTGTCAGGCTGCCCAACGACGTCCGTCACCACCACCTCCAACGACCGTCGCCGCGCGTCGTCACCGGCCGCCAGAAGGTACGGCCTGCCTCCGTCCTCCCCCTCTCCATCATGCCTCTGTCCTCCCCCTCCTCCTCCTCCCCCTGCCGCCACGGGCAGGCACCGACGGGTGGGTGCGAGAGCGGCGCGAGATGTGCGGCGGCGGCGCGAGATGTGCGGCGGCGGTGACAGCGGCGCGAGATGTTCGGCGGCGGCGTCAGCGGTGCGGCGGCGGCGTCAGCGGTGCGGTGCGAGATGTGCGGCAGCGGCTGCTCCCCTGTTTCCCCTTTGCTTGCGTGGCTGCTGAGGTGGCTCCGGGCCCCACCTGTCAGCCACTATGGCTAGTTCTTACTATGGTGCAAAAGGTTTAAACATTTGATTTAATAATTTCAGAATTTGAATAAAACTTGTAAATTCAATAACTTTTAATCTGTAATTCAGAAAAATACAAATAATATACCAAAATGTTCAGAAAAATGAGAACTATCTATCTATGCCATAATCATGCATTGTTCAACAACTTAAATAACAAGTTTAATTAGAACACCCTAGTAACCCTAACAGGTGATTCCGGAGTTCCTTGAGTTAGGGTTTGCGCCCCTCGGAACCCCGATTAACTTGTCGAGCATGCTTTAGGGTTACATTCCAATGCACATTAACTTGTCGTATCATCATCATTGCTTGAGCATTGCATCGATGCCATGTGTTGATTGTTTCCCTTTCTTTCCGGTGATTTGGTTCTTCTCGGTAGAATACGATATCGAGATCGAGATCGATTCCAATATGGTATTTTGTTAGTATCTAGTGTTACCTATCTGCTGGATAGTTTCCCTTTTGTAGCCTTATACTCATGTTCCCCTCTCATATGCATCCGAGGTTTCTCCGAACTAGGTTTTACACCCCTCGGAACTCCGAAATATTGATTTTAGTTGATTTTAGCTAGAGTTACCTATCTACTACACGGTTTCCTTTTTGTAGCTAGGTTTAGGGTTTCTCTTCATTTTTATTATTGTGTATGTATATATTAGGGTTTCTCCTTAACTTTCTCCTTTAGCCGCTTTGACTTATTCGTTTTTCCACCTATGCAGAAAATATGGAACCACACGTCAGAGACGAAGAAAAGGAAGAGTTGATCCAAGGTGTGATCCGTGGGGAAGATAATTTAGACGTATCAACGTTTCTGAACAACTCCGGTGAGGGTGGTCCTCTTTTTACCGGAGTAGACAACTTGTTTGAGGTTGAAGGTGTTGCCTTCCGGGAGGGAGAAGGCGATGCCTTGTGTAATCGAGAAGACGACCGCTCCGGCGAGGTGCATGTAATATAAATCAATTCATTAATTAATCATCTGCTATCTATATAGAAATAGTAATGACGATCTTTCTTCTTTTAGCCCTCCGGATCGAAGGAATCTACTGAAAAAGAGCAGACGAGGCCCAACAAAAAGTTGCAAGACCATGAGAGGTTTAGGATCGAAGATGTCGCTGAAGACGGCAGACCGACAGCTCCCGAAGTTGTCGCAACCAAATTTGTGGCACAATGCGGAGTAATCGTTAGGGACTTAATCCCGATCACCATTAGAAATTGGAATAGGCCTGCTAAAGCGGATGAAGAGGGAACATGTTTATTTGTCCCTAACCACGCCAAAGATTTACTGTGGAAGAGGCTCATGGTTAATTTCAAACTACCGAAGATAGAGCTGGATCCAAATGCGGAGGATCCAGTTGAGGACGCCTTACAACATGGGAGAGCCATGGAGGCTAAGGTCAGGGAGTGGGCTTTGAAGAAGATGGCCCAGTGTTTCACCAACTGGAAGAAAAGATTGCACCTTGACTATGTCGTGAAAAAGAAGACTCCCGATTTCAAGAATATTCAGTTTGAGAAGATAAAACCATTCTGGGATGAGTTTGTGGAATACAAGAAATCAGAAAAAGCTAAGAAAATGTCTGAAACGAATAAGCTGAATGCTGCTAAGAAGAAGTATCACCATACTATGGGGCAAGGTGGCTACAAGGTTGGCATTCCTAAGTGGGAGAAACTTGAGCAGGAACTGCGTGATAAAAAATATCACCCCAGAGACAGACGATTGGGTAGAACGTGCAAGGAATTGGTTTTACGGGCATGGGGGCACGTTGGACTCGGAAGGAAGGTGTATATATAACATACGACATAAAGAAGACCCCTTGCCAATCGAGAGGATGAGAAAAGCAGTAAAGGCTGTTAAAGATGGGGACTTCATTCCCGATAGAGAGAATGATGAGCTCACACTCGCCCTTGGAAATAAGGAACATGATGGATGAACACGAGGCACAATAGGCTCCCAATCATGGAGGACTGGGTTTCCCGAAGAGAGGAAGAAATATCCTGATAGAAGCCGTCAGAGGAGTAAGGACAGGGCGGCAGTTGAAGCAGAAAGTCAGAAAGAGCGAATGCGTTTAATTGAAGAACGATTAAAGCAACAACAAGATGAAATTAACTCACTTAAAGAGCAAAGTAGTACCGGCCCATCTCAGCAGCACACTGCATTCGATGCTACCGGCCTATCGAATAATCGAAAAAGCAGTGTGGATTCCACCGAGGTCCCGGGTGATGACAATGGCGATGCCGATGATGCACCGACGATGGCTCCTGTTGGCTACCCAGTGGATGATATCACAGAGATGACACACTGCGAGCTACATGTCAAAGTTGTGAACATATCAATGAAGGTGGCGGTCGGCTATGCCTTACCAATTGGACCCACACCAACTTACCACAGTCGTCCGGTTCCAGAGGGCTACGCTGTTGTCGGCGTGGATGAAATCATGCCCACCTTTGAGGTTTTGGATCTTCACTACCCTGCTGGTGAAGGGGATGTGACTGTGCTGGGTGACGCAAAAAACGTCACCATTCTATGGCCGAAGGATTGTATCGTGCTTCGAAATCACACGCCAAGGCCATCTTCGCCGCCGCCTCACCCGTCTCGAGCGAGGTCGTCGCCGCCGCGGCAGCCGTCTTCGTCGCCTCACCCGGCTCCGTCGCCTCACCAATCTCCGGTGCAGCCATCGCCGCGGGAGCCATCGCCGGCGCCTCAGGATAAAAAGCGTAAGCGTACCGCTACTGTGCGTCGTAAGCGATCGCCGAAACGTAAACAAGAGCCTCTTCCAAAAGTACCAACGGTTCCTCCCAGAGAGCTTATGACTGTACTGAAGAGGAGACTGCGGCGATCGTTGATGCGGAAACGACAGCGTTTTTCGCTAAGCTGAGGCGGCCGAAAGAGCCAGAGTTCCCCAGCACCAAAGAAGAAAAAGCCAAAGTGTTGAAAATGCTAAAGACTCTTCATCAACCCGAGCCAAAGCTGTCATCAGACTATGAGCGTTCTATTCTCAAGTCACATGCAGCACAAAAAGCCTCGAAGAGCAGTACTGATGCAAGCGGGAAATCTGTTGCCCAGCTCGGAGAACAAGCAAAACAGACTTGCGCCCCTCTCAAGGTGATTTCTCAACCAATGTGGGTCGAGCAAATATGGGGCCGAAGAGCAGTATGATCCAGAGGTAGTTACACAATACGGAGAAGCTGCCGCTGCTCAAGGTATGAGTATTGCCCAGTACTTATCCCAGTTAGAGTTCTTCCCCGTGAGTGAAGTAGCATACCAATACCAGTACGGAAAACCTCTCGTCAAACCTGAGGAGGTAAACAATCTTCCAACAAAAATGCGAAGATTGCATAACTGGTACATGCATGCCACAAGGGCGGGGCTAACTGGATAGTGCTGAGGGTTACAAAAAAGCATCATGGGAAAGATAAGGATGACATGATATCCATTGAATTTGATGAACTATTTCAATTATTCAATCAAGACGCCTTGGACAAATCGATCATGAGTGCCTATTGTCTGTAAGTACTAATTCTGTAATTAATTTAGTCTCCATCTATATTATTTTGTTTATTGCATGTATATAATCATACTTTAATATGCAGAATGAAGATTCTCGAATGCAGCAGAGGACAATCTATGACATTGGCTTCATTGACCCATATTGGTTCATGAAGCTAATCTCAAAATAAGCCCCCAGGATACGGAGGATAATATAGTACACGCGTTAAGGTTTCAAGAAACCAAAAGGGAAATACTATTTCCTTACAACTTCCAGTGAGTGTTATTGTCTTGTATACACTTTCTATTTCGCTTACTCGATGTTAAGTATATAATTGATTAGTTCTGCATTCGCAGGTACCACTATATTCTGTTAATCATTCAACTGACAAAGGGCGTGTACTAGTCATGGACTCGAAACATAAACCCCTTGAGACGTGGAAGGACATGCAGATACTTCTCCAGCGGTAATTCTAATCATTACGACACTATATCGGCAACATTCGTGAATTTTATGATATCAAGTACTTATAACTATTTTATTCGTTTTCTACGCCGGGCAGCGCTTGGAAACGGTTCACCAAGAAGGCTAGGGGTGTTTGGAAAGAGGAGCTTACATTTCAACACTAGATGTAAGCACCACTAGCTATATCCGCGCATCTCTTTGATTCTAGTTTTGATACAGTTTATTATCATGCTTGATTATTATTTTGATTGAACTCTGTTGTCGTAAAGTGCCTGACGCAGGGACCAGGTAACAATCTATGTGGATACTATGTATGCGCGTTCATCCGGCAGACGTGCGATGAGAGGGCAGAAATTTAGAGCAACTCCACGTATGTAAACAATTCTATAGTTTTAATTACAATCAAATTGTGTTTAGTTTCATATTCATTATGGCTGACTCCTTTTAAATCAGATCGAACGTCTACGGGACGGTCTTCTGCCAAAGGATCGCATACGAGCAATACAGAGGAATTGGCGGGATTCTTGGATGCAGAAGTCCTAGACCCAAAAGGAGAATACTATTCGGCTGTGTAAGACAATAGGGATTGTTAAAAATAGCAACTTTCAAGGGATTGTAACATGTTGTCATGATGATCTTGTAATATAAGGTTCCTTCATTGATAAGTGCAAAAACACTAAATAAAACAATAAAACAACCTAAATGAATTCTCTGCCGCCGGCACAAAAAGTGGCGAAAATGCTGCCGCGGCAACAAAAGTGCCAAAATGAATTCTCTGCCGCGGCAGAGAAATGGGCCAAATCTCTGCGCAGCGCAGCAGGTTATTAGTCCAGGTTCGTGTTACGAACCGTGGACTAATGCTCCACCCCCCCTCGCGCTCTGATGCCGCCACGTGTGCCCCCATTTGTCCCGGTTGGTGGGGCAACCGGACTAATGGTTGGAGCTTTGTCCCGATGCCCCCGTCCCGTTGGGCAACCGGACTAATGGCCCTTACCAACCGGGACGCATGGGGCGTTTTTCTACCAGTGCCCCTTGATAGACTCCCATGGTCATCACAATGAGCCCCTATATTCTTTGAACAAAAAAATGTCCGTTGATGTTGATCATCTCTACCCCATGCGAGAGGTAATTGCACCCTTGTTCCAAAACAGTTGCCCCAATTTATTTCCATCCTAACAGAGGAATTATAAGTTAAAATTTAACAGATGAGCTTTTATCACTAGAGGAAAAAGGTCCATCCGTTCGCGACCCCTCGGAGCATTAGTCCCGGTTGCGCCACCAACCGGGACTAATGCTGGCACGCGTCCCGGTTGGAGCGGGCACGGGGCCAGGGCATGGTCCGGTTGGTAAGGGGGCATGCGTCCCGGTTGGAGCCACCAACCGGGACTAAAGGTTGGCCACAGCCACGTGGCATGGCACGCACCTTTAGTCCCGGTTGCTGGCTTCAACCGGGACTAAAGACCCCTTGCCCTCTATAAATGCAACGCCCCAGCCCCCCTGCCTCACTCTGTTTTTTTCGAATGGTGTAAGGTGTGAGGGTGTGTGCTAGTTTTTTCTCATGCATGCATTGAAGGTGTTTGTTGAAATGTTTGAGTGAATAATCCCGTTGAATTTCTCATAGAACAAAAATATAGAAGGTGTCCGAGACGCACTTGAGATTATTTCCCTCGATCGAGGTTAGCAATCTTATCTTTTCTAGGTCATTGATACAATTCATGTGTCGGTGTGAATTGGTTATTTCACTATTTATGATGTCCTGTTTTTTGATAAACTTACTTATATGATGAAGATGAACGGTCGGGAATGGATGTACGGTGACCGGCGGGTAGCCGGGTATATCAAAGGCGTGGATAAATTTATCGATGTGGCTACGGCAAACAAAGAGAATGGATTTATACGTTGTCCATGTGTTCAATGTCGGAACAACAAGGAGTACTCTTCCTCGAAAATCATTCGCGGCCACCTGATTATGAAAGGTTTTCATGCCCAACTATAATTGCTGGACCAAGCACGGGGAAAGAGGGTTATGATGGAAGATGGTGAAGAAGAAGATGATGATAACAACTATCATCATATGTTTCCTGAATACGGTGATACTGCTATGGAAGACAATGGAGAGGAAAAAGGTGAAGAACGGGCATCAAATGAGCCGGCTGATGAACTTGGTAGGGTCATTTCTGATGCAAAGCGAGACTGTGAAACAGAAAATGAGAAGTTGAAGTTAGAGGGCATGTTAGAAGATCACAAGAAATTGTTGTACCCAAATTGTGAAGATGGCAGCACAAAGCTCGGTACCACACTGGAATTGTTGCGATGGAAGGCAGAGTGTGGTCTAACTGACTCCTCATTTGAAAAGATGCTGAAAATAATGAAGCCGAAGTTTCCAAAACATAACGAACTTCCCGAGAGTACCTACGAAGCAAAGAAGACTCTCTGTCCTCTGGGATTAGATGTGCAAAAGATACATGCATGCATTAATGACTGCATCCTCTACCGCGGTAAGGAGTATGAGAATTTAGATAAATGCCCGGTATGCAACGCGTTGCGGTATAGATCAGACGAGATGACCCTGGTGATGTTGAGGGAGAGCCCCTCCGGAAGAGGGTTCCTGCTAAGGTTATGTGGTATGCTCCTATAATACCAAGGTTGAAACGCATGTTCAGAAACAAAGAGCATGCCAGGTTGTTGCGATGGCACAAAGAAGACCGTAAGAAAGACGGGAAGTTGAGACACCCTGCTGATGGGTCACAGTGGAGAAAAATCGAGAGAGACTTCCCAGACTTTGCAGGTGATGCAAGGAACTTATGGTTTGGTCTAAGTACGGATGGCATGAATCCTTTTGGGGAGCAGAGCTGCAGTCACAGCACCTGGCCCGTGACTCTATGTATCTACAACCTGCCTCCTTGGTTGTGCATGAAGCGTAAGTTCATTATGATGCCAGTGCTCATCCAAGGCCCGAAGCAACTGGGCAACAACATTGATGTGTATCTTAGGCCATTAGTTGAAGAACTCTTACAGTTGTGGGGAAAACCAGGTGTACGTGCGTGGGATGAGAACAAACAGGAGCCATTTAATCTACGAGGGTTGTTATTCATAACCATCAATGATTGGCCTGCTCTTAGTAACCTTTCAGGACAGACAAACAAAGGATATAAGGCATGCACCCACTGTTTAGATAAGACCGAAGGTACATATTTGCATAAATGCAAGAAGGTTGTGTACCTGGCGAATCGACGATTTCTTCCGACCAATCATCCCGTAAGAAAGAAAGGCAAGCATTTCAAAGGTGAGGCAGATCACCGGAAGAAGCCTGAACTCCCTGCTGGTGATGATGTATTTGGTATGGTCAAGGACATAGAAGTAATCTTTGGAATGGTCCCCGGCGGTCAATCCGTTCCGAACGACGTCGCTACAGGACACGCACCCATGTGGAAGAAGAAATCTATATTTTGGGAGCTGCCATATTGGAAAGTCCTGCGTGTCCGCTCTTCAATCGACGTGATGCACGTGACGAAGAATCTCTGCGTGAACCTGCTAGGATTCCTAGGCGTGTATGGGAAGACAAAAGATACACCTGAAGCACGGGAGGACCAACAAATTATGAAAGACCCAAAGAACATGCATACAGATAACAAGACGGATAAAGGGCGTCACTTAAGTCGTGCCAGCTATGCTCTTACCAAAGCAGAGAAGGAAATCTTTTTTGAAGTCCTTTACAGTATCAAGGTGCCGTCGGGCTTCTCATCTAATATAAAGGGGATAATAAATATGGCAGAGAAAAGTTCCAAAACTGAAGTCTCATGACTGTCACGTGATTATGACGCAGTTGCTTCCGATTGCATTGAGGGGGCTTCTACCGGAAAATGTTCGAGTACCCATTGTGAAGCTGTGTGCATTCCTCAATGCAATATCTCAGAAGGTAATCAATCCAGATATTCTGCCAAGGTTACAGAAGGATGTGGTACAATGTCTTCTTAGTTTTGAATTGGTGTTTCCACCATCCTTCTTCAATATTATGACGCATCTCCTGGTTCATCTAGTGGAAGAGATTGCCATTCTCGGTCCGGTATTTCTACACAATATGTTCCCCTTTGAGAGGTTCATGGGAGTCTTAAAGAAATATGTTCATAACCGTGCTAGACCAGAAGGAAGCATCTCCAAGGGATATGGAACAGAGGAGGTCATTGAGTTTTGTGTTGACTTTATTCCTGACCTTAAGCCGATTGATGTTTCTGACTCGCGGCATGAGGAAAGACTAAGTGGAAAAGGCACGCTGGGAAAGAAAGCAATGATATGTAGGGACGGGGATTCTTTCACTAAAGCACACTACACAGTTCTACATAATTCCACCTTGGCAGCTCCGTATATCGAGGAACACAAGAATATTGTACGCTCAAAAAACCCGGGGAAGCCTGAATCATGGATTACAGATGAACACATGAAGTCTTTCGGTGGTTGGATGCGGACACATCTCTTGAATGACACCACTGTTGGAGATCAGCTATACTTGTTGGCCGCGTCACCATCTTCTACTGTATTGAATTTCCAAGGGTACGAATAAATGGGAATACATTCTACACGATCGCCCAAGATAAAAAGAGCACCAACCAAAATAGTGGTGTCCGCTTTGATGCAATAGACAAGAATGGACAAAAGGACACATATTATGGTTACATAGAGGAGATATGGGAACTAGACTATGGAGTCTCTTTTAAGGTCCCTTTGTTTCGCTGCAAATGGGTCAACCTGAATGGGGAAGGGGTAAAGATAGACCAGTTGTACGGAATGACAACAGTGGATCTCAACAATCTTGGTTATAGAGATGAACCATTCGTCCTAGCCAATGATGTGTCTCAGGTTTTCTATGTGAAGGATATGTCCTCCAGAACGAAAAAAAGAAAAAATATGCAAACGAATACATCATATGATGAGCCAAAGCGTCACATAGTTCTTTCAGGGAAAAGAAACATCGTGGGAATCGAGGACAAGACAGACATGTCAGAAGATTATAATAAGTTTGATGAAATTCCGCCCTTCACAGTGAAAACTGACCCAAGCATTCCGTTAAGTAAAGAAGATGCTCCATGGTTACGTCTGAAGCGGTCATAAGGAATGACATATGCCAAGAAGTTCATGCTCATATTATGTAACTCTAGTTCATGTCTTTCGCGGTTTGTGGCTTGACCGAAGGATATCTTTCGCGGTTTGTGGCCTTTAGTCCCGGTTTTGTAGTCTCAGTTTTTAATATTAATAAATGTCTTGAGTGTTAGTCCCATTTTGTGGCTGGACCGGGAGTGCCTCTATGACCAGTTTCTTGGAGATGCCGGAGGACTGGGCTCCGTCGGCATCTCCCTAAAACTGGTCGTAGTGGTGTCCCTGCTCTCGAAAACCATCTTGCAGCTTGTAACTTCACTAACTAGATCAATACGCCTCGGAGCTAACTAATTTCACATATTAGGGAGTGCCTCTATGACCAGTTTCTCGGAGATGCCGGAGGACTGGGCTCCGTCGGCATCTCCCTGAAACTGGCCGCAGTGGTGTCCCTGCTCTCGAAAACCATCTTGCAGCTTGTAACTTCACTAACTAGATCAATACGCCTCGGAGCTAACTAATTTCACATATTAGGGAGTGCCTCTATGACCAGTTTCTCGGAGATGCCGGCGGACTGGGCTCCGTCGGCATCTCCCTGAAACTGGCCGTAGTGGTGTCCCTGCTCTCTAAAACCATCTTGGAGATGCCTCAAACTGGCTGGAGGACTGGACTCACAAGGATGCATATTTATAGTACAAGCAGCTCGGCATAATGTCGACACTCACGACATAATGTCGACACTCACCCCTATTATTAGTGCTGACTCATCTTTAGTCCCGGTTGGTGTCTCCAACCGGGACTAAAGGTCCATCTTTAGTCCCGGTTGGTGACACCATCCGGGACAAGGTACAAGCCGCACGACATAATGTCGACACTCACCCCTATTATTAGTGTTGTCTCGCCCACTCTGCCGCAATCCCTTCAGTCGCGGTTGGTTTCTCCAACCGAGACTAAATATGAACCCTCTCTTTATATAGGCATTTCCCTCTATTTATTAGGTAACACTTAAGACATTTATTAATATTAAAAACCAGGACAAATCGGGACTAGCTAACACTCAGGCCTAAACCGCCCCCTTTAGTCATAATCATGCCTAGTCCTATAGTACGTAGCTTCAGGGTCTTCATCGTCGTCGTCATCATCATCGTCATCGTCACCTGCCACTCCGGGGATCCTCAGCCCATCCATGGCATATACCAGGGGCCATTCCAGCCTCGGATTCACGGCGGGTGGGAGAGGGGTCTCCTGGAAGACGATGTCGCTACCGCCGGGACAGTGTGGGGCCTGTGGCGGGTGGACTCATGGGCACCGTAGGCGAGGATGGTCTCCCCCGGCGATGTAGCGCATCACTTCGATGATAGTACGGTTCTCCCACCACAGACGACGGCCGACTTCGTTGTGGTTCACCGGTGGCGGGCCATCACCCTCGTACCTGGCGAGCTCCCTTTCCCGCCTATTAGCGAAGAAGGCATTCCAGGTGTCATAGTTGTCGGGATCCCACTGGGGATCCATCCGCTGCTCCGGCGTGAGCTCGTGGTAGAAGTGGTTTGTGATGGCCTCCTGGCGTGCGGAACCTTGAGGGACAGGAGGGACAGGAACCCCTCCAGCGCTCAGCATCCAGCCGGCGGGCGGCCGGTACCCCGGTGGACAAGGGTAGTTGGAGGCGCACAGCGCCTTGGTCTCCTCGAGGGTCAGAATGGCCCAGTAGGCGTTGTCCATTGTTCTAAGAAAGGAAGGTGTGGATGTGTGGATAGCCATGACACGATCACCCTAAATATAGAGGGAAAGGGCGGGAAAACTTGGCGTGAAGCTTTGGGAAATGGCGGGAAATATCTGTAGTCCCGGTTAGTGACTACATCCGGGACAAAAAGCTCTAGTAGAAAGGAAAGGGCGGGAAAACTTGGCGGGAAGAGGTGGGAAATGGCGGAAAATATTTTTAGTCCCGGTTTGTGACTACATCCGGGACTAAATGTGTGCCGAACAATGATCATGTTTCGAAAAAACCTTCACAAAATGACCTATCATGTTCGAGGTTTCATGGCTTTCGGTCCAAATGACCGATGTTATGTGCCGAATCACGGCATAGTTTGTGATGTTGTGCCCATATTATGCATGTGTGTGGACATTGGTATGGAGAACAATGTTGCAGGAGGAAGTTTTCCTTTTTGTCGCACGGAAAAGCCCTTTTCCATTTTCCGAGCGCAAAAACGGGTCGTTTTGTGAAGTAACCACCAAAATTCCGTTTCAGAATGCTACCATCCTATTTTCCTAAAATACTAGACCACCTTACATGGACTATATCCCAACCGGTACATCTCAAACCTTTTCGTCCATCCCGGGTAAAAAGGACAAATGTCTGCCGAATCGGTAGGAAGTGGGTCCGGTTTGTACTACAGGTACATGATCTACCGCCCGTGATTTTTTGAAAAAATCATTTTTAGACTCGCAATATGTGGTTTCTTTAGAGATCCAATGCAAGTTATAACAATGCCCGTCCCCTATCTTCATGCACACCGGTTCGACCATAGTTAGAAATTCAGATAATTCAAAATGGACATAATAAATTCAAAAAAAAATCCGAACAATGAAAATCCTTCGCGTGGTGTCATATTATGTTACATAGTTGAAAGGAAAAATACCAGACTTGGTATATTGATCATGTTTCGAAAAAACCTTCACAAAATGACCTATCATGTTCGAGGTTTCATGGCTTTCGGTCCAAATGACCGATGTTATGTGCTGAATCACGGCATAGTTTGTGATGTTGTGCCCAAATTATGCATGTGTGTGGACATTGGTATGTAGAACAATGTTGCAGGAGGAAGTTTTCCTTTTTGTCGCACGGAAAATCCCTTTTCCATTTTCCGAGCGCAAAAAACGGGTCGTTTTGTGAAGTAACCACCAAAATGCCGTTTCAGAATGCTACCGTCCTATTTTCCTAAAATACTAGACCACCTTACATGGACTATATCCCAAGCGGTACATCTCAAACCTTTTCGTCCATCCCGGGTAAAAACGACAAATGTCTGCCGAATCGGCAGGAAGTGGGTCTGGTTTGTACTACAGGTACATGATCTACCGCACGTGATTTTTTGAAAAAATCATTTTTAGACTCGCAATATGTGGTTTCTTAAGAGATCCAATGCAAGTTCTAACAATGCCCGTCCCCTATCTTCATGCACACCGGTTCGACCATAGTTAGAAATTCAGATAATTCAAAACGGGCATAATAAATTCAAAAAAAATCCGAACAATGAAAATCCTTCGCGTGGTGTCATATTATGTTACATAGTTGAAAGGAAAAATACCAGACTTGGTATATTGATCATGTTTCGAAAAAACCTTCATAAAATGACCTATCATGTTCGAGGTTTCATGGCTTTCGGTCCAAATGACCGATGTTATGTGCCGAATCACGGCATAGTTTGTGATGTTGTGCCTATATTATGCATGTGTGTGGACATTGGTATGGAGAACAATGTTGCAGGAGTAAGTTTTCCTTTTTGTCGCACGGAAACGCCCTTTTCCATTTTCCGAGCGCAAAAAACGGGTCGTTTTGTGAAGTAACCACCAAAATGCCGTTTCAGAATGCTACCGTCCTATTTTCCTAAAATACTAGACCACCTTACATGGACTATATCCCAACCGGTACATCTCAAACCTTTTCGTCCATCCCGGGTAAAAAGGACAAATGTCTGCCGAATCGGTAGGAAGTGGGTCCGGTTTGTACTACAGGTACATGATCTACCGCCCGTGATTTTTTGAAAAAATCATTTTTAGACTCGCAATATGTGGTTTCGTTAGAGATCCAATGCAAGTTATAACAATGCCCGTCCCCTATCTTCATGCACACCGGTTCGACCATAGTTAGAAATTCAGATAATTCAAAACGGGCATAATAAATTCAAAAAAAATCCGAACAATGAAAATCCTTCGCGTGGTGTCATATTATGTTACATAGTTGAAAGGAAAAATACCAGACTTGGTATATTGATCATGTTTCGAAAAAACCTTCACAAAATGACCTATCATGTTCGAGGTTTCATGGCTTTCGGTCCAAATGACCGATGTTATGTGCCGAATCACGGCATAGTTTGTGATGTTGTGCCCATATTATGCATGTGTGTGGACATTGGTATGGAGAACAATGTTGCAGGAGGAAGTTTTCCTTTTTGTCGCACGGAAAAGCCCTTTTCCATTTTCCGAGCGCAAAAAACGGGTCGTTTTGTGAAGTAACCACCAAAATGCAGTTTCAGAATGCTACCGTCCTATTTTCCTAAAATACTAGACCACCTTACATGGACTATATCCCAACCGGTACATCTCAAACCTTTTCGTCCATCCCGGGTAAAAAGGACAAATGTCTGCCGAATCGGTAGGAAGTGGGTCCGGTTTGTACTACAGGTACATGATCTACCGCCCGTGATTTTTTGAAAAAATCATTTTTAGACTCGCAATATGTGGTTTCTTCAGAGATCCAATGCAAGTTCTAACAATGCCCGTCCCCTATCTTCATGCACACCGGTTCGACCATAGTTAGAAATTCAGATAATTCAAAACGGGCATAATAAATTCCAAAAAAATCCGAACAATGAAAATCCTTCGCGTGGTGTCATATTATGTTACATAGTTGAAAGGAAAAATACCAGACTTGGTATATTGATCATGTTTCGAAAAAACCTTCACAAAATGACCTATCATGTTCGAGGTTTCATGGCTTTCGGTCCAAATGACCGATGTTATGTGCTGAAACACGGCATAGTTTGTGATGTTGTGCCCATATTATGCATGTGTGTGAACATTGGTATGGAGAACAATGTTGTAGGAGGAAGTTTTCCTTTTTGTCGCACGGAAAAGCCCTTTTCCATTTTCCGAGCGCAAAAAACGGGTCGTTTTGTGAAGTAACCACCAAAATGCCGTTTCAGAATGCTACCGTCCTATTTTCCTAAAATACTAGACCACCTTACATGGACTATATCCCAACCGGTACATCTCAAAACTTTTCTTCCATCCCGGGTAAAAAGGACAAATGTCTGCCGAATCGGCAGGAAGTGGGTCTGGTTTGTACTACAGGTACATGATCTATCGCCCATGATTTTTCTAAATTCCAAATTGATATTAAAAAAATATAAGTTAATTCATTTTTAATTGTAAATGGTTCATATTTTAAATGGTTACATTAATTATTTTTTAAAACAGAAAATGTTTTTGAATTATTTATTTAAATCCAAACACTTTTTATGTTTAAAATTTTTCTAAATTCCAAATTAATATTCAAAAATATAAGTTAATTCATTTTAAAAGGTTACATTAATTATTATTAAATATAGAATATGTTTTTGAATTATTTATTCAAATCCATACACTTCTTATGTTTAAAGTTTTTCTAAATTCCAAATTGATATTAAAAAAATATAAGTTAATTCATTTTTAATTGTAAATGGTTCATATTTTAAATGGTTACATTAATTATTTTTTAAAACAGAAAATGTTTTTGAATTATTTATTTAAATCCAAACACTTTTTATGTTTAAATTTTTTCTAAATTCCAAATTAATATTCAAAAATATAAGTTAATTCATTTTAAAAGGTTACATTAATTATTTTTTAAATATAGAATATGTTTTTGAATTATTTATTCAAATCCATACACTTCTTATGTTTAAAGTTTTTCTAAATTCCAAATTGATATTAAAAAAATATAAGTTAATTCATTTTTAATTGTAAATGGTTCATATTTTAAATGGTTACATTAATTATTTTTTAAAACAGAAAATGGTTTTGAATTATTTATTCAAATCCAAACACTTTTTATGTTTAAAGTTTTTCTAAATTCCAAATTAATTATCATTTAAAAAACAATACAAATTTAAACCCCAAAATAAAAAATAAGGCGGGAACAGAGAGAAAATACCTGAAATTTTTTGAAAACAGGGGAATATGTCCCGGTTGGAGCCACCAACCGGGACTAAAGAGCCCCTGCGCGCCAACCCTTGGTCTGCTGAAAATATTGGAGTATAGGTCCCGGTTGGTGGTCCAACCGGGACGTACGACCCTTTAGTCCCGGTTGGAGCCACCAACCGGGACAAAAGGCCCTTCATTTATAACTGGCTCGCCTCCTCTTCTTCTTCCCATTCTCACTTCTCTGCTTCATCGACGCGCGCACAGGAGACGCCGCCCCACGATGCCGGCAGGCTGCCCGAGCTCCGCCGCCTTGCTGACCCTGCCACGAGCTCCGCCTCGTTTCCCTCTATCTCCCCGCAAAAGGAATCGAAGAGGGGCATCGGCAACCGTTGCCATTGACGCCATCCTTCCGCCGGTGAGACCTATCCTTCCTCCGCCCTACTTTGGCCACCAAGGTCTCATACAGGACCTAGTGCACCCCATTGATGCCCTGTGTTGCTTGCTCGAGCCCCAGATACTCGACATCGTCTTCGTCTGCAAGCGCCGCCCGCAAGCGCAACTCCGGCGAGGAATCTAGGACGAACAGGAGCACCCCTTCCTCAACCGCGACCACCACTGAGCCCACCTCGACCACCGCAACCACTCGTAATAGTCCATGTTCCCCTTACCCCTCTGGAATCGCCGGAGCACCACCCTCCCGACGCGTCGTCGCCGCGCGTAGTGAGCAGCACTGCCGCCCGTCGTGGTGACGTGGTGCCCGCGTGGCCCCGGTCCCACCTGCCAGCCTCAGAGGCTAGGTGCCTCTGCGGTGCAGGTTAGAAGTGGCCTGGTCCAGGTCCACCCGTCAAGCCCTGGTCTAGGTCCCACCTGCCTGTGTGGAGGCTGAGGTGGCCACGGGCCCCTCCGTCAGCCACTGTGGCTAGCAGTGGGCTCGGTGTAAAAATGTTTTCTGTTTTGTTTAAATTTAGAAATGGTTTAATTAAATCCAGAAATTGATATAATATTGTAAATTCAATAATTAATTATTTATAACTTAGAAAAATACAAATAATATATCAAAATGTTCAGAAAAATGAGATCTAACTATTTAACCTATAATCATGCATTGTTCAACAACTTTCAAGACAAGTTTAATTAGAAAACAAAATCAACCCCTCTCATATACTCCGGAGTTTCACCGAGT
The DNA here is from genome assembly GCA_910589765.1 of Avena atlantica. Lineage (NCBI taxonomy): Eukaryota > Viridiplantae > Streptophyta > Magnoliopsida > Poales > Poaceae > Avena > Avena atlantica. The sequence goes on along the minus strand of OU342736.1, from coordinate 504,662,456 downwards.
TAGGGTTTCACCCCTCGGAACCCCGTTTTAATTGCCGAGCATGTCTTTGGGTTACTTTTTAATACAAATTAACTTGTTATATCATCATCCTTGTTTGATCATTGCATCGATGCCATGTGTTGATTGTTCCCCTCTCTTTCTGGCGCCCCGGTGTAAAAACTATTTGCCTTTTTTTAATTCCAGAAAATGATTTAAACTTGTAAATTCAATAACTTATTGTTTATAAGTCAGAAAAATATGAATAATATATCAAAATGTTTAGAAAAATGAAACCTAGCTATCTAAGCTATAATCATGCATTGTTCAACAACTTAAATTACAAGTTTAATTAGAAGAAAAAATCCACCCCTCTCATGTGTTCCGGAGTTTCTCCGAGTTAGGGTTTTCACCCCTCGGAACCCCGATTAAATCGTCGAGCATTTCTTAGGGTTACATTCCAATGCAAATTAACTTGTCATATCATCATACTTGCTTGAGCATTGCATCGATGCCATGTGTTGATTGTAGGGGTTCGTAGCATGGAAAACAAAAATTTTCTATCGCATACAAACAAACAAGTCAAGGTTTATCTACTAGATTGTAGCAACGAGTCGATGGAATAACTTACCCTCGAAGATTCCAAAACGGTAAACGAGAGCAGATTCTCGTGGGTGATGTAGTCGTACTCTTTCCGATCTCAAGATCGCGTAGACGATCCTTCCGGCGCTGCGTTCCGGCAGCGCTCCCGCAGTCGGTCACACGTTCGGTACTCGACGAAGACCTTCCTCTCCCTTGTTCCAGCAGGCAGCGGAGGTTGTAGCACTCTCCTCGTGATTCTGGCAGTACAACGGCGTGGTACCGGAAGTAGAGGGGAGATCCCGCAGGGCTTCGCCTTAAGCCGGAGCGAGTATGGTGTAGTATGAGAGAGAGCTATTAGTGGTCTAAGGATTAGACACACCAATTAGAAGGCTCTAAACCGAAGGCTAGGGCAATTAGAAGCTCTAAACCAAAACGGCTCTAAACCGGAGATTAGAGGATAGGAACTTGTGTGTCTAGAGGAGGAGGCCCTGCCCCTCCTCTTATAGGTGGGAGGTGCGGCCAAGGGGAGGGGAGTCCCTCCCCAAGTCGGCCTTGGTTGGCGCGCCGGCTTGGAGAGGAGACTCCTCCCCGAAGTCGGTTCCAACCACCTCTTGCTTGTTTCCCACAGTTTCTTGTTTTAGCCGTTTGACTTTCAAACTGGACATTTGACTTTTCTGTTTTAGGATTAAATTTAATCCTTTATTCGGAACAGCAAGAACACTTAGTACATGATGCAATCATTCCAATATGTAATGACACATTCATGTACCCCTCCCCCCCCCCCCCCCGGAGTGCCGGACATTCCGGAACCTTCTAGAACATTCCCGATGAAAACACCGGAATCATTCCCGAACTCCGAAACGGGACTTTCCTTATATGAATCTTATTCTCCGGACCATTCCGGATCACCTCGTGATATCCCGGATCCCATCCGAGACTCCGAACAACATTCGGTCTCTTTCTCATAATACCATAACTACTCAAACAACGTCGAATCCTTAAGTGTGTCTCCCTACGGTTCGTGAATTATGCGGACATGATCGAGACACTTCTCCGAACAATAACCAATAGAGGAATCTGGAAATTCATATGGCTCCCACATATTTCTACAATTACTTTGCGATCGAATGAACCACTTACATACAATACCAATTTCCCTTTGTCTCACGATAGTTTACTTATCCGAGGTTATGATCGTCGGTATCTCTGCATACCTAGTTCAACCTCGTTACCGATAAGTACTCTTTTCTCGTTCCCGTGATATGTGATCCCTTGTGATCCAGTCACATGCTTGCAAGCTAATTGGATGACATTACACCGAGAGGGCCCAGAGTATATCTATCCGTCATATGGATGGACAAATCCCACTCTTGATCCATGTGTTTCAACCAATACTTTCCGAACACTCAATGCCACCTTTATAGCCACCCAGTTACGGTGTGGTGTTTGATGTCATCAAAGCATCCATCTGGTAAAGGTGATATGCATGATCTCATGGTCGAAGGAATTAGGTTACTATGTATCAGAAAGCATATAGCAATTGAACTATTTAAAATGACTTGAGCTTTATGCTACGCTTATCTATAGGAGTATGTCCATCACATCATTCTCCTAATGATATGATCCTGTTGTTAATAACATCTCTATGTTCATGATCAGGAAACCATGATCATATATTAACCAACAAGCTAGTTTAACAAGAGGCTTTACTAGGGACTCTTATTTTAGTTTACAAATCACACAAGTATTAATGTTTCCGGTTAATACAATTATAGCATGGTATGTAAACATTTATCATAAGTGTGAAGATATGATAATAACCACTTTATTATTGCCTCTTGGGCATATCTCCAACATTGATTGTTTCCCTTTGTTTTTGGTGTTTGGATTATTAGGTTTATTATTAGTTAGGTATTATTAGGTTTATTAATTAGTTTGGTATTATTGGTCTTCGGCCCCACTGGTCAGTCACTGTGGGTAGCCCCAGACCCGATTCACATTTTCAAGCAACTTAGGTGCATGTGGGTTCGACGATGTGCCTATCTACTACACGGTTTCCCTTTCTCTTCATTTTTATTATTGTGTATGTATATATTAGGGTTTCTCTGAATTAGGGTTTATATCTCTCAACACCGTACTTAACTTTCTCCTTTAGCCGCTTTGACTTATTCGTTTTTCCACCTATGCAGAAAATATGGACCCACACGTCAGAGACGAAGAAAAGGAAGAGTTGATCCAAGGTGTGATCCGTGGGGAAGATAATTTAGACGTATCAACGTTTCTGAACAACTCCGGTGAGGGTGATCCTCTTTTTCCCGGAGTAGACAACTTGTTTGAGGTTGAAGGTGTTGCCTTCCGCGAGGGAGAAGGCGATGCCTTGTGTAATCGAGAAGACGACCGCTCCGGCGAGGTGCATGTAATATAAATCAATTCATTAATTAATCATCTGCTATCTATATAGAAATAGTAACGACGATCTTTCTTCTTTTAGCCCTCCGGATCGAAGGAATCTACTGAAAAGAGCAGACGAGGCCCAACCAAAAAGTTGCAAGACCATGAGAGGTTCAGGATCGAAGATGTCGCTGAAGACGGCAGACCGACAGCTCCCGAAGTTGTCGCAACCAAATTTGTGGCACAATGTGGAGTAATCGTTAGGGACTTAATCCCGATCACCATTAGAAAGTGGAATAGGCCTGCTAAAGCGGATGAAGAGGGAACATGTTTATTTGTCCCTAACCACGCCAAAGATTTACTGTGGAAGAGGCTCATGGTTAATTTCAAACTACCGAAGATAGAGCTGGATCCAAATGCGGAGGATCCAGTTGAGGACGCCTTACAACATGGGAGAGCCATGGAGGCTAAGGTCAGGGAGTGGGCTTTGAAGAAGATGGCCCAGTGTTTCACCAACTGGAAGAAAAGATTGCACCTTGACTATGTCGTGAAAAAGAAGACTCCCGATTTCAAGAATATTCAGTTTGAGAAGATAAAACCATTCTGGGATGAGTTTGTGGAATACAAGAAATCAGAAAAAGCTAAGAAAATGTCTGAAACGAATAAGCTGAATGCTGCTAAGAAGAAGTATCACCATACTATGGGGCAAGGTGGCTACAAGGTTGGCATTCCTAAGTGGGAGAAACTTGAGCAGGAACTGCGTGATAAAAATATCACCCCAGAGACAGACGATTGGGTAGAACGTGCAAGGAATTGGTTTTACGGGCATGGGGGCACGTTGGACTCGGAAGGGAGGTGTATATATAACATACGACATAAAGAAGACCCCTTGACAATCGAGAGGATGAGAAAAGCAGTAAAGGCTGTTAAAGATGGGGACTTCATTCCCGATAGAGAGAATGATGAGCTCACACTCGCCCTTGGAAATAAGGAACATGATGGACGAACACGAGGCACAATAGGCTCCCAATCATGGAGGACTGGGTTTCCCGAAGAGAGGAAGAAATATCCTGATAGAAGCCGTTAGAGGAGTAAGGACACGGCGGCAGTTGAAGCAGAAAGTCAGAAAGAGCGAATGCGTTTAATTGAAGAACGATTAAAGCAACAACAAGATGAAATTAACACACTTAAAGAGCAAAGTACTACCGGCGCCCCATCTCAGCAGCACACTGCATTCGATGCTACCGGCCTATCGAATAATCGAAAAAGTAGTGTGGCTTCCACCGAGGTCCCGGGTGATGACAATGGCGATGACGATGATGCACCGACGATGGCTCCTGTTGGCTACCCAGTGGATGATATCACAGAGATGACACACTGCGAGCTACATGTCAAAGTTGTGAACATATCAATGAAGGTGGCGGTCGGCTATGCCTTACCAATTGGACCCACACCAACTTACCACTGTCGTCCGGTTCCAGAGGGCTACGCTGTTGTCGGCGTGGATGAAATCATGCCCACCTTTGAGGTTTTGGATCTTCACTACCCTGCTGGTGAAGGGGATGTGACTGTGCTGGGTGACGCAAAAAACGTCACCATTCTATGGCCGAAGGATTGTATCGTGCTTCGAAATTACACGCCAAGGCCATCTTCGCCGCCGCCTCACCCGTCTCCAGCGAGGTCGTCGCCGCCGCGGCAGCCGTCTTCGTCGCCTCACCCGGCTCCGTCGCCTCACCAATCTCCGGTGCAGCCATCGCCGCGGGAGCCATCGCCGACGCCTCAGGATAAAAAGCGTAAGCGTACCGCTACTGTGCGTCGTAAGCGATCGCCGAAACGTAAACAAGCGCCTCTTCCAAAAGTACCAACGGTTCCTCCCAAGAGAGCTTATGACTGTACTGAAGAGGAGACTGCGGCGATCGTTGATGTGGAAACGACAGCGTTTTTTGCTAAGCTGAGGCGGCCGAAAGAGCCAGAGTTCCCCAGCACCAAAGAAGAAAAAGCCAAAGTGTTGAAAATGCTAAAGATTCTTCATCAACCCGAGCCAAAGCTGTCATCAGACTATGAGCGTTCTATTCTCAAGTCACATGCAGCACAAAAATCCTCGAAGAGCAGTACTGATGCAAGCGGGAAATCTGTTGCCCAGCTCGGAGAACAAGCAAAACAGACTTGCGCCCCTCTCAAGGTGATTTTTCAAACCAATGTGGGGTCGAGCAAATATGGGGCCGAAGAGCAGTATGATCCAGAGGTAGTTGCACAATACGGAGAAGCTGCCGCTGCTCAAGGTATGAGTATTGCCCAGTACTTATCCCAGTTAGAGTTCTTCCCCGTGAGTGAAGTAGCATACCAATACCAGTACGGAAAACCTCTCGTCAAACCTGAGGAGGTAAACAATCTTCCAACAAAAATGCGAAGATTGCATAACTGGTACATGCATGCCACAAGGGCCGGGGCTAACTGGATAGTGCTGAGGGTTACAAAAAAGCATCATGGGAAAGATAAGGATGACATGATATCCATTGAATTTGATGAACTATTTCAATTATTCAATCAAGACGCCTTGGACAAATCGATCATGAGTGCCTATTGTCTGTAAGTACTAATTCTGTAATTAATTTAGTCTCCATCTATAATATTTTGTTTATTGCATGTATATAATCATACTTTAATATGCAGAATGAAGATTCTCGAATGCAGCAGAGGACAAATCTATGACATTGGCTTCATCGACCCATATTGGGTTCATGAAGCTAATCTCAAAATAAGCCCCCAGGATACGGAGGATAATATAGTACACGCGTTAAGGTTTCAAGAAACCAAAAGGGAAATACTATTTCCTTACAACTTCCAGTGAGTGTTATTGTCTTGTATATACTTTCTATTTCGCTTACTCGATGTTAAGTATATAATTGATTAGTTCTGCATTCGCAGGTACCACTATATTCTGTTAATCATTCAACTTGACAAAGGGCGTGTACTAGTCATGGACTCGAAACATAAACCCCTTGAGACGTGGAAGGACATGCAGATACTTCTCCAGCGGTAATTCTAATCATTACGACACTATATCGGCAACGTTCGTGAATTTTATGATATCAAGTACTTAATAACTTATTTTATTCGTTTTCTACGCCGGGCAGCGCTTGGAAACGGTTCACCAAGAAGGCTAGGGGTGTTTGGAAAGAGGAGCTTACATTTCAACCACTAGATGTAAGCACCACTAGCTATATCCGCGCATCTCTTTGATTCTAGTTTTGATACAGTTATTATCATGCTTGATTATTATTTTGATTGAACTCTGTTGTCGTAAAGTGCCTGACGCAGGGACCAGGTAACAATCTATGTGGATACTATGTATGCGAGTTCATCCGGCAGACGTGCGATGAGAAGGGCACAAATTTAGAGCAACTCCACGTACGTAAACAATTTCTATAGTTTTTAATTACAATTAAATTGTGTTTAGTTTTATATTTATATAGGCTGACTCCTTTTTTAAATCAGATCGAACGTCTACGGGACGGTCTTCTGCCAAAGGATCGCATAAGAACAATACAGGAGGAATTGGCGGGATTCTTGGATGCAGAAGTCCTAAACACACAAGGGGAATACTACTCGGCTGTGTATAGACAATAGGAATTGTAAAAATAGCAACTTTCAAGAAATTGGCCGGTAGCATCGAATAGCAACTTTTGTATGTAGTGCATGAACTCGATCCGTGTATTGAATGTAAAATGTTGTCATGATGATCTTGTGTAATATAAGGTTCCTTCATTGATAAGTGCAAAACACTAAATAAACAATAAAACAACCTAAATGAATTCTCTGCCGTGGCACAAAAAGTGGCGAAAATGCTGCCGCGGCAACAAAATGTGCCAAAATGAATTCTCTGCCGCGGCAGAGAAATGGGCCAAATCTCTGCCGCGGCAGCAGGTTATTAGTCCCGGTTCGTGTTACGAACCGGGACTAATGCTCCACACCCCCTCGCGCTCTGATGCCGCCACGTGTGCCCCATTTGTCCCGGTTGGTGGGGCAACCGGGACTAATGGTTAGAGCTTTAGTCCCGATTGCCCCGTCCCGGTTGGGCAACCGGGACTAATGGCCCTTACCAACCGGGACGCATGGGCCCTTTTCTACCAGTGTATGCATGATTACATCCTAATAATTCAACACCGTGTAGCTATATGTGGTGGAATTTTGAAAAAAAAAACTATATGTGGTGAAAGAGGTGTATAGGTAGGCGGCCTTCGATTTTCCTAGGGATTCTTTGGTTAGGCTTATTTTGGATTATAATCCACAAAAGCATTCAATTAGTTGCTTTTACCTTTGGATTTTGGCTTTTAACTAGATATTGTTAGATAATGGTATAATCTAAAAGTCAAAACAAAAACACACTTATTTTGGTTCTTTTATGGTTTATAAACTAAAAGTCAAAAATCGGAATAAGCCCAACCAAACGGCCCCTAAGTGTCTTGTAATTTTGAATGTATTTGAGGCAAGTGCTCTAACAACAACATATCATCGGGTGAAAATCCCTTACTTGAAGATTAGATAAACGTTTCTCTACAGTAATGTTCTCTGTCCTACTTGCATTGTATGGTCCTAGTGCAGGCTATTGTGATTTCTAGGTAAACCAGGCACATAAGCCTTTCCTAATGTTTCAGCCCAATGCTCGAAGCGATGGAGGCAGGGCCGGTCTTGAGATTTTGGGAGCCCGGGGCGAAACTAAAAATCGGGGCCCTTGCCATATTCACTAAAATAATAAATATTTGTAGAAAATACCGATTACGAAAGGTACGTCAAGTGAATTCAAACACATTATTTCTACCAAATAGTTTGCCTGTATTAGTTGAATATAGTTAAATATCTATGCAAGTCACTCAACTCGAGTTTTTTTATTTTCTAATGTACACATTATATATGGCAGCTACAGATATATTTGTTTGATGCTACGAGAGAAGCGTTACCATAAACAAAGAAATTCAGGAACTATTACCATAAACAAAGAAATCCGTGAAGCCATATGGTCGAAGCAACAGAGGCTCGAACTCTAAGGACTATTGTTTTTTTCCTAATGTCTCGCACTCGTAGCTTAGAGTTAAGCTCAAACAAGTAATATAGTAAAAGTTTTTATAAAATAACTACTAATTGATTGTCGGAAAATGCACAAAATGAAGATAGGGAGAGGTGGAGCCTAGTATTCTCATTCATATTCTCAATGCGTACAAGGTTATCTATATATATAGCCATGAGAGGATTTACTATACAAGAGTTACAAGAGAGAATAATACCATAGGGGTTATAGCTTTGATGACATAGAGGTTATGGACATTCACATAAATAGGTCTTCCATAACACTCCCCCTTGGATGTCCTTTAGCTATGAATATGTATGCCTCGTTAAAAACCTTATCAAGGAAAAACCCAGTGAGAAAAAACCATGGTTAAAAGAAGAGTACAATACATATTCACTCCCCCTGTTAGTAATATTACTGAATATCTTTGAGTCTTCAAAGTCCAACACCGTGAACTAATTTCTTGAATGTAGTAGTAGGTAGCGCCTTCATGAATAAGTCTGCTAAGTTCACTGGAACAAGTTTGGAGGAATGTTATAACTCCTTCCTTCTGAAGATCACGAGGAAAGAATTTTTTTTGGCGAGATATGTTTGATTCTATCTACTTTGCTATATCCATTTTTTAGTTGGGATATACAAGACATATTATCCTCATACAGGACTGTAGGTGCCTCCTTTCCACGATTAAGTTGCACTCCTTGCAAATATCGACATATTCCTTAACCATACACATTCCCTGCTGGCTTCATGGATTTCTAATATTTCTGCATGGTTATATGAAGTTGCAGCTATAGTTTGCTTCATTGAACGCCATGAGATACATGCACCTCCACACATGAAAACATATCCAGTTTGTGATCGACCATTGTGTGGATCAGATAGATATCCTGCATCTGCAAATCCACTATTCCTTCTTTGCATTTGTTAGAAAAATATAATCCCATATCTTTCATACCTTGAAGATAACGCAGTATATGCTCCAGACCATTACAATATTGTTTAGTAGGACAAGAGCTATATCTTGCTAATAAATTAACATAGAATGCAATAGCTGGTCATGTATGAGTGGAAAGATACATTAGTGCTCCAATTACACTTAAATAAGGCACCTCGGGTCCAAGAATCTCTCTTTCATGCTCTGGGGGTTCTAAAAGGATCATTGGTTACATCAAGCAACCTGACAACCATAGGTGTACTTACTGGATGTGCTTTGTCCATGTAAAATTGTTTTAGAATATTCTCTGTATAGGTTGTATGGTGCAAAATAATTCCATCTTTGCAATGATCTATTTGCAATCCAAGGAAAAATTGAATCCTCCCGAGATCTTTCATTTCAAATTCCTTTTTCAAGCAATCCATTGCCTCAAGGAGTCCTTGATAAGTGCCAATGAGATTTAGATCATCAACATAAGTAGCTATTATCACATGAAGAGTCATGGACAAATAGAGTCATTTTTGTACCCTTCTTTCAACAAATATTTGTAGGGTTCGCAGCATAGAAAACAAAAAAATTCCTACGATGGAAACAACTATGTACCAAGATATATCTACTAGATACAAACAACGGGCGAACGTATATCCGTAGAGAACATATCCTTAAAGATCTATAAAGCTTAACGAGTCCGAACTCGTGGTTGATGTAGACGATCTCTTGCGATCTCAAGATCGAGAGGAAGTCCTTAGCACCGCAACTTAGCGACGCATCCGTGCTCACACACACGTCCGAGGCACCGAGCAACCTCCGCCTCCTCGCTCCAGCGATGCAACGGAAGAACAACTCTTTATTGCCGAATAGCCACCGGGAACATGTATCTCGCTAGTCCGATACCATGGGGGATAAATACTAGAGGGGAGAGAGATCCTTTACGAGGAGGTGTGAGTGAGAAGTGAGGAGGGGGTGCATTTTATAGGATAGGGGGACCCCAAGGGGGTGGCCGGCGCATGGGGGCTGCCCCCTTGCCCTCCCCTCATTCATGTGGGTGGACACTCCACTCACAAAATTTCTTTCAATTCCCTCCACTCAAAATTGTTGGAGATATGCCCAAGAGGCAATAATAAAGTGGTTATTATCATATCTTCATACTTATGATAAATTTTTACATACCATGCTATAATTGTATTAACAGGAAACATTAATACTTGTGTGATTTGTAAACATAAAAGAGTCCCTAGTAAAGCCTCTTGTTAAACTAGCTTGTTGGTTAATATATGATCATGGTTTCCTGATCATGAACATAGAGATGTTATTAACAACAGGGTCATATCATTAGGAGAATGATGTGATGGACATACTCCTATAGTTAAGCGTAGCATAAAGATCAAGTCATTTAATATAGTTCATTTGCTATAAGCTTTCTAATACATAGTAACCTAATTGCTTCGACCATGAGATCATGCTAATCACCATCACTGGAAGTATGCTTTGATGACATCAAACACCACACCGTAACTGGGTGGCTATAAAGGTGGCATTGAGTGTTCGGAAAGTATGTGTTGAGGCACATGGATCAAGAGTGGGATTTGTCCATCCATATGACGGATAGATATACTCTGGGCCCTCTAGGTGGAATGTCATCCAATTAGCTTGCAAGCATGTGACTGGCTCACAAGGGATCACATACCACAGGAACGAGAAAAGAGTATTTATCGGTAACGAGGTTGAACTAGGTATGCAGAGATACCGACGATCAAAACCTCGGATAAGTAAACTATTGTGAGACAAAGGGAAATTGGTATCGTATGTAAGTGGTTCATTCGATCGCAAAGTAATCGTAGAAATATGTGGGAGCCATATGAATTTCCAGATTCCTCTATTGGTTATTGATCGGAGAAGAGTCTCGATCATGTCCGCATAATTCACGAACCGTAGGGAGACACACTTAAGGATTCGATGTTGTTGAGTAGTTATGGAATGATGAGTAAAGAGACCGAATGTTGTTCGGAGTCTCGGATGGGATCCGGGATATCACGAGGAGATCCGGAATGGTCCGGAGAATAAGATTCATATAAGGAAAGTCTCGTTTCGGAGTTGGAGAATGATTCCGGTGTTTTCATCGGGAATGTTCTAGAAGGTTTCGGAATGTCCGGCACTCCGGAGGGGAAGGGGTACATGAAAGTGTTATATCAAGTTGGTATGATTGCATTATGTACTAGGTGTCTTCGCTGTCCAAAATAAAGGGTTTATTCAAATCCTAGTTTGAAAAGTCAAACGGCAGTTTTTGGAAAGAGGAGGAGGAAGTTTGAAACCGAGTTGGGGAGGACTTCCCTCCTCCAACCGGCGGACCACCTCCAAGCCGAGTTGGAGAGGGACTCCCCTCCCCTTGGCCGCACCTCCCACCTATAAAGGGAGGGGCAGGGCTGCCCCTCCAAGACACAAGATCCTCTCCTCTAAACCCTAATTTGGTGCCGCCACCTCCTGCAGCTGCCGCCACCTTCTAGGGCTCCCCTTGGCGCCGACTTGGGCAAGCCCCAAACCCTAGCCGCCGCCCTAGCACCTCTTCCTCGGCGTGTCTAAACCCTAGATCGTCGAGGGCTCTCTCATAGTCCACCATACTCGCTCCGGCTTAAGGCGAAGCCCTACGAGATCTCCCCTCTACTTCCGGTACCACGCCGTCGTGCTGCCGGAATCGCGAGGAGAGTGCTACAACCTCCGCTGCCTGCTGGAACAAGGGAGAGGAAGGTCTTCATCGAGTACCGAACGTGTGACCGACTGCGGGAGCGCTGCCGGAACGCAGCGCCGGAAGGATCGTCTACGCGATCTTGAGATCGGCAAGTGTATGACTACATCACCCACGAGAATCTGCTCTCGTTAACCGCTTTGGAATCTTCGAGGGTAAGTTCCTCTATCGACTCGTTGCTACAATCTAGTAGATAGATCTTGGCTTGTTTGTGTGCATGCGGTAGAAAATTTTTGTTTTCCATGCTACGAACCCCTAAAAAAATTGCTATTAAATTTCCACCAAATTTAATGCAAACTCTCATTAAATAAAACTCCTTTTATTTATTCAGAATTTTGTCAATTACTTTAATGACAAACATTCATATATAACCCCTTGCTAGTATTCTAGTTCACATGCAAAAACACTTTCTGCAATTTCACCCAAAAACATGTTTCGGTATCTAGTGAAATGAATTCCTACGCTTGTTATTCTTTCCGGCATGAAAATTTTGCTCCAATTGGATGCCGGTGTCTCTTAAGTGTGTCACCCTACGGATCGTGAATAATGTGGACATGATCGAGACCCCTCTCGGATCAATAATAAGAAGCGGGATCTGGTGACCCATACTGACTCCCACACATTCAACGGTGACTTTCTTATGATCGTCGGAACCTTTTACGCTAGTATCTTAATCCTTTTGTTTCGTGATATCTTACATGTCCGAGATTCGATCATCGGTATCTCCATACCTAGTTTGATCTCATTACTGACATGCATTCTTTTCTCGTTCCCGTGATATAACATTATAGTGATCAAATCACTTGCTTGCAAGCTAACCAATATGATATCACCAAGAGGGCCCAGAGTATATCTATCCGTCATCGGGATGAACAAATTCCACTCTCGATCCATGGGCCTCAACATAACACTTATTAGTTCTGAACCCATCTTTATAATCACCCTATTGCGGTGTGGCGTTTGATGTTATCAAGAAACTCTTCCGGTGTTAGTGATTGACATGATCTCATGGTCTAAGGATTAGGATCACTTCGTAAGTTGTTATAGCAATATAAACTCAATGACTTTGATCATAATGCTATACTTCAGATGAATGTTCATCACACCATTACACTAATGTTGTGATCTCGTTATTAACAACATCCAATATCTATGATCAGGAAACATTGATCATCTTGTTAATCAACGAGCTAGTTTATCAGATAGGTATAACTAGGAACTTTCTGTTTGTTTATTAAGCACACGTGTATTAACGTTTTTGTATTAATACAATTATAGCATGCAAAATAAGCATCTATCATATACTTGTAATACATATAATAAACACTTTATTATTGCCTCTCAGGGCATATTCCGTTCAGTCTCCCAGTTGCACTAGAGACAATAATCTAGTTACATAGTGATGAATCTAACACCCATGGAGTTCTAGTGCTGATCATGTTTTGCTCTAGTGAGAGTTTTAGTCAACGGATCTGCTACATTGAGATCCGTGTGTACTTTACAAATCTTTATATCTCCATCCTTGACATGCTCGCGGATGGAGTGAAACCGGCGCTTAATATGCTTGGAATTCTTGTGAGACCTTGGAATACTCCTCCAACTAACCGCTCCGTCATTCATGAGAAATACGTATCCGGATTGAGACTTAGAGTCATCTAGATCGGTGTCAAAGCTAGCGTCAACATAACACTTAGCGACGAGCTCTTCTTCACGTCCATACACAAGAAACATATCCTTAGTTCTTCGCAAGTACTTAAGGATATTCTTGACCGCTATCCAGTGTTCCGAACGTGGATCTGATTGGTACCTACTAGTCAAACTAATAGCATGTGCCACATCCGGTCTTGTATATAGCATGGCGTACATTATAGAGCCTATGGCTGAAGCATAGGGGACTTTGTCCATTATCTCTCTTTCTTCCACCGTAGCCGGACTTTGAGTCTTACTCAATGTCTTGCCTTGCAACATAGGTAAGAACCCCTTCTTACTTCCATCCATTTTAAACTTCTTTAAAATCTTATCAAGGTATGTACTTTGCGATAGCCCTATTTGGCGCCTAGATCTATCTCTATAGATCTTTATGCCTAATATGTATGACGCTTCACCTAGGTCCTTCATTGAAAATTTGTTGTTTAGATAACTTTTAACACTTTTTAAAAGATCTATATCATTTCCGATCAATAATATGTCATCCACATATAATATCAGAAATGCCACATTGCTCCCACTCACTTTCTTGTAAATACAAGCTTCTCCATAAGTTTGGACAAATCCAAACTCTTTGATCACCTCATCAAAGCGGAGATTCCAACTTCGTGATACTTGCTTCAGTCCATAGATGGATCGCTGAAGCTTGCACACCTTATTAGCATCATTAGGATCGACAAAACTCTTTGGTTGTATCATATACAACTCTTCTTCAATATTACCATTGAGAAACATGGTTTTGACATCCATCTGCCATATCTCATAATCGAAATATGCAGCAATTGCTAACATAATCCTAACTGACTTTAGCATCGCTATGGGAGAGAATGTCTCATCGTAGTCAACTCCTTGAATTTGTCGAAACCTCTTTGCGACAAGTCGAGCTTTATAGACGGTTACATTACCATCAACATCAGGTTTCCTTTTGAAAATCCATTTATTCTCCACGGACTTTCGGTCGTGAGGTAAGTCCACCAAGTTCCAAACTTGATTTTCATACATGGATTCCATCTCGGATTTCATGGCTTCTAACCATTTGTTGGAATCCGGGCTCATTATCGCTTCTTCATACGTCGCAGGTGAAGGGTTTCGCGGCATAGTAAATCAAAATTTTCTACGGATGCAAACAGAGAGAAGCCAAGATCTAATCTAGGAGATGCAATCAATGAGAGAGAATGTATTAGATCTTCATACCCTTGAAGATTCGCACAGCGGAACGTTCGTCGGAACGTGGGTGATGTAGTCGTACTCGCTTCTCCTCCTCGCGATCCGATCCGATCTAGCACCACAAGTGGCGGTGCCTCCGTGAGATGCACACGTGCAGCACCTCGACATCTCCTCCTTCCTTGGTCCAGAAAGTATGGTGGAGAGATGGGTTGGATCTACAACGCGACGGCGCGGTGCAATTGGTGGAGAGTTTCTGCAGCAGGGCTTCGCCTACACGCAGTCGGGAGGGAGAGAGAGGAGGGCAGCAGGGCGACTGGCTTGAGGGGAAGGTGTGTGGGGGGGGGGGTGTGCCCCAGCCCTCTATATATATAGAGGGGTGGGCGCCTGCCCTAACCCGTCCCCCAAGTCCTAGGCGGGCAGCCAAAGGAGGAGGAGTGGGGGGCAAGGAACCCCCCCCCCTTCTAGAAGGTCCAATTAGGGTTTATCCCTTCTTGGCCGGCTGGGCCCTATGGGGCCTTGTTCCCCTGGCCCAATGCATCCAGGGCACTCCCTCATAGGCCCATGCCCCCTCCCGGAAGGTGGGTCCACGTTGGTCCCCTTCCGGAAGGTTCTAGAAGCTTCCGGTACAATACCGATTAACCCGGAACAATTCCGAACTCCAAAAACTGCACTGCCTTATATGAATCTTATTCTCCGGACCACTCCAGAACCTCTCGTGATGTCCCGGATCCCATCCGAGACTCCGAACAAAAACTCATAAACCAATTATCCAATCTATCCTAGCGTCGAGACACGTTAAGTGTGTGACCCTTCGGGTTCGAGAATATGTAGACATGATCTTCTATCAATAATCAACAGCGGGGTCTGGAAACCCATATTGACTCCCACACATTCATCGATGATCATATCGGATGAACCACGATGCCAGGATTCAATCAATTCGATATATATATATTCCCTTCGTCTCGCGATATTTTACTTGCCCGAGATTTGACCGTCGGTACTGTCATACCTAGTTTAATCTCGTTCACAGCAAGTACTTTACTCGTTCCGTAATCCGATATCACTTTGTGATTAACTCCTTAACCGCATGCCTGCAAGCGGTGTTGATATCGATTACCGAGTGGGCCCGAAGTATAGCTCTCCAACTTGGGAGGGACAAATCCCATCTCGATACATACAACCCAACAGATACTTTCCGATCACCTGAGAGACACCTTTATGATCACCCTCTCATAGGATGACGTTTGATGACCTCAAAGCTTTCTTCCGATATCAGGGAGTTGTATTATCTCATGGTCTAAGGAATACAATATTTGACATAATAAAAGCTTCGCAAAGATGAACACGATGACACGATCTAATTGCTTCGCTTAGTTTGGGTCTGTCCATCATATCATTCTCCCAATGATATGATCTCATTATTAATCGACAACTCATGTCCATGGTTAGGAAACCTTAACCATCATTAATCAATGAGCTAGTCCATAGAGGCGTACTAGGGACACAGTGTTGTTCACAAACCACACAAGTATTAAAGTTTCCGCTTAATACAATTCTAGCATGGAATATAAACATTATCATGAACAAGAATTATAATAATAACATCTTTATTATTGCCTCTAGGGCATAATTCCAACAGTATCCCACTTGCATTAGAGTCAATAATCTAGTTTACATTTGCCAACAATCTCACACCCATGGCACTGAGGTGCTGATCATGTTTTACACGTGGAAGAGGTTTAGTCAATGGATCTGCGACATTCAGATCTGTATGCACTTTGCTGATCTTCAGATCTCTATCTGCTATATAATCTCGGATTATATGAAACTTGCGGTTGATATGCTTGGTCTTTGGATGATATCTTGGTTCCTTAGTGAGTGCTATGGCGCTAGTGTTGTCACACAATATCTCCAGTGGGTCCAATGCACTTGGAACCACGCCAAGCTCAGTGATGAAGTTCCTGATCCAAACTCCTTCACTTGACGCTTCTGCAGCAGCCATGTATTCCGCTTCTACTGTAGATCCCGCGATCATGCTTTGCTTGCAGCTTCTCCAGCTCACAGCTCCTCCATTCAAAATATACACGTATCCTGTCTGAGATTTAGAATCATCCTTGTCGGTGTCGAAACTAGCATCGACGTAACCTTTTACGACGAGCTGTTCATCACCCCCATAGACTAAGAACATTTCTTTAGTCCTATTTAGGTACTTTAGGATGTTCTTCACGGCTGTCCAGTGTTCCACTCCTGGATCACTTTGATACCTGCTCGTCAAACTAAGAGCATGGGACACATCCGGTCTAGTACACAGCATGGCATACATGATACAATCTATGGCCGAGGCATAAGGCACTTTGCTCATAGCTTCCCTATAATTTACCGTAGCTGGACACTGAGCCTTGCTCAATATCTTAGCTGACAACATAGGCACTGAACCTTTCTTTGCCTTATCCATTCTGAACCTTTTCAGAACTTTGTCTAGGTATGTACTCTGGCTTAAAGCTATCAGGCGTCTTTGTCTATCTCTATAGATTTTGATGCCCAATATATAAGCAGCTTCACCTAGGTCTTTCATTGAAAAACACTTGTTCAAATAACTCTTCACATCGTTAAGCATGTTGATGTCATTTCCAATAATCAATATGTCTTCCACATATAGTACCAGAAATGTCACCAAGCTCCCACTCACTTTCTTGTAGATACAAGCTTCGTAGCAATTTGGAACAAATCCAAAGCTCTTGATCACTTGATCAAAACGAAGGTTCCAACTCCGAGATGCTTGCTTCAGTCCATAAATAGAACGCTGAAGTTTGCATACTTTATCAGCATCCTTAGGATTGACAAAACCTTCGGGTTGCATCATATACAACTCTTCATCAATGTTGCCATTGAGGAACGCAGTCTTGACATCCATCTGCCATATTTCATAATCATGAAACGCAGCAATTGCTAATAAAATCCGAATGGACTTAAACATCGCTACGGGAGAGAAAGTCTCATCATAGTCAACACCTTGAACTTGTTGAAAACCTTTCGCGACAAGCCGTGCTTTATAGACAGTAACATTACCATCCGCGTCCGTTTTCTTCTTGAAAATCCATTTGCACTCAACGGCCTTTCGGTCGCTAGGAGGGTCCACCAAAGTCCATACTTGGTTTTCGCTCATGGATCCCAATTCGGATTTCATGGCTTCTAGCCATTTCTCATAATCTGGGATCATCATCGCTTCCTCATAGTTCATAGGTTCACTGTCTTCTACTAGAAATACAATCAAGACAGGGTTGCCATACCACTCAGGAGGGGCACGCGACCTTGTCGACCTGCGACGTTCAGTAGCAGCATCGTCCGAAGCTTCATGATCCTTGTCATTAGCTTCCTCTATCGTTGGTGCAGGCGGAACTGGAACAATTTCAGGTGCTGTGCTACTCTCCAATTCAAGAGAAGGTTCAACAACCTCATCTAGCTCTACTTTCCTCCCACTCACTTCTTTCGAGAGAAACTCCTTCTCAAGAAAGGAACCGTTCTTTGCGACAAACACTTTGCCTTCGGTTCTGTGATAAAAGGTATACCCAATAGTTTCCTTAGGGTAACCTATGAAGACGCATTTCTCCACTTTGGGTTCGAGCTTGTCCGGCATCAACTTCTTGACGTAAGCTTCGCATCCCCAAATTTTAAGAAACGACAACTTAGGTTTAGCACCAAACCATAGTTCATACGGTGTCGTCTCAACGGATTTAGATGGTGCCCTATTTAAAGTGAATGCAGCGGTTTCTAATGCATAACCACAAAATGATAACGGCAAATCAGTAAGAGACATCATCGATCGGACCATATCTAATAGGGTTCGGTTCCGGCGTTCAGACACACCATTGCGCTGTGGTGTTCCGGGTGGCGTGAGTTGCGAAACGATTCCGCTTTCTTTAAGATGCGTGAGAAAATCATAACTCAAATATTCACCTCCACGATCGGATCGTAGAAACTTAATCTTTCTGTTACGATGGTTCTCCACTTCATTCTGAAACTCCTTGAACTTTTCAAATGTTTCAGATTTATGTTTCATTAAATAGATATACCCATATCTACTTAAGTCATCGGTAAAAGTGAGAAAATAGCGATATCCACCGCGCGTCGAAACACTCATCGGTCCGCATACATCGGTATGTATGATTTCCAACAAGTCCGTTGCTCGCTCCATCATACCGAAGAACGGGGTTTTGATCATCTTGCCCATGAGGCATGGTTCGCATGTGTCAAATGATTCAAAATCAAGAGATTCCACAAGTCCATCAGAATGGAGTTTCTTCATGCGCTTTACACCAATATGACCTAGACGACAGTGCCACAAATAAGTAGTATTATCACTATCTACTTTGCATCTCTTAGCCTCAATGTTATGGATGTGTGTTTCATCCTTTTCGAGATTTAGAAGAAATAAACCATTCACAATAGGTGCATGACCATAAAAGATGTTACTCATATAAATAGAACAACCATTATTCTCCGATTTAAATGAATAACCGTCTTGCAATAAACAAGATCCAGAAATAATGTTCATGCTCAACGCAGGCACATAATAACATTTATTAAGGTTTAAAACTAATCCCGAAGGTAAAACTAAGGAGAGCGTGCCGACGGCCATCACATCAACTCTTGATCCGTTGCCAACGCGCATCGTCACCTCATCCCCCGCAAACCGCCGTCTATTCCGTAGCTCCTGTTTCAAGTTATAAATATTAGCAACTGAACCAGTATCAAATACCCAGGCACTACAACGAGGGCTAGTAAGGAAAACATCAATAACATGTATATCAAATATGCCTTTGATGGTGCCAGCCTTCTTGTCCGCTAAGTACTTCGGACAGTTGTGCTTCCAGTGACCCTTGTCCTTGCAATAGAAGCACTCAATGTCCGGCTTAGGACCAGACTTGAGCTTCTTCTCAGCAGGGGCAGCGCGCTTGCCGCCGCCCTTCTTGAAGGGCTTCTTTGCACCCTTACCTTTCTTGAAGGCGGGGGGCTTGTTGACCATCAACACATGATTATCCTTTTTGATGTCCACCTCCGCAGCCTTCAGCTTTGCGAAGAGCTCGGTGATCGTATCAGTGGAACCAATCTGATTGTGAGTCACTACAAAAATTTTGTAGCTGGGAGGGAGTGATTGCAGAACCCTGTCAATCTTGAGCTCCTCTGGAATCTTGCAGTCCAGTTGCTCAAGGCGTTGAGTGTAGCCCGACATCTTAATGGCGTGCTCACTAACGGAACTCCCTGCCTCCATCTTGCAGTTAAAGAACTTCTCAGAGATCTCATATCTCTCAGAACGGGCCTGAGTCTAAAACATGGTTTTCAGCTCCTCCAGAATCTCATATGGCCCGGGATAGTCTTCAAAACGATTTTGAAGGTCCGATTCCATAGAAAACAACATGGTGCTCTTAATCACACCATAATCATCTTTGCGCGACTGATAGACAGCTTTCTCATCAGCCGGCGCAGTAGCAGCAGGGGCGTCACCTAACGCATTCTCAAGGACATAGTCCTTTTGACTGCCAGAGAGAATGATTCTCAGATTGCGGAACCAATTGGTGAAGTTAGACCCATTGTTTCTAAGATTTTCTTTCTCAGCAAAAACGTTGAAGTTGAAGTTGGACTTAGCCATTTGATCTACAATATTTGCAAGTACAAATTAGACTATGTTCATGATAACTAGTTCAACTTTTAATCAAATTACTAGATGAACTCCCACTAAATTCAACATCCCTCAAGTTGTTTAGTGAACACGATCCAAATTCACCACACCTAATCCGATCTTCACGAGAAGAGATGTGGTTTCAATGGTGGACAACGAAGTGTCGATCATATCATTCATATGACTCATGCTTAACCTTTCGGTTCATGTGTTCCGAGGCCATGTCTGTACATGCTAGGCTCGTCAAGTTAGACCCAAGTATTTCCGCGTGTGCAAAAACTGGCTTGCACCCGTTGTCTGTGAACGTAGAGTCTATAGCACCCGATCATCACGTGATGCTTGGACACGACGAACTTTCGCAACGGTGCATACTTGGGGAGAACACAGTTTTTATCTTGATCTTTAAGTGAGGAATCATCTTATAATTCTACCGTCGCGATCTAAGCATAATAAGATACATAAAAGGATAAACATCACATGCATATAAGTTTATGTGACATGGTATAGCCAATCTTCGCGCAATGATCTCCATCTTGTGCGTGCCGACATGATCTCCATCACTCCACCATGATTGCCTCCACCACGAATAGCAACTACAACTATTGCTAACTACTTAGCGATAAAGTGAAACTATTACATGGCGTATAAGAAGTTGACACACAGGTCATACACAATTATAAAGACAACCATATGGCTCCTGCCGGTTGTGTACTCATCGACATGCAAGTCGTGAAACATTACAAAACATGATCATCGCATACACTATACACATCACATCTTGGGCCATACCATATCACAGAAAACACTCCCTGCAAAAACAAGTTAGACGCCTCTACTTTGTTGTTGCATGTTTTACGTGGCTTATGGGAGTAGATGCTAAGAACGATTCTTACCTACGGAAAGCCACAACGGTGATATTATGGTTGCCAAACTCCGGTGTTAATCCCATGACAACTATAGTGAGAGAAACTGGCATCCACCAACTGCATGTGTGGAACAAGCCACACGTAAAGTGCGGAGCCGGTCTCGCGAACGACGTCGCGTAAGGTTGGCTTGGACCGCTTCAATCTCACTATCCCGCGTCATAAGAAGAACACAAACAAGAGGCTTGCAACAGAAAACATCAACGCCCGCAACAACCATGTTGCGTTCTACTCGTGAAACACATCTACGCATAGATCAAGCTCTGATACCACTGAAGGGTTTCGCGACATAGTAAATCAAAATTTTCTACGGATGCGAACAGAGGGAAGCCAAGATCTAATCTAGGAGATGCAATCAATGAGAGAGAATGGATTAGATCTTCATACCCTTGAAGATTCGCACAGCGGAACGTTCGTCGGAACGTGGGTGATGTAGTCGTACTCGCTTCTCCTCCTCGCGATCCGATCCGATCTAGCACCACAAGTGGCGGTGCCTCCGTGAGATGCACACGTGTAGAACCTCGACATATCCTCCTTCCTTGGTCCATCAAGTATGGTGGAGAGATGGGTTGGATCTACAACGCGACGGCGCGGTGCAATTGGTGGAGAGTTTCTGCAGCAGGGCTTCGCCTACACGCAGTCGGGAGGGAGAGAGAGGAGGGCAGCAGGGCGACTGGCTTGAGGGGAAGGTGTGGGGGCGTGGTGCGCCCCAGACCTCTATATATAGAGGGGTGGGAGCCTGCCCTAACCCCTCCCCCAAGTCCTAGGCTAGCGGCCAAAGGAGGAGGAGTGGGGGGCAAGGAACCCCCCCCCCCTTCTAGAAGGTCCAATTAGGGTTTATCCCTTATTGGCCGGCTGGGCCCTATGGGGCCTTGTGCCCCTGGACCAATGCGGCCAGGGCACTCCCTCATAGGCCCATGCCCCCTCCCGGAAGGTGGGTCCACGTTGGTCCCCTTCCGGAAGGTTCTAGAAGCTTCCGGTACAATACCGATTAACCCGGAACAATTCCGAACTCCAAAAACTGCACTGCCTTATATGAATCTTATTCTCCGGACCACTCCAGAACCTCTCGTGATGTCCCGGATCCCATCCGAGACTCCGAACAAAAACTCATAAACCAATTATCCAATCTATCCTAGCGTCGAGACACGTTAAGTGTGTGACCCTTCGGGTTCGAGAATATGTAGACATGATCTTCTATCAATAATCAACAGCGGGGTCTGGAAACCCATATTGACTCCCACACATTCATCGATGATCATATCGGATGAACCACGATGCCAGGATTCAATCAATTCGATATATATATATTCCCTTCGTCTCGCGATATTTTACTTGCCCGAGATTTGACCGTCGGTACTGTCATACCTAGTTTAATCTCGTTCACAGCAAGTACTTTACTCGTTCCGTAATCCGATATCACTTTGTGATTAACTCCTTAACCGCATGCCTGCAAGCGGTGTTGATATCGATTACCGAGTGGGCCCGAAGTATAGCTCT
Organism: Avena atlantica; assembly: GCA_910589765.1. Taxonomy (NCBI): domain Eukaryota; kingdom Viridiplantae; phylum Streptophyta; class Magnoliopsida; order Poales; family Poaceae; genus Avena; species Avena atlantica. The sequence continues at coordinate 504,639,782 of OU342736.1, read as the reverse complement.
CCAACTTGGGAGGGACAAATCCCATCTCGATACATACAACCCAACAGATACTTTCCGATCACCTGAGAGACACCTTTATGATCACCCTCTCATAGGATGACGTTTGATGACCTCAAAGCTTTCTTCCGATATCAGGGAGTTGTATTATCTCATGGTCTAAGGAATACAATATTTGACATAATAAAAGCTTCGCAAAGATGAACACGATGACACGATCTAATTGCTTCGCTTAGTTTGGGTCTGTCCATCATATCATTCTCCCAATGATATGATCTCATTATTAATCGACAACTCATGTCCATGGTTAGGAAACCTTAACCATCATTAATCAATGAGCTAGTCCATAGAGGCGTACTAGGGACACAGTGTTGTTCACAAACCACACAAGTATTAAAGTTTCCGCTTAATACAATTCTAGCATGGAATATAAACATTATCATGAACAAGAATTATAATAATAACATCTTTATTATTGCCTCTAGGGCATAATTCCAACAGTATCCCACTTGCATTAGAGTCAATAATCTAGTTTACATTTGCCAACAATCTCACACCCATGGCACTGAGGTGCTGATCATGTTTTACACGTGGAAGAGGTTTAGTCAATGGATCTACGACATTCAGATCTGTATGCACTTTGCTGATCTTCAGATCTCTATCTGCTATATAATCTCGGATTATATGAAACTTGCGGTTGATATGCTTGGTCTTTGGATGATATCTTGGTTCCTTAGTGAGTGCTATGGCGCTAGTGTTGTCACACAATATCTCCAGTGGGTCCAATGCACTTGGAACCACGCCAAGCTCAGTGATGAAGTTCCTGATCCAAACTCCTTCACTTGACGCTTCTGCAGCAGCCATGTATTCCGCTTCTACTGTAGATCCCGCGATCATGCTTTGCTTGCAGCTTCTCCAGCTCACAGCTCCTCCATTCAAAATATACACGTATCCTGTCTGAGATTTAGAATCATCCTTGTCGGTGTCGAAACTAGCATCGACGTAACCTTTTACGACAAGCTGTTCATCACCCCCATAGACTAAGAACATTTCTTTAGTCCTAGATTACATGGTAATATACCGAACACCCATGGCAGTTTGGTGCTGGTCATGTTTTGCCCTCGGGAGAGGTTTAGTCAACGGATCCGCCACATTCAGATCTGTGTGTACTTTGCAAATCTTTATATCCCCATCTTGGATATGTTCTCGAATAGCGTGAAAACGTAGCTTGATGTGCTTCAGCTTCTTGTGTGACCTTGGTTCTTGCGCATTGGCTATGGCGCCCATGTTATCACAGTAGATAGACATTGGGTCCAGCGCACTAGGAACCACACCTAGCTCTGTAATGAACTCTTTCATCCATATCGCTTCTTGTGAAGCCTCCGAAGCAGCCATGTATTCCGATTCAGTTGAAGATCTCGCCACAACGCTTTGCTTTGCACTCCTCCAGCTAACTGTTGCACCATTCAAAATAAATATGTATCCGGATTGTGATTTAGAATCATCCGGATCGGTGTTCCAACTAGCATCGCTGTAACCATTAACAACGAGTTGTTCATCACCTCCATAAGAAAGAACCATATCCTTAGTTCTTCTCAAGTACTTAAGGATGTTTTTGACCGCTGTCCAATGATCCACTCCTGGATCACTTTAATATCTGCTAGTTAAACTAACAGCATATGCAATGTCGGGTCTAGTACATAGCATGGCATACATTAGAGATCCTATGGCTGAGGCATAGGGAGTCTTACTCATCCTTTCTCTATCTTCTGCCAATGTCGGACTTTGAGTTTTACTCAAGGTCGTATTAGGCAACATGGGCAAGAACCCTTTCTTGCTATCTTCCATTCCAAACCTCTTTAGAACTTTGTCCAAATATGTACTCTGTGACAATGATATTAGGCGTTTCGATCTATCTCTGTAAATCTTTATGCCTAATATGTAAGCTGCTTTGCCAAGATCCTTCATTGAAAAACTATTATTCAAATATTCCTTGACACTATTAAGAAGGTCTACATCATTCCCAATCAACAATATGTCATCCACATATAGTATTAAGAATGCTACAGAGCTCCCACTCACTTTCTTGTAAATACAAGCTTCTCCATTAGTTTGTATAAAACCAAAACTTTTGATCACCTTATCAAAACGTTATTCTAACTTCGGGATGCTTGCTTCAATCCATAGATGGATCGTTGAAGTTTGCATACTTTGTTAGCATCTTTAGGATCGACAAAACCTTTGGGTTGCATCATATACAACTCTTCATCAATGTCTCCATTGAGGAATGCTGTTTTGACATCCATCTTCCATATCTCATAATCATAATATGCAGCGATTACTAACATAATCCTCACAGACTTTAGCTTCGCTACTGGTGAGAAAGTCTCATCGTAGTCAACTCCTTGAATTTGTCGAAACCCTTTTGCGACAAGTCGAGCTTTATAGACAGTAACATTACCATCATCATCTGTTTTCTTCTTGAAAATCCATTTGTTCTCGACAACCTTCCGGCCATCCGGTAAGTCCACCAAAGTCCATACTTGGTTTTCGTACATGGATCCAATCTCGGATTTCATGGCTTCTTGCCATTTATTGGAATCTGGGCTCATCATCGCTTCCTCATATGTCTCGGGGTCATCGGTGTTGTCCACCAAATGACATTCATAACGGAATCATACCAATTTGGAGTGGTACGAGTTCTCATTGACCTCCGAGGCTCTGTAGCAACTTCAACCGAAGTTTCATGATCACCATCATTAGCTTCCTCTCTTATTGGTGCAGGCACCACAGGAACTTCTTCCGGTGTTGCGCTACTCGCAATTTCGAGAGAAGGTTCGACAACCTCGTCGAGTTCTACTTTCCTTCCAGTCACTTCTTTCGAGAGAAATTCCTTCTCTAGAAAGGATCCATTCTTGGCAACGAAGATTTTGCCTTCGGATCTATGATAGAAGGTATACCCAATAGTTTCCTTCGGGTATCCTATGAAGACGCATTTTTCCGCTTTGGGTTCAAGCTTGTCCGGCTGTAACTTCTTTACATAGGCTTCGCATCCCCAAACTTTAAGGAACGACAATTTAGGTTTCTTCCCTAACCATAATTCATACGGTGTCGTTTCAACGGATATAGACGGTGCCCTATTTAAAGTGAATGCGGCTGTTTCTAATGCATAACCCCAAAATGATAGCGGTAAATCTGTAAGTGACATCATAGAACGAACCATATCTAAGAGAGTTCGATTACGATGTTCGGATACACCATTACGCTGTGGTGTTCCCGGCGGTGTCAATTGTGAAAGTATTCCGCATTTCTTCAAATGCTCGCCAAACTCGTAACTTAGATATTCACCTCCACGATCAGAACGTAGAAATTTAATCTTCTTGTTACGTTGATTCTCTACCTCACTTTGAAACTCCTTAAACTTCTCGAAAGTTTCGGACTTATGTTTCATGAAATAGATATACCCATATCTACTCAAGTCATCCGTGAAGGTAAGAACATAACGATAACCACCGCGCGATGCTACACTCATTGGACCACATACATCGGTATGTATGATTTCCAATAAGTCTGTAGCTCGCTCCATCATACTAGAAAATGGAGTCTTAGTCATTTTTCCCATCAGACATTCTTCGCATCTTACAAGTGATTCAAAATCAAGTGATTCAAGAAGTCCATCGGAATGGAGTTTCTTCATACGTTTCACTCCAATGTGACCAAGACGACAGTGCCACATATAGGTCGAATTATCGCTTGATTTCAAACGTTTAGCCTCAATGTTGTTGATATGTGTATTTCCACTATCGAGATTCAATAAGAATAGACCATCTATCAAAGGTGCATGTGCATAAAACATATTACTCATATAAATCGAACAACCATTATTCTCGGATTTAAACAAGTAACCGTCTCGCAATAAACAAGATCCCGATATAATGTTCATGCTCAACGCAGGCACCAAATAACAATTATTTAAGTATAAAACTAATCCCGATGGTAGATGAAGGGGTAGCGTGCCGACCGCGATCACATCAACCTTTGATCCATTTCCCACGCGCATCGTCACCTCGTTCTTCGCTAGCTTCCGTTTATTCTGCAGCACCTGTTTCGAGTTACAAATATGAGCAACCGAACCAGTATCAAATACCCAGGCACTACTACGAGTACTAGTGAGATACACATCAATAACATGTATATCAGATATACCTTTCTTCTTGATGTTGCCGTTCTTCAAATCCGCCAAGTACTTTGGGCAATTCCGCTTCCAGTGACCTTCTCCCTTGCAGTAAAAGCACTCAGTATCAGGATTAGGTCCAGCCTTGGTCTTCTTCGTCGGCGTGGTAACTTTCTTACCACCCTTCTTGAAGTGTCCCTTCTGCTTAGACTTGCCTTTCTTGAATTTGGTGGTCTTATTGACCAACAACACTTGGTGCTCTTTCTTGATCTCCACTTCTGCAGATTTCAACATGGCAAAGAGTTCTGGCAACGTCTTGTTCATGTTCTGCATGTTGTAGTTCATCACAAAGTTCTTGTAACTTGGTGGTAGTGATTGGAGGACACGGTAAATCCCCAAAGCATTAGGAATCACTATACCCAAGCTTTGAAGTTTGTTTGCGTGCCCAGACATCTTAAGCACATGCTCACTGACGGAGCTGCCCTCTTCCATCTTGCAGTTAAAGAACTTTTCAGAAGCCTCATAGCTTTCAATTGCCGCATGAGTCTCAAAAATCAATTTGAGATCCTCGACAATATCATATGGGTATGAATCTTCAAACCTTTTCTGAAGCTCCGATTCCAAACCATACAAGATAGCACACTGAACTATGGAGTACTGATTCTTCCGAGCGAGGTAAACATTCTTTACTTCATCGGAAGCATCAGCTGCAGGTGGGTCACCCAGCGGTGCATCCAGCACATAGGTCAAATTACCAGCTATGAGGACAATCCTCAAATTGCGGAACCAATCCGCGAAGTTGCTTCCATTGTTTTTCAAGTTTTATTTCTCTAGGAACGCATTAAAATTGATGGTAGGGGCTGCCATTGATCTACAACATATTTGCAATAGTTTAGACTAAGTTTATGACAAATTGAGTTCAAATTAATTAATAAAGTTAATCTAGGTGAACTCCCACTTAAAACAACATCCCTCACATTGTTTTAGTGATCACACGAACCAAATCCACTACATCAACACCGATCATCACGAGAGTTGATATAGTTTCAATGGCGAACAATCGTCATGTTCATCATATCTACTATATGATTCATGCTTTACCTTTCGGTGATCCGTGTTCCGAGACCATGTCTGTACATGCTAGGCTCGTCAAGATCAAACCTTAGTTTCCACATGAGCAAATCTGGCTTGCTCACGTTGTATACACTTGCGGAATCTAACACACCCGATCATCACGTGGTGCTTCGAAACAACAAGCTTTAGCAACGGTGCTAACTAAGGGTGAACACTTTATGACTTGAAATTCATGTGCATGAGGGATCATCTTATAATGCTACCGTCGTCTACTAAGCAATACAAGATGCATAAAGGATTAACATCACATGCAATTCAATATATATGTGATATGATATGGCCTTTCTTCTTTGTGCTTCCGATCTCCATCTTCAAGCACGAACATGATCTCCATCATCACCGGCATTGCATCAAGGTCAATGACGCTTCTCCATGGTTGTCGTCCACCGGCTTCAACTATTACAACTACTTTGAATATACACGTGGGTCTTAACATAAATTAAAGACAACCATATGGCTCCTGTCGGTTGCCAACTTACAATAAGGAACATTGCATACATCAAATATAATCACAATCATGGCCATATCACATCACTGCACACCCCTGCAAAACAAAGTTAGACGCCTCTACTTTCTTTGCATATTTTACGTGGTTTGGGGCTGTAACACCCTTAGAATCGGCCCTATGCAAGTTTGAGCGCTTCCCGCCAAACCCGCATAGAAATGATTCAAAGGTGCCCACCAGGCACTTGCGTGCGGGTGGAAAACGAAGTAATAACATTACACAACAGTCCTCGATGGGACCCACAGAACAGATATATATACAACACGACTACATGAGTCAAGAATACAGATATACAGAACAAAGATCCAAATCACCTTGTAAACGATAGAGCGTCCAGCTACGGACAAGATGCAAATGGGGCTAAGAGCCCTGAAGAATAACCAATGGCGTCCATAACTCTGCCCAGGCCATGCCGGAAGGGTAACCCTGCTAACGACGTCCATCTCAAAACCTGCTAAAACAAAAGGGGTGCCGACAAAGGGCAAAGGAAAAAGAGGAGCGTCAGTACTGAGGCCAGTACACGGCGAGGCTAGAATTCGGCGGTCCTCGCCTACATAGGTATGGTGGACTGAAGCGGCAGCGCAGCGTGCACTAAACAACCTATAGAGACTTGATATAACTGTCGGCTATCAGTGAGGGGTAAGAAAGACCTATTCGGAACCAACCTGATACTACCACCAAACATACCGATCCTGGTGTTTCCCCCTCGAGACCAAACGAGGAAGTCAACCGAGGAACTCATACAGTTGGCAGTTTTATTCATTCCGTTATAGTGGCGGCAATTACTAGTCAAATATAGATAGCATGAGTCATCCTGATATAATAAGCAGTGGGCAGTTTTAGTTAAACATTCCATTGTAGTTGCAACACTTACTAGTCAGATACAATTAGCATGAGATATCCCAAAACCCAGCAGTTGTTGGTACTTTTATTTAGCCATTCCGTTGTAGTGAAGCTGATTACTAGTCATATCGGATACAAGTCAAATTATAACAGTAAACTTTAGTTATAGTTGTCTATGATCAAGCACTGTGCTCCAAGTCGTCCATAACCGCGGACACGGCTTCTCGAAAAGATTAAACCCTGCAGGGGTGCACCAAAGTATCCACACGCACTTCGACCCTTTTTGCCAGATCAATTAACATACACCCATCGGTATGTCGGCGGGGCCTAAGTCATGACGTTTCCCAGGCCCAAAGTAAGTACATGGGGGCCACCCCACCAAGTCTACCCGCAACGAAGTCGGCCTGTCTCCGAGACGGACTCAGGGTTTGCGTCAGTGGCTGTAAACGACTGGGAACCCGAAACTCTCGGGCTTGTCGATACCGCGAAAACACTCCGCTTCCAAAACAGTACAGGTGCTCCTCGCACAATCGTAAATAAAGCAGTAAGCATGGCATAAGTACAGAATAGTAAATAAAACCTCAAACTAGTTGTGGCCCCCAGTACAGTACTTTGAAATCAGGTACTAAATCGATGGGGTGCCCATACATCCCACATGTGGTTAGCGCGCTCGATCTCGGAACAGGTGTCAAGAACTCGGGGTCCTACGGGACACAAGTGGACGGTTAACAACCAAATAACATCTATTTCCCACCTGTGCCCCTGCTTACCTACTTCAATTTTAGTTATTAAACAGTAATTAATGTAAACGATAACTAAAGCCATGATCATCTCCAACATTAAACATGCGGCAATACTCCAACAACTGTGATACTTGATGACACGCAACAGCACTTGAGCAAGCGACTACGACGCGCAGGTCCAACTATCTACCAAACAACAGATAATAGGAGGTGTCCAAGGCAATATAAGGCTGCACGGGATAACACGGGTACGAAAACTAGAGCAACGCCACACAGATAGCAATAGATCAACAGGAGGGAATAAATACTATAAAAGTAAGATAGGTAGAAAGGGGGAGATGCTCGCCTGAAAAACATTGCCGAAGGTTCAACCGAAGATCGGGGCGAAGCTCACATCAACTCAACGGCCTTATCCGCGAAGAAGCAAAACACTAGAATAAACACCGAATGCACTATTTAATACAACGGCAGAAGATCGGGCATGATGCATGTGTGATGCATGACATGGCAAAGATGCGATGCAATTGGGCAATATTAAGCGGAACCGGGGTCCCGACAATTAAATATATGGTTCTAGTTGTTTAGATACCACGCATTTTAAATGTGGTATTAACATGGCAAAACATATGACCGGTTCGCTACACAAATTTAAATGGGACCAATATAAGACTGGATTTGTCCACATACGGGCCCCATATTTAATTATAAGGTGAATCGGCATAATGCCCCCAAACCACACACAAATATGCATGCGAGTATGAACAATTTAATATGCAACAAGTATATATGATTATAAAAATAGGGGCTTAGGGTCACACATTAGGGTTCGGCGAACTTGGGCTTCCGGAGTTCGGGGTTTGGTCTCAGGGTTCAGGGTTCGACGGGATCGGTCTTCGAAGGTCGGTTGCAAGATGAAGAGCTTGGCGTTTCAGGGAGAAGGACTTGGTGCGGCGTCGGGGGCGCATCGGATCCGCCCTGGTGGGTGCCGATCTTGTCGTCTCGAAGATCTTGTCGGGTCCGTGTATCGGGTCGGTCTTGGCGTTCGGGATGCAGAACTTGGCGTTCCGCGGCGAAGTGCTTGTCGTACCGGTGGCGATCTTGGCGGTCATCGGGTCCGGGAGCGGTTCTCGGCGAACTGGTCGGTTCCAGGTCGGCGTACTTGGCGTTGCGTGAAGAGGATCTCCGAGTTCAGGGTCTCGGCCACCGGATCCGGATAGAGAACTTGGCGTCCGGGTAGAAGACCTACGGCCATCGGATCCATGCTTCACGGTCCGTGGCTAGCTTGTTCGATGGCGATCGATCTCGGGGTACACCTTCGATGTCGATGCCGTACTTGAGTTTCGATGCAGGCGATCCTCGGATGGTACTCTATCCAGATAGGCGTGTCTCCGCACCTCATCATCTGTAGCCCTGGCAGAACACCTGGCCGGCAACGGACAAAACAACCAGCACAGCTACGCACGGCCCCTTGGCATGCATCAGCACAAGCAGAGACTTCACGGCAGCCAAAAGAACGGTCGCCGGGGCAGAAGCTCGCACGGCATCGAGGGGTCGAGGCCGGCGAAGACGGTCGCTAGCGAGCTTGGCGGCGCTCGAGCGGAGGAGGAAGGCGCCGGGCTTGGAGACGGACAGGGACGGCGAGGGACAAGCAGCGACGGCAGGTGCTTGGTTGGCCGCTGGCGACGGCGGCGCCGCCGGAGTAGGCGGGGCGCGGGGCGAGGCCGACGCGGCGGCGGCACACGGGATGGCCAGGCGCGGCGGCGGGGAGGTCGAGGGAGGACGCGGGAGGAGGGGTCGCGGTTGAGGGGGAGGGTGCAGGTCGGCGAGGAGGGGCTCGCCGGCGAAGGGGAGGCGATGCGGCCGAGCTCGCTGGGCGCCGGCGTCGGGGACGAGCAGAGCCCCAGCGGCGGCGGGTCGACGCGGAACCACCCACGGGAGGAGGAGGCGGCGGAGGGGCCAGCGACGGTCGGCGAGCTCGCGGGGAGGACGGCGGCGGTTGCCAGAGGGGAGGAAGGACGCGAGGCCGGCGCGGGCCGATGGGCGAGGGAGGAGAAGAACAGAGGAGAGGAGGCTGTCGGGGCGGCGCTCGGAGGCGGGGACCGTGGCCGGAGAGGGTGGAGGTGAGGGGAACCGCCGCGGCGGCGGCTGGCTCGCGGAGGGAGGCGCGGTGACGGGGGACCCGGGCCTTGCTCGGCGAGGAGGAGCCCTGGGGCAGCGGCCGGCGAGCAGGACCAGAGGCGGCGAGGGGGTCGTCGGCGGCGGGGTAGGGCGAGGCGGTCGCCGCGGGGAGCTCGCGGGAGGGAGGCGGCTCACGGAGGGGGTGGAGAAAGGTGGCCAGGAGGTGGGGTCGGTGGGACCGGTTCCAGGGGAGTGGGTCGGTGATGCGTGCGGGTGTGGCGTGGGGTGTGCTGCGGGGTGGGGCCGGGGAGTGGGGAGTGGGGGTGGCTGATGTGGCAGGGGGTGATTGGGTGGGTGGAGAGAGGAGAGGTGAGGTGGCGAGAGGGCATTGGTCAGGGTGATGTGGCTGGGGACTGGGTAGGTTAGGACTAGGTAGAAAAAGGGTTTAGGTGGACCGGTTTGAACTGGGGGTGGCCGACTGGGTCGGATCGGCCCGGTTTGGCTGCCCCCTAAAAATAAAATAAATATTTTATTATTTAAAACGGGGGCGTTTGAAAACCGTTGATAGACAAAACAAAATATTCCGGAGACCCGGGTTTTGATTTGAATAAAGACGGGAGTAATTAGAAACAAAACTAGGCGTTTCGAAAATAGTTTAGACAAAAACCATGCATGATGATGACGATGCTCAAATGCAATGTGGCATGATGACATGAGCATGCGGTCATGATGATGCAATGCACAAAAACAACGCGATTTTCTAGTAGTGGTTTTGCGGGATGCCACAGGGGCTTTCAATAAGTGTCGTTCTAACTTACGAACAAGAACCACAACATTGATACTAGTATTGTTAATCACCCGTTGTAAATTGGATCTTAACTATGCTAGGAGAAACAGGCACCCGCAAAGCCACTTATGCAATACAAGTTGCATGTCAAGCGTGGAGCAAGTCTCATGAACGATGTCATGTAAGGTTAGCCCGGGCCGCTTCATCCACATACCGCAAGATGCAAAGTACACAAGAAGCAATCGACAATAATAGCATCAACGCCCACAATGACCATTGTGTTCTACTCGTGCAACAGATCTACATATAGACACGGCTCTGATACCACTATAGGGTTTCGTAGCATGGAAAACAAAAAATTTCTATCGCATACAAACAAACAAGCCAAGATCTATCTACTAGATTGTAGCAACGAGTCGATGGAATAACTTACCCTCGAAGATTCCAAAGTGTTTAACGAGAGCGGATTCTCGTGGGTGATGTAGTCGTACTCTTCCCGATCTCAAGATCGCGTAGACGATCCTTCCGGCGCTGCGTTCCGGCAGCGCTCCCGCAGTCGGTCACACGTTCGGTACTCGACGAAGACCTTCCTCTCCCTTGTTCCAGCAGGCAGCGGAGGTTGTAGCACTCTCCTCGCGATTCCGGCAGCACAACGGCGTGGTACCGGAAGTAGAGGGGAGATCCCGCAGGGCTTCGCCTTAAGCCGGAGCGAGTATGGTGGAGTATGAGAGAGCTCCTCGGCGATCTAGGGTTTAGACGCACCAAGGAGGAGGGGCTAGATCCGGCGGCTAGGGTTCCGGGGACCCCAAGTCGGCGGCTAGGGCAAAACCCTAGGTGGAGGCGGCGGCTATGGAGGGCTGCAGCTTTAGGTGGAGGGGCCGGCGGCCAAGGGGAGGGAGGGGAGTCCCTCCCCAACTCGGCTTGGGTGGTGCGACGGCTTGGGGAGGAGGACTCCCTCCCCAACTCGGTTTCACACTCCTTCCTCTTTTCCACTTTCCAAAACTTGCCGTTTGACTTTCAAACTAGCCGTTTGACTTTTCAATTTAGGATTTGATTAAACCCTTTATTTTGGACAGCGAATACAATTAGTAATCATTTTAAATTGCAATGACACACTCATGTACCCCTTCCCCTCCGGAGTGCCGGACATTCCGGAACCTTCTAGAACATTCCCGATGAAAACATCGGAATCATTCCCGAACTCCGAAACGGAACTTTCCTTATATGAATCTTATTCTCCGGACCATTCCGGATCACCTCGTGATATCCCGGATCCCATCCGAGACTCCGAACAACATTCGGTCTCTTTCTCATACTACCATAACTACTCAAACAACGTCGAATCCTTAAGTGTGTCTCCCTACGGTTCGTGAATTATGCGGACATGATCGAGACACTTCTCCGAACAATAACCAATAGATGAATCTGGAAATTCATATGGCTCCCACATATTTCTACAATTACTTTGCGATCGAATGAACCACTTACATACGATACCAATTTCCCTTTGTCTCACGATAGTTTACTTATCCGAGGTAATGATCGTCGGTATCTCTGCATACCTAGTTCAACCTCGTTACCGATAAGTACTCTTTTCTCGTTCCTATGATATGTGATCCCTTGTGAACCAGTCACATGCTTGCAAGCTAATTGGATGACATTCCACCGAGAGGGCCCAGAGTATATCTATCTGTCATATGGATGGACAAATCCCACTCTTGATCCATGTGTCTCAACCAATACTTTCCGAACACTCAATGCCACCTTTATAGCCACCCAGTTACGGTGTGGTGTTTGATGTCATCAAAGCATCCATCCGGTAAAGGTGATATGCATGATCTCATGGTCGAAGGAATTAGGTTACTATGTATCAGAAAGCATATAGCAATTGAACTATTTAAATGACTTGATCTTTATGCTACGCTTATCTATAGGAGTATGTCCATCATATCATTATCCTAACGATATGATCTTGTTGTTGATAACATCTCAATGTTCATGATAGGGAAACCACAATCATTCATCAACCAACAAGCTAGTGATGTATAGAGGCTATACTAGGGACTTCAAATTAAGTTTACAAATCACACAAGTATCAATGTTTCCTTGTTAATACTATTATAGCATGAATGTAAACATTTATCATAAACACAAAGATATAATAATAACTACATTTATTATTGCCTCTAGGGCATATCTCCAACAGTTTGATGACCTCAAAGCTTTCTTCCGATACCAGGGAGTTGTATTATCTCATGGTCTAAGGAATACAATATTTGACATAATAAAAGCTTCGCAAATATGAACACGATGACACGATCTAATTGTTTCGCTTAGTTTGGGTCTGTCCATCATATCATTCTCCCAATGATATGATCTCATTATTAATCGACAACTCATGTCCATGGTTAGGAAACCTTAACCATCATTAATCAATGAGCTAGTCCATAGAGGCGTACTAGGGACACGGTGTTGTTCACAAACCACACAAGTATTAAAGTTTCCGCTTAATACAATTGTAGCATGGAATATAAACATTATCATGAACAAGAATTATAATAATAACATCTTTATTATTGCCTCTAGGGCATAATTCCAACAACAGGGTCATCAATTTCATCAACCATGAAATTCATAACAGGGTTTCCATACAGATCGGGAGCTTCACGCGTCCTGCTAGACCTGCGAGGTTTGGTAGTACTCTCTTTGGGAGTTTCATGATCATTATCATTAGTTCCCTCTTTAACTGGTGAAGCCAACTCCAGAATGACTTTCGGCGCTGTGCTACTCGCCATACTTTGAAGAGAAGGTTCAATAACCTCTTTGAGTTTTACCTTCCAACTACTCACACCTTTCGCGAGAAACTCTTTCTCTAGAAAGGATCCATTCTTGGCAACAAAAACCTTGCCCTCGGATCTGCGATAGAAGGAATACCCAATAGTTTCCTTAGGGTATCCTATGAAGACGCATTTTTCCGCTTTGGGTTCGAGTTTATCCGGTTGAAGTTTCTTCACATAAACATCGCATCCCCAAACTTTAAGAAATGATAGCTTAGGTTTGTTTCCAAACCACAATTCATACGGTGTCTTTTCAACGAATTTAGATGGTGCCCGATTTAAAGTGAATGCAGCAGTTGCTAGTGCATAATCCCAAAATGACAATGGCAAGTCCGTCAGAGACATCATAGATCGAACCATATCCAATAAAGTACGATTAGGACGTTCCGACACACCATTTCACTGTGGTGTTCCGGCAGGTGTGAGTTGTGAAACAATTCCACACTCTTTCATATGAGTGCTAAACTCGTAACTTAGATACTCTCCTCCACCGTCGGACCGTAGAAATTTGATCTTTCTATTACGATGAGTTTCCACTTCACTCTGAAATTCCTTGAACTTTTCAAAGGTTTCAGACTTGTGTTTCATCAAATAGATATAACCGTATCTACTTAAATCATTCGTGAAAATAACAAAATAATGATATCCACCTCGTGTCGACACACTCATTGGACCACATACATCAGAATGTATGATTTCCAATAAATCTGTCGCCCGTTCTATTGAACCAGAAAATGGCGTTCTAGTCATCTTGCCCATAAGACATGGCTCACATGTATCAAATGATTCAAAATCAAGTGATTCCAAAAGTTCATCCGAATGGAGCTTCTTCATGCGTTTAACGCCAATATGACCTAGACGGTAGTGCCACATATATGTGGATATATCATCATTAAGTTTAATCCTTTTAGCATCAACATTATGAATATGTGTAACACTATTATCAAGATCTAATAGAAATAAACCATTCATCATCGGTGCATGACCATAAAAGATTTCATTCATATAAATAGAACAACCATTGTTCTCGGATTTAAATGAATAACCACTTTGCATCAAACATGATCCAGATACAATGTTCATGCTCAGTGCTGGCACCAGATAACAATTATTCAAGTTTATTACTAATACCGACGGCAAGTGGATAGGTAGCGTTCCGATGGCGATCACATCAACACTTGATCCATTGCCGACATGCATCTTGACCTCAGCCCTTGCTAGCGGTCGCTTGTTCCGCAACCCCTGATTTGAGTTACAAATATTAGCAACTGAACCGGTACCAAATACTCAGGTGCTACTGCGAGCACTAGTCAATTACACATCAATAACATGTATATCATATATACCTTTGTTCGCCTTGCCAGCCTTCTTGTCTTCCAAATACTTGGGGCAATTGCGCTTCTAGTGGCCAGTCCCCTTACAATAATAGCACTCGGTATCGGACTTAGGGCCAACTCGGGGTTTCTTTTCTGGCACGGCAACCGGCTTGTCGCCCTTACTTCTCTTCCGTTTACCCTTCTTGTCTTTCTTGAAACCAGTGTTCTTATTGATCATCAACACTTGATGTTCCGTCTTGATCTCCACTTCTGTAGTTTTAAGCATTGACAGAAGCTCGGGGAGAGACTTCTTCATGCCTTGCATATTATAGTTCATCATGAAGCTCTTATAGCTAGGTGACAGAGACTACAGAACACGATGGATGCCTAAGTCAATGGGAATCGATATTCCCAAGGACACAAGCTTATCGGCGTAACCCGACATCTTGAGTACATGCTTACTAACGGAGTTGTGCTCTTCCATCATGCAGCTAAAGAACTTTTCTGAAGCATTGTAGCTCTCTACAGCAGCATGTGTGTTGAAAATCATTTTCAACTCACCCATTGTATCAAATGCATTGCCGTTTTCGAAACGCTTTCGAAGTTCTGACTCTAGCCCATACAATATGCCGCAATGAACTAAGTTGTGGTCCTCCTAACGAGTCTGATAGACATTCTTCTCCTCGTCAGGGGCATCATCGAACGGTGGGAGGCCTAGCGGCGCTTCTAGCACATATTGCTTTTGTGCAGCAGAGAGGAGAATCCTCAAATTCATGTCCCATTCGGTAAAGTTTCTACCGTTCATTGCAAGTTTCTCTTTCTCCATGAACACATTGAAATTAAAAGCAGGTGGTGCCATCTACAACAGAATTTGTAAAGTTTAGACTAAGTTTATGATAGATTGAGTTCAACTAATCTACATTAAGAATGAACTCCCACTCAAAAACGACATCCCTCGTGCATTTTTGGTGATTACATGAACCAAATCCACTACACCAAGTCTGATCATCACATGAGTCGGTGTAGCTTCAAAGGCGAGCATCAAATGGGCATCATGTCTACTATATGACTCATGCTTAACCTTTCGGTCCGTGTTCCGAGGCCATGTCTGTACATGATAGGCTCTCCAAGTAAGAACCTTAGTATTCGCGTGTGTAACTGTCTTACACCCGAGATATGGTCGTGGATCCAAGAACATCCGATCATCATGTGATGTCTTGGAGCGACGAAAACATAATCGGTGCATACTTAAGGAAGGACACATTCTTATCTTGATATTTAAATGAGGGATCATCTTATTATGCTAATAAAACGCCAAACAAGCAATATAAGATGCTATCAAACATCACATGTTTATAAGTGAAATGACATGGTTCCCGCATATGATCTCTATCATGTGCACCGTGGTATGATCACTATCATACCTCTATGTGTAAGGCCAAGTTCTATGGAACTTACACGTTATGTGTGTTGTAAGAGTATCTTCTCATACTTCTACTTACAACATCACCATATCATAACACTAGCCCAGCAACAATCTAAACTAGATGCCTCTAATTTATCATTGCAAGTTTTACGTGGCTTAGGGCTTTCGAAGATAGAACCGTTCTTACCTACGAACATGAACCACAACGAGGATAACCAAATTGTTGACAACTCGTTGCAAATTAGATATTGACTATAGTAGGAGAGACAGACACCCGCTAGCCACTTATGCAAACTAGTTGCATGTCAAGCGTGGAACAAGTCTTATGTGCGAGGACATGTAAAGTTTGTCCGGGCCGCTTCATCCCACTATGCCACCAATATCCAAAATACAACTAAGAAGCAATAACATGATCATCATCTCCCACATACTCATATGTGTATTACCCGTGTAAAGCATCTACGCATAGATCTGGCTCTGATACTACTGTAGGGTTCGCAGCATAGAAAACAATTTTTTTCCTACGATGGGAACAACTATGTACCAAGATCTATCTACTAGATACAAACAACGGGCGGATGTATATTCGTAGAGAACATACCCTTGAAGATCGACAAGGCTTAACGAGTCCAAACTCGTGGTTGATGTAGACGATCTCTTGCCGATCTCAAGATCGAGAGGAAGTCCTTAGCACCGCAACTTAGCGGCCTATCCGTGCTCGCACACACGTCCGAGGCACCGAGAAACCTCCGCCTCCTCGCTCCAGCGATGTAGCGGAAGCACAACTCTTTCTTGCCGAATAGCCACCGGGAACATGTATCTCGCTAGTCCGAGATCATGGGGGATAAATACTAGAGGGGAAGAGAGATCCTTCACGAGGAGGTGAGTGAGAAGTGAGGAGGGGGTGCCTTTTATAGGAGAGGGGGAACCCAAAGGGGGTGGCCGGCGCATGGGGGCTGCCCCCTTGCCCTCCCCTCATTCATGTGGGTGGACACTCCACTCACAAAATTCCTTTCAATTCCCTCCACTCAAAATCCCACTCAAAATTGCTATTAAATTTCCACCAAATTTAATGCAAACTCTCATTAAATAAAACTCCTTTTATTTATTCAGAATTTTGTTAATTACTTTAATGACAAACATTCACATATAACCCCTTTCTAGTATTCCATTTCACATGCAAAAACACTTTATGCAATTTCACCCGAAAACCTGTTTCGGTATCTAGTGAAATAAATTCCTGCGCTTGTTATTCTTTCCGACATGAAATTTTTGCTCCAATTGAATGTCGGTGTCTCTTAAGTGTGTCACCCTACGGTTCGCGAATAATGTGGACATGATCGATACCCCTCTCGGATCAATAATCAGAAGTGGGATCTGGAGATCCATACTGACTCCCACACATTCAACGATGACTTTCTTGTGATCGTAGGAACCTTTTACGCTAGTATCTTAATCCTTTTGTTTCGCGATATATTACATGTCCGAGATTCGATCATCGGTATATCCATACCTAGTTTGATCTCGTTACTGACATGCACTCTTTTCTCGTTTCTGTGATATAACATTCTAGTGATCAAATCACTTGCTTGCAAGCTAACCAATGTGATATCACCGAGAGGGACCAGAGTATATCTATCCGTCATCGGTATGAACAAATTCCACTCTCGATCCATGGGCCTCAACATAACACTTTATTAGTTCTGAACCCATCTTTATAATCACACTGTTACGGTGTAACGTTTGATGTTATCAAGAAACTCTTCCGTTGTTAGTGATTGACATGATCTCATGGTCTAAGGATTAGGATCACTTCGTAAGTTGTTATAGCAATATAAACAAAATGACTTTGATCGTAATGCTATACTTCAGATGAATGTTCATCACATCATTACACTAATGTTGTGATCTCGTTATTAACAACATCCAATGTCTATGATCAGGAAACCTTGATCATCTTGTTAATCAACGAGCTAGTTTATCAGGGAGGCATAACTAGGAACTTTCTGTTTGTTTATTAAACACACATGTATTAACATTTCCGTATTAATACAATTATAGCATGCAAAATAAATATCTATCATATATTTGGAATACACATAATAAACACTTTATTATTGCCTCTCAGGACGTATTCCCTTCAATATTCACTAAGATGGTTGTACCACATTAGTCTAGATTGTTTTAATCCATATAATGACATGTTCAATTTATTTGAATGTTGTTCTTGAGAACCTGCTTCTGGTAGTTTAAATCCCTCAGGAAGTTTCATATATATTTCACTAACAAGTGATCCATACAAGTATTCTGTAACAACATCCATCAGACGCAAGTCAAGATTCTCTTTTATTGCCAGACTAATAAGATATCGAAAAGGTATTGCATCTATCACGGGGGAGTATGTTTCTTCATAATCTATACCATGTCTCTAGGAGAATCCTTGGGCAACTAACCGTGTGCAAGATACCAGGTCTTTAGGAGAATCCTTGGGCAACTAACCGTGCGCAAGAGACCAGGTCTTTAAGAGAATCGTTGGGCAACTAATCGTGCGCAAGAGACCAGGTCTATGGGAGAATCGTTGGGCAACTAATCTATACCAGGTCTCTTGGGAGAATCCTTGGACATCCACATAAATAGGAATTTCATAACAAAAGTATCACGCTTTGCTAAAAGAGAGTAAATTTTCACTCATTTTCCAATATATAGGGATGTAGAGATATCACGTTCAAGATATAGGGAAAGCTAAGTGTCTTTCTCACTATGTGTTTAGAAAACATCCGTGGTCTCTTGTCCTTTACATGAAACAAAGTTTATGTAGAGCTATATAGAAGCTAGTAGTGCATACTCGGTACAGGTATCGTGTGCGTCTCAACCATTCAAAACGTTATATATAATCACCACATTTGCTAGCCAATCAATAGATGGTATCTAGTAAAAAAACTATCACAAGTCACAACAAAAATTCTTCTGTTGCAGTGAAAAATACACTCTCTGCAAATCCCTCAACCTAGTATCAAGTTCCCTAGTATACAATCCCTCAACCCAAAATGTATCTTCAGTTGAGTAGCAATTCACATCTTCCTAGGGAAAATCATAGTTACCAATGAATATTAACAGTGTTTTGACACAAATAATACGCAACCTCTTAAGGCCTTGTTTACTTCTAGGGTATTTCAGGGGATGGGAGGGGATTATTTTGTATCCCGGAATTTCCCCGATAGGTTGTTTACTAGGCCGGGTTTTGAGGGGATAATCCCGGAATATCCCCACAAATCTCCTCCACACTAGTGTATTTTTGACTAGATTAAAAACTCTCCATCATGGTAGAGTATTTTTGGGGAAGGAATTTGAGGGGATTTAAGAGTATTGGGTGAACACCAAATCCCGGCATATCCCCGCGTCTTTTGTGGATAAAAATACCGGAGAAGTAAACAAGGCCTAAAGTGTCAACCTCTGTAACATAACCCTCGGCCACTCCATTCACTATGGGATCCATGTCCATCAATGTTTTGCTTTGTCATGTCCTTCCACCAGCTCCCATGTCTCGGTGAAGCTTTCACATTGCTTATTGTACTGTTGGAACAATATAATAGAGGGATTTTAAAGGGTGAAATTTATGAGAGAAGTTCTCATATAGCCCTTTGGAACAATAACTTGGGCCACTGAAATTCTGGCACCTCGAGCTTTGACCTCGTGGATGTCTAGATTCTGAATAACGATTTTGGCGAAATCCATGTTTATTTTGTATGTAAGAATCAACAAGCCATGGCATTGTAAATGTCATTTTACAATATATTTTAGAATTGTTTCCTAGAAATGTTCTGCTCTTCACTTCTCTCTCGTGCATACCAATTAGTATTAATACCTAAGAATTGGATCTCTGACCAAGTAACGTAAGGGCATCTTCACCGGGGAGACCCAACCTGTCCCCATGTCCTAATTGGTCCGCGCGGACGCGTGGGACGTGCGTGGTGTACCAGCGGGACGACCCATCTAGACTAACTCAGGTCGGACCGACCCATCTGTGACCCAAATCTGATGCCTAGATGGCTCTATACGAACAGACGCGGACGCTGGCCTGTAGCAGACTGGCCCAGTTGCAGGCATGCAATGGATCTTCTTCTCTCTTCTCTCTCCTGGGCTGGCCTGTCCGATTTTGTCCGTTTGCGTCGCGCTACCGGGCACGGCTGGCCAGAAGCACGACCCAAAACACCGATGGCTCGACCCAAATGGACTAAAACAGACGGTTTGGGTCGTTTGTTTGCATCTCCCTTGTGGAGATGCCCTAAATGACTAGAGTGACTAGTGGTGTGCTTTGTTTGAGCCCTGAGCCCAACCAAAAATTTGGCCTCTCCAAATTGAGGGCACTACCAACTATGTCGTAACTTGTTGGTGTCTGGATTATAACCATTGTACTCAAAATTTTGACAAAACTACTAGGCGTTCGTTAGATTTGCATCGAACCGATAGAAAACACATTTGGCAACTCAGGACTGGCTAGGGATTAGTCCGGTTCGGTTCAATTTTCATTTTTTTTAAACAAAGAGTTGTATTACTTAAAAGGATAAACTGTTCTTACAATCTTGTAAGACAAGTTCGGCCACACATGCCGGAACCTGACCTTGCGTTACACCTCCACACAACTCTCTATGCCCCAACTGGGCAAGGTTATGAGCAACCCCATTAACCTTTCTACTAACATGCACTAAACTGATCAATCCGTCCTCTGGTTTTAGTAAATGGAATTCCTTTGCTATGATACTCGTCGACGATCTATCCGTTGCACCAGGATAGAAAACCTTTAAGAGAGAATTACAATCTGTTTTAAACAGTAAATTCCCATGAGTGAAAGTAACAGTAACTTTGAGGCTTTGCAGACATGCAATGGCTTTAGCCATTTTTACAGATGGCAATGGGTACCCGCAACCTGCTTATCCTGCGGGTTTTTATCCATTAGGGTAAGGGTATGGTAATAAAGTTATATCCATGGGTAAGTAATTGGACAAAAATCTCTACCCATTGGGTATTGCGGGTGCGGGTATGTAATGAAAAATCCACACCCGCATACCCACCCACCCGACATCTTAGTAGATGACATATGGGACATTAGTATTATAGCATTTTTCTTAAAAATGTGAAATTATGGAGTTGACGAGTGTTGTTATGTGACTGATTGTGGTATGGGGTGTGACTGATTAGTAGATGACACGTGATAAGCCGCCCGGTGCCATCCGTAGCCATTTTTGTTGTCTCACATTGAGAAATGTTGCTCCATGTGGAGAACACAACAAATCCATCATGTGCTCTTGCAACGGCACCCCAGGCCCCTGTTGAGTTTTCTTCCAAGAATGAGGCAACAAAATTAATTTTCGTCCTTCCTTGTTCTGGTCTGTTCCAGGATTGAACGGCTAGTGATTCATCACTGTTTTCATTGCTTGCTTTCATCACATATCCAGGTTTTTTTGGCATTTTGTCTCAGCATTCAGGGTCCCGCTTTTAATTGCCTGCATAGAGTCAAAATAGTTATTGAGGAATCTAACTGAATGAGTAACGCTTGCCTTTCCTATGTCTAAAATAATGTTATTTTAATGGTGCCAAGCCCTCCACCAGATAAACATGATTTGGGTTTTTGTCTCCTCATCTAGCTTATCCAACAAGACCGCCACCCAATCCTTTCCGGTGTACTCCCTCTGTTTGGGATTATAAGTCCCGCGCGGATAACTAGGTTGCTAATTTGAACAATAAAATATAAATAATATAGCATAAAAATTATACTATTAGAAACTTTAGAGGTTATATTTTCTAATGATATAAATTTTGTGACATAAAAGTTATATTTTGTTGGTCAAATTAACAATCTAGTTATGCGCGTAGGACCTATAATCCCAAACAGAGGGAGTATGTCAGGTCTACCACCGGAGGCAGCTTCCAGATTTTCCGTGCTTCCTGTCTGAGGGCTTTTGCAACAGTGCAGGTCACCTGCATGGTATCCGTCTTCATTCTTCATACCATAGATCGTGCATGTTGGCATTACCTTTGGGAGGCGTGTTTATTCCTGCTTTCCTGAAGTGCAAGAGCATTAGTAGCCAATCTCCATACAAAGACCCTTACCTTTGGAGAAATATTAGCTTTCCAAATGGCATTCCAGAGCTTTCTGTCGCCATTTGAGCTGTGGCTTGAATTTGTATTGATTGAAAGCTTCTCATCAAGAGCTAATCGATCTATAAGCAGACCAAATCGAAAAAGATACCATTGTGTTCACTTGGTCAGAAGATAAAATCATTTGTATCAAAGTTTGGTAACCAGATCTTTAGCACTTCTTCGGCGTCATGTGGCATGAAGATCTTTCTCACAGTTTCCTCTTTCCAGGTTCGGCTCAATTTTCATCATGAGCTAATAAAACACACTATATAGCATTGACGAACACTTAATCATCACTTCATACCCAATAAATTAAAATGATACAGGCAATTACTCGTTTGATGGCCGGCTTACTTTCTTTCTCGATTCCCGGCGTTCCGAACTCCCTCCAATGCATACTTTCTTGAGGAGAAGCGAGGGATGAGGCGGAGTTCCTGGGCATTTTGGCCTCGCTCGGGAAGGCCTCGAACGGTGGCGCGATGCAACAGTGAAGGAGCGACACGGTGTATAGTATATATCAGGTACAATAGCAAGATGTGTGCTCGCGCTCCCTCCCGCACAACGAAGACATGTTGAGAGCGTCTTGATTAAGCTAGTGATTCAAGCTCCTTCGCATGCGTCACTCTTGGCAGTACACACGCCGACGCAGAATTTTCCGTACGTCCATCATATTAACCGTGTCCGGTATACCTAGCTAGGCAGCAGATCGGCCGCTGGTTGGAATGGCAGCCTTTTTTCCCCGCATCCGGAGAGGTGCTACACGAGCAGAGGAAGGAGTGTCATGACCGGAGAGAAGTTTCAGCAGCCTGCATCTTGCCCCTCCGGTTCAGGAGTGTCATGACTGGTAACACACCGGGAAAGAGAGTAGTTCAGGTCAACTCCTGAAATACAATACTACTAGTTAAATACCCGTGCTTCGCAACGGAGCTTAGATATACTACATCATCATTTTACCCCATTTTCTTCTCTGTTTGGTTCGGTCCTTGTTGCTCGCATACATATGATTTCGCTGAAAAATCCGTATATTAAAAGAGACCATCGCTATAACATCCTTCACTTTCTTTCCCTCAACAAAACACTCGCTTTCCGACAACTTTGCTTACACCATCATGCCGCATCCACGATGCCCTCTCACGAGAGCCACCAACCATTATCTCAACACCCTCCCTCGTTGCAGATCCACTCACTCCCTGCCCATAAGCCATGCTCCACGGACCACATGCCACTCCTTAATTGCATGCCAAATGAAATTCAGAATTTCTAACTGAGATGTGCTGACCTGATATGCCCCAATGATGTGGAGGACGAGGCACATGTTAGCAATGTCAACAAGCCATAATGGCCCTAATCCGGGGCTGTTGGGATGTTGCCGGGAGCATCTGAACCAAATGCGGCATATTCGGTCCAACCAACAGAGATATAGAATACAATGGTGGCTCCAATTCCATACATTGATGCCTTCTTCATGGTCATGTGCTCAGACGGTGGTGACTTCAGTGTATCCTATATAAGCAAACTATCAAAGTTCTACATTTCGCAATTAACTGGAAAAGTTCTAATACCTAGTGATCAATCTCCATCAGCGGAATCGGACATGGTGTAGTACAGTAAACTGTGACAATATACAGTTAAGAAAACAACATGCCTCCATGAACTGAAGCTAGTACTAAGAAAATCGATCTCAAACTAAGTGTACCTCCAATCCTTAGGACCAATATACAACCAGGTATTTTTATACCAAGTAAATGAACCAGAAACCATGCATATCAATTACAACCATAAATTTTGTTCATGAACTCGCAAGACACCAGCAACAAAAATTAAGAGCCACTGCTTGAACCAAGTGCAGCCAAAATTCCCAATAAAAAGAATATTAGGTGACGGATCCAGAACATACGGATTGCTCTTATTACACGTGGATGAGTCCTCTGTTGATTGTTTTGACTTACTTAAAACACCATGTTGTGTAAGCTGTTTTATCTTTTATGGGCGGTCGCTTGTGTCAAACTAAAAGGTGTGCTTAACTCTTTTATTTGACAATGCATGTGTTGGGACATAAGACCTTTTGGTCAAAGAAAGTGATTAGAAAATACAAAATCCTCAGTAATTCCCCTACCTGTATGCAGCTGCATCAGAATTTAACCAAGTGAGCAGGATAACATAGTGAAAGATCCAATTTTCGATGATTCCTTATACTCTGCAACTTGTGTCAAAGGTAGATCGTTGATTTTGCCTCTACACGTTCCTGTAAATAGTTCAATTAGGTCACATAAGTGGCGTTCATTTTATACATGAAAGCTTACAAATGGAAAAGCACTTATACGATATAACCATAATTCATATATATGCAATATATTGTGGCATGTACAGATGTTCACTTCCATGTAACCAAGGGAAGGCTTTGAACAACGAAAATTACTGAATTCTGGATCCACACGGATGGTGGCAGAGAACCTAGAAGTCAGGACGCGAAGCTTGCCTAGGTTCCCCACTTCAACCCCCGACGGGATCCTCTTCCCCGCGAGCTCACCCCGTCGCGCGCCTCCCGCTCGATCACCTCACCCTCCCAAGTGTCGTCGTTCCCCCATCACCCCTTACCCAGAGCCGCCTTCTCTCCTTCGACTTCCAGGGCACCGTCACTGGCCCCGTGCGTGTGCTCCACTGCTACCCGTCTTCGACCTCCGGTGCCTCCAGGCCGCTATGGCCACCGACGCCAGCTCAAGGCCACCTCAACCTCCGACGCGGCCTTGTGCAGCGGAGACGGATACGCGAGAGCGAGAGGTAGCTACCGGAGGCGACTTGCTGGACCAACGAGGTCGTTGTGGCGGCGTCGATGCCGGCATGAGGAGGCAAACATCCAGTGGAGGTCGGGGAGGGGCCCGATCCCGGCAGCCATGGCGCAGTGGAGCGAGAGACGAAGGAAACAGCGAGGGCCTCGCCAGCGCCGCCTCCGCCCATGTCCATCTCCTCGTCCTCATCCACACCGCAATGTTGACTCTCCGACGGCGCCGTCCCACGGCCGGTACTGCAGCAGGACGAAGCTGATCTTGGCGGCTAGTCTCGGGGTAACCGGCTACAGTGAGATTTGTGGGTGTGGGAGGTTACGACGAGGGGAATCACCAGGCGGCACGATGGGAGTTACGCGTCGATTGTTGAGGGTTCAGTTTAGCTTGTGGGTGCGACTACAATTGAACGCCCGGTTTTAGTAGTATTAAGATAAGGTTGTTATAAAATTTGTTAGGATAAGATATGTTTGTTGGGACTGTTGTAGCACGTCGATAGATTTTTTTGGAGGAGGGGTTGCGGTGGCATATTCGTTGTAATTTCTTGAAGTGTGACACCAGGCACTCGCAGCTTTGAAAATAATAGTAAAGATTGTCATTGGGATTTCCAGCAGGCTGAAAATAAACTGAACTATTTGCTCGTGTCCCGTAACTACCACCTAGTGTCTTTCCTTATACCTCCCAGCCCTAAACTTTGGACCGACGATGGGCCACTAATATTTTCACACAACTCTCCGCCATTTGTCTGGTGCTTTCGTGATCTCCATATGTGTACTCTTGTTGTTCAATTCAATCAGACCCACAGTAGGGTTATTACACAATGCAAGGAGTGAGCTACTAGGTAAGGAAGTTATAGTAGTTGCAAATTAAGTCTGAACCACTCCACATCATTTATCTTCCTCAGCCTGAAAGGACGGTCACAACAAAATATAAACTCCCCACTGCCGTCTCTGTCAGGCCTCAACCCAATGCCAACTTCAGAGCAACCTTGTCTTCTCTTCTTATTTTTACGCTGAGATCTTGTCTTGTCCCTCGGCAATCCAGAACTTACATAATTTTTTATTATCTTTACGATATTGATAATAACAAAATATAAATGTTGCAATCATATTCACAATGTAATTAAGGCCAATTTGAGTCAGAATGAGACATATTGTGCATATGACTGCAAAACAAATGGCACAAATCCATCCTCCAACAGTGGATTACTACAGCACATACAAATACAGCTCTAACCTAGTAAATGATCACAGCCTATGTGTGACCAGAAGTAATAAAGCAAACAAGAATGAAGTACTTAATCCAAACCGCAGAAGTGCTCCACCTCTTCGCAATAAACATATTCACAACCGGGAAGCTAAGGCCCCCATCTTTTCAGCTTATTGGCCAGCTTCTCCCAGAAGCTACCCTTGACCAGTTTCTCCTAGAATCTTATCTGCCAAAATCGTTTATACTTTTAAATTGACATTGAAACTACTAGTTAAGAAGTTTGAATAAATTTTGAAGATGAGATTCTGGGAGAAGCTGGTCGAGGGTAGCTTCTGGGAGAAGCTGACCAAGAAGCTGAAAAGAAGGGGGCCTAAGTAGACTCACTGGTTCATAAATGATGCAACGACCTCCCATAGCGAACCCCAGCAGCTGAAATATTAGCACGTTTTGAGTAGAAGGAATGTTACTATGGTCAGCTCAGTGGCACTGGCACCACAAGAGGCATGGTGGATATCAGCTGAAGTTTGCCCAGCTGCAGAGATGGAGGCGTACGAAGCAGGATGCATAATATTTTCAATTCGTACGTACACAGCTACCCAGCTCGAATTTCAACTAATTAGGAGATATGGTCCGTGTATAAAAGAGACAAGCAGAGAGATTGTATTATTGATTGATACTAGATGTAGCCGATGTGCTGACGGTCGCTCAGAATATCTTCAGTTCGGATGGCTAACAACATACTAGCCGAATACAGAATGTTTAGGCTTTCTATATTTCTTATTTTTCGCTGGTTGATTCATGTGTCAACCTTGAGCGATCCTTGAATTTGTAATAACATGGGTGGATGATGAAGTATTAACGAAAGGATGTGCATCGACTGATGCGAAGGCTAGGGTCTTACTCCCCTTTTCCAAAAAGAAGACAGATTGTATTATTTAAAATCATACACTTTTTGTGTATAAGTATTTTGGTGGCACCATGTTATATAGAAAGAGCTGGTGATTTAGTCTGTTTTTAGTTCGATCGGCTCGATATATATATATATATATATATATATATATATTTCTTGCCACTAGATTCTCAAGGAAGTGCAAGTGGTACCAATATAGTTTAAAAAGTCATTTTAGCACTTCAGCTCAATGAGCTTTGTTTTTCAATTCAAACAGTTCATTTTTAAATCTAAGAATTTCTGAAAAATTGCACAAGTACATATACACATGTCTAGTATGTGCATGCTAATATTCATCGACATATCTTTCAGGTACGATCTACACAAAAAAAAAATTTCAGGGAGAAAAATCAAGTACTTTTGTACCTTTTTAAAGCCAAAATTATGTCACTTTTGTGTACCCAAAAATTGCATGTGTTATTTAACAAAAAAAAAGTATAGATCTGTTGAACAGATATGTACATGCCTGTGAAAAAACTAAATTACCAAGCACACCGAAGCCAGAGAGCCAAAACTCTTCAATCCAATCAAGTTGGTATGTTTGTGTTGTTCTTTTGTCCCCTTTGATATTTTGGTAAGCTTTGCCACTATTGGCTTATTGGTCTCATGTACAATCCTTACAACTTTTTTTCTATGAGATATTTTCCGAAGTTTGTTTGCTTCTACTTTTTCTACATACGCATGAATCATAATTCATATTTTTCAACAAATATCCTTAAAATACTCGTGAGTCTATTGGCATGGTTATCTATATAATGAACAGAACTTGAGCATCACATAGCAATGTTCCTTACAATGATAACATTGTAATTGTATCAACCATTTTTAGATCGTACAAGCAAATGGACCGGCAAAGTTTGCTACATGTGTTGACGAAAAATGTCCCTCGAGATGGTGTGAACAACAAGGTGCCTTTAGATTTTCTGGAAGTGGGAATTTCACTGGACTATAAGCTTTCTCCCTCACATTGCAAGCCAACATCTTTTCGGACATCTCTCAACCCTAACCTTGAATAGATGAGCGGCGAAACTATTACACTCACATATCATGTTTGTGGTGCTTCCATCTGGATATGAAGACATCAGTGGACTCCCGTTTATCGAATTGAACAATATTGAAGTAGAGCAATGCATATATAATATCTAGAAAGTAGTGGAAGTGTAGTTTAGCTATATGTGAAGTCCCAAGCACTCAACAACATTTATATTCGAACGGCCAAAATGGACTACACAAGAAATTATTCACTTTTATTTTAATATTTATTTTCAAGAGACAATTTAATGGCTTGTCTGAGGGTTCTGGCGTGCAGTACCACCCACTCTCGTCAATTCGGCCGGCCATGATGTGGTGATTATATATAACGTTTTGAGTGGTTGAGAACGCACACAGTACACTGTACCTAGCATTCACTACTATCTTCTATATATCTCTACTTCGACTTTGTTTCATGTAAAGAACAAGAGACCATGGATGTTTTATAAACACGGTGAGCAAGACACTTAGCTTTTCCTACATCTTAGAAAGTGACATCCCTATATTTTGGAAAATGAGTGAAAAAAGTTACATTCTTTTAGCAGAGAGTGCCTTTTACTAAATTATTTGTTGAGCTTAGGTCTCGGCTAGGACTGGGAGGCATTAGGAAAGGCAGTAGTCCTTACAGTTTGACCCATTGTTGCTTCCAGTTCAAGCATAGGGCTGAATTAAACTGTATGCCTACATGAGTTGTGTGCTATTCCCTCCGTTTGGAAATATAAGATGTTTTAGGTTTGTGAAGGAGATGTATTTAGACATCTTTTAGTGTATAGGTTTAAATGAATCTAGACACTAAAAGGTGTCTAGATACATCTCATTCACAAACCTAAAACATCTTATATTTCTAAACGGAGGGAGTACTTGATAGTGAACATATAATTTGGGACAGATGTGCTTCTTTGTTTTGATCAGGTCATTCCCACTGATCATTTCTTCTCCTTACAAGGTCTGGTCATGTTTTTTTGTGTCCGTTATATTTTTCGTATCTATTACACAAAATGGGAACTTGTTCGTAGAACTTATATATTGTGCTCTGAGAAAACAAAAAAATTTGTAACTGCTTCTTAATTATGTGCTATTGTTATCAAGACTCCAAAGGGTATGTTGCCTATAGGCTATAGTTTGTTGAGTTTGTTGCCAAACATTTTGATACTGATCTTTGTGCATGCTTTTGTTGAAAAGGAAGACACGCTGGACAATGTATGAATGATGACAGTTGACCTGTTGATCCTGAACGTTGCAAAACGTTTAGCCTCTTAAGGAATTAGCAGTGTACGTAATATTGATTTATATGTTAATGCATCAGTTCAAAAAAAAATATTACAACATTTTAGCATTTTGTCACTCATCTAAGACAATGTAGTTCCAAATCTCATCAAAATTCAATGTTTTATAACTCAGTTTCTCCATATTGTTTATGGTTTAGCAAAGCGTACCATGCCTTTCTAGTGTGGTCTAATCTATAATAGTTACTTGAGCCGTTTGATTGTCTTAATGAGGAGCATGGAAAATATTCAGGGAATTTAATCGTATTAGCATGTCCAGTGTCATATGTATCTGTGCATAGCAATACATGTTCAGGGTCTTCCACAACAGGAATCATTCTGAATGTTAAGTTAAGACATGACAGGTCTGGTATAATATGCAACACAATAAACTGTATCTACGAGTATGGCAGAGCAAAGGATCCGTTTATCTTGTTATATGGTGCACAAACATAATCCAGAGTCGTGGCAATTAAACAAAAGAGTTAAGAAGACATTGTGAAAAGCAATCTGGAAAAGGGACTGTCTATTTCTTTCTTTCTTTTTCATCCGGTGCAAGAAATTCTATGAAATGCTGTAATCACAATTCTATGAAATGCTGTAATCACAATACAAGCCCAACTGAGGTTTACAAAACAGGCATGTATACAAGGTAGCACAACAGCGCGAACAAATAGAGGGTGGCACCAATCCATCCTCAAAGCAGTAGACTACTAGCTCACGCACAAATGAAGCTCTAAACCAGTAACAAAGCACAGCTTCCTGTGACTGAAGTGCATTACAGAAAAAAAAGCAAGAACTAATGTATGCAGATCGCGGACGGGCTCCACCCCTCCACAATGAATAGCTTCGCCACCGGGAAGCAGACTCTTTCGACGTATAAAAATGCAACGAACAAATCCATGTATTGTATCCCAATCAGCAATTGACCTGCGGAGGTAAATCAACACACCAAATTCAGTACCACCATGATTACCAAAAGAACAATTTGGATGAGGAGATTTAATATAATAACTGGATCCACATAGGATTAGTCACTGCTTCATAAGGGTCTGACTAAGATGGCTCAGAAAACTGAAGCACTACTCTTACGGGTTATGATTGATGTAGATAGAAACACCGCTATAAACCATTACATGTGGATACATTAACTGTATGACAGTGCTCCAACCTGACTAGGATGAAGCACAAGACATAATAGTATCAAATCATTTCACTTGCATAGTAGTACCAGAGAATCACATAAGAGCTTCAACTCAATCCAAGGGACTACCAGCTTTTTCCTCGAGGAAAATGAAGATTATGCTAGAGACTTGAAATGGATTTTATCTTGCTTTGAAAACCAATTATAGTAAAAGAGATCTGTTGACTATAAATGTGGAAGATTCTCAAATCAGAAAGTTTGCACAGATTTTTTGTTGCAAACTTGGGGAATTTCCCTTTAAATATTTGGGAGTACCTTTACATTTTGCTGAACTGAGGAAGGAAGACCTCCAACCCATTTTTTTTCCGAAAGTGGGGACCATACCCCGGTCTCTGCATCAATCGATGCATACGACCTTTATTTCATCCTCCAACCCATTATTGATAGCTTTATTAAAAGTGGGCGGGTGGAAAGGGTCCTATGCAGCAAGACTAGAGCTTTTGAAAGCATGCCTTGCTAGCATACCCATGTATCTAATGTCGATCATAAAATTTCCTAAATGGGCAATTAATACAACAAATTCTCAAATGAGTCATTTTTTCTGGGCTAATTTGGATGATAAACACAAGTATCATCTAACCACATGGGATTTGGTTTGTCACAAAAAAGAGTATGGGGGCCTTGGTGTCCATGATCTTAGAGATCTCAAACTGTGCTTGCTTGCTAGCTGGGTCAAACGGTATAATATGGCGGATCATAAGATCTGGAAGCAAATAGTAGATTACAAATATGATACTACTAGTCCCAATGGACTACTGCCAAGAATGCTGCTCCTTTCTGGAAGAGCATTGTTTGGGCAGTGAATGCAGCTAGAATTGGCTACAGGTGGAACGTGAGTAATGGGAGAAGAGTGAAATTTTGGGATGACACTTGGTTCTGCCATTGTAGCTTGGCTACGCTTTTCTGGGACTTATATTTTATTGCAAATGAGAAAAGTTGTACCATGGCTGGTGTTTTGTGTGCTAGAATGACAGAAATTGCACTGTGATAAAATTCGCTTGTTAGGATCTTTCCTGGGACAGTTTGCTGCCTAGTGTTGCCTTTTTTTGTTTCAGATTTCAGACTTATCCTGTCACTCTGTTGATTTCATGAAAATGGAATCGGGGGTCAACCGCTATTTTTCTAAAAAAAAATCCAAGGGACTAAGTTTGTATGCCTAAACTTCCATTAACATATATCCAGATGAGACCTGGAATTTCTCGATACAAATGGCACCTAAACTTACTTTTGAAATGATATCAGGGAGATTTTATTTTAAAGACCTTCAGCCTACGGTAAATTACCCCGTAAGCAGAGACCATCAGAAACTAAAGGACGTATAGCTATTGGCTGCAGAATATACTAACCCTGTAAAGCAGAAGCCACATTTTTTTCATGTTCGGATCTAATAACTTGATGATATGGCACAACATCCCCATTAAATTCTACACAAGTTACAGTGATCCCATAGCTTAATTTTATAGTCAAGCATCTCACCTACCATGCTCTCTGGAATTGTATATATATTCAATATTTTCAGCATTTAATTTACAGAATCATCCAGACCAATCAGTGCAAGAAATTGGACTGCAATAAATAGTCAACAGAGTCCAATTCATACTTATGTGAAGGTGTATTTCTCTAAACAGGTATTTAAACTCTACTTTTGAGAGAGATATAATATATTTTCTACCTATAAAACAACGGAACTAATGAAAAATCATTCAACTGTATATCCGTGTTGAAAGAACTACATGGGTCCAGAAAAAACTTGCGTACTGCAAAACTCGAAAGAAAACGCTAACTCTGTGGCAGCATATATTGATCCAGAAAGAAAAACACGGATTCAGAATTGCATGTTCATCTTTGATACAATTATATCAAAGCAGCCTGCAATAATCAGGACAGAAATCTAACACCCTAAAGCCAATTCAAACTTCTCATGCACATATGAAATGAAGTTCTTATGAATATCAATATAACCAGTACAAAGAAGAGTAGCACATGGCAACTGCACTCACCTAAAAGAGAAAATTGATGTCGGTAGGATGGTAACGGTGCCCCAGAATTTAATGTGTTGGGGCAACTTCATGCATCCTATATATGCTCCAGTGCGGTATGGAATTGTGGAACTCTCCTCCTAAATAATGGCTCGAGACGAAAAGATGGAACACCACGCAGCCACCGTTTAATGTCATACATCTCATTCCAGGCTTGCACAATTTCGTCAATGTTGAAGCCCAAACCTATGAGGCAAACAAGATCATCTTAGAAATGAGTGCTCCAATGTATTTGAGCATTCGGTGGTATTTTTTGAAACATAAGAGATTCAGCAAAGTAAACAATGTTTTTTTCAGAAAAAGCAAAGAACACAATGTACATTACACAATTAAAGAGCATGTTTTCACAAAATTAATGACACTAGAGAGACATTGTGAACTCAGCATTTCACACAAAAATGACTAGTGCGACCAGCTTTCTGTACACAAGTTTCTTCAGAGATTATTCAAAAATAATAGCAGTTGCAATGATACTAGGTGAACTTCCCTAATAATAAAGTTTCAGCGATTAGTTGTAGACTGATCAAGGGGATAGTCAACATCACAATTTTTATATTTCATGCAATTTTAATTTTCTCCAACAAAATAAACAGTATATTTCCCTCAGGCTCGGGAGTCAGTAGATAAGAACACAGTGAACTAGTAGAGAATAAACAAGTAGAGTAATATTTTTCTTACCGTCTTGGGCAGTTTCATTTGCACAGTGGTTTTTCACCAACACAGCAATGTTTGTAGCTGAAGATCCACCAAGTTTAAACTTTTCGATTGCTGCCATCAGACAATCCTCCCACATTGGAAGTCCTAATTTGAACTCCACAACTGAGCGCTCATAAAGTAGCATACCCCACAAAATATTAATCTGAGACCTCATATTGGAAGCCCGTTCAGCAGCGTCATCCATGGATACATCTTTGATATACTCCTCCATGCCCATCTTCTCTAGCACAGCATTTTCTTGGCTAGGTTTGGATCGGTTCTTGAGGCGCTGTTCTTCTATTTCCTCCCACATTTCTGTACCCTTCTCCATGTTATCCTCAGCTCTGTTGAAGAGCTCCAAGACTTCAGAGGAAGGCCATGTGTCCAGGTCTGCGTTGGTACCGACTGCATAATACCATGAGAGCTTTGCCTGCTCAAATTGCTGGTGTGCAAGTGCAAGGAAACCTTCAAAGAAGTCTGGCTTGGCCCTTACAGCTTCTTCGTATGTCTTCCCAGCCTTATTGTACTCTTCCTTTGCCCACTCGTACGCTTCCTTCACTTGCTCAAGCACCAATTCCTTTGGAGAGTCTTCCGGTAAGAGCAGCCTCTTCCTAGCCCGAGACATATGAACATTACCCCACTGGAAAAACGCAAGCGCTGCCATCTCCTGGAAGTTCCCCTCGGCAAGCTGAAACACCTCCTGGGCTTCATCGCTAGTAATCGTGTCCTCAATGGCCTCGGTGTACAGCTTCATACTGACCTCGTGGAGGTCCAGGTACTCATCGGAGCTGACCCCTACATGGTTCTTGAAAAGGCGAGCAAACTGCACGATCCAGTCATCGACACAAGCCACCGTGCTCCTGTCCTCGTCCTGCCTATTGTTGCTTCTAATGCTTCCATTATCCGAAGTGTTGTTCACGAGCGAGCCGCTGTTGGCATCCTCAAGGTAAGGCTCATGCTCCGGGTTAGCCTCAGTGACATACAGCCGGAGCGAGCTCCCCTGCTCGACCAACTCCTCGGCCCATTTGAGCTCATCCTGGTTGGTGATGGTGACAAGGTCGCCCTCCCTGTCCTTGTACTTGACGAGAACGGCCTTGAGGCCAGGGAACTTGCCGCGGACGGCCTCCCGCAGCTGCGCCATGCTGCAGCTAGCTGGCACCTGCGCCCACCGTATGTCCTCGCCGAAGACGAGCTTCACCTGCCTGGGCGGCTCCTTGACAGGCTCAGCCGCCTTCTCCTCCTCATCCACCTCGACGGCATCGGCGGCAGCCTTGGCGGCGGCCTTGCGCCCCTTCTTCTTCCTGGGCTTCTGCTGCTGCTGCTGCTTGGGCGCCGCGGCGACCACCTCCTCAGGCGTGGGCATCACGGCCTTCTCATCCACCACAAACCCCTTCTCCACCATGGTCTTCCTGACCCTCTCCGCCACATCAATCGCCGTCAGGTTGCCAGGCTCCGCCGCCAGCACCTTATCCACGTCCCTCGCCGCCAGGTCCAGCCGCCCCAGCGCCTCGAAACACCGCGCCCGCTTGAGCAGCGCCTTGCTGTACCTGGGCGCGGCGTCGAGGGCCAGGTTGCACTCGTTGATGGCGCGGTAGTGGTCGGGCGGGGACATCTGCATGTAGCAGGCGGCCAGGTTGCTGTGGAGGTACGCGGCGTCGGTGGCGGCGGCGGGGTGGGTGGCCGTGGAGGACGGGAGCAGCTTGATGGCCTTCTCGTAGTTGAGGAGGGCCCGCTCGTAGTCCCGGCGCTGGAACAGCTTGTTCCCCTCCTCCCGCAGCTCCTGCGCCATCTCCGCGAAGACCGTCTCGTCGCCGTCGAGGACTTTGGAGCCCGAGCGGTCCAGGGAGGACGGCTTGTGGTCGGCCCCGTGCTTGTGGCCGGCGCCGCCGCCGCCCCTCTTCTTCAGCGACGGCTTGCCCATCGCGGAATTCGGGTCTTGTGATGTCGCCTTAAATCCGCCGCCGGGAAAATAAATTCCTATTTATTTTCGCTTGGATCGAAACCGCCGCCGCAATTAATCCCGCCTCGAATCCTCCGACGGAGCAGGAATTTGAGGGCGCGTACCCCAGGGGCGAAAGGAATCGTCGGAAGGCAGGGGTAGGAGTAGGAGGAGGAGAGGAAGAGGGAAAGGAAACTTGGCAAGTCAAAGCAGCTTGCGACGACGGCAACGGAAAAGAGCACGCTAGTGGGTCGGGACGGGTGGTGGTGGAATTTTCTCCGGGAGGCGTGTGTGTGGCGAGGATGCGTGGAGCCAAATAAACGAACAAAACCTCTCGCTCGCTTGCCGCCGCCGCGGAGTCTTGCCCCTTTCTCTAAGCAACCGGTCGGTGGTCGGAGCAGAAGAATATATTCTTCTTCTTCTACTTCTTCCGGGTGCTGATGCTGCCGAAGAAAGACCAGATTTTTGCCCGTGTTGTGGGGATTAGGAAAGTGTTTAGCGCGTGGAGGTGGAGCTGGTGGAAATGACCGCGTCTACACGGCAACGGCACCAGCGGCTCCGCGACCGTGCGTGTCGTTAGGGACGGCGAGCGTGACGGGGAAGACGCCAGCGAGGAATGAAAGTGGTGGTTGGTGGGGGGTAATTACATGCCCAAACGGGTCTTCCCGCGTCGGGATTACCGCTAACGCGCCGCCACGGCCACGGCCACGGCGGGTGGGATTAGGTTAGGGTTTGGTAAGAACCCCGTCGTCGCTTTCGCTGTGGCCGGCCGGGGGAGAGACGTGGGCCGACCACGAGGTCCCGGACAACGCCGCCATGGGCCGTATGTGCCGGGTCCTTGTCTCGTTTCTTCGTTCTTGTGGCTTCCCGTCGCCACACGTTTTCTTCGGTGAAACTCCTACCGTCAACGCGCGACCGTTAACCGTTGGAGGTGCCGAACATTGCAGTCAGCCGATGTTGCGCCTGCCTGCCGAGAAAGAAACAGGTCGGAGCTGCCTACACCCAACCTGTCAATTTGTGCGCTAATAAGCAAGCTACCGTAGAGAGGACAATACTATATGTCTGTGCATAAACTTTAATTTAACAACGCAGGCTTCCTACTAAAGACTCTTTTCACCGATTGTAATCCTGACCAATTATTAAAACAATAAAGCCCCGAATCACAAAAAAGAAAATCGAAATAACCTACTAGCACTATCATTATGGTTTCATTTTAACTAAACTGCACGATCTTCTCAAGGAATTTTTTTGGAGACCGCTTGCCACGCAAGATGGAAAACCAAACGTTCGATTGAGACGAGTTCAACGGCAATGGCAATGGGAAGGTCCAATGATCTGTCTCTTATCAGACCCCCCCGATACATAGCGTTTGCCCTTTTTTTATATAGAGAATCTTTTTGAACAACACATCATGTGTTCCTGTGGCAGTTGTTCAAAACTTGAACAGGTCTTGCAAAATATGAACATGTGTGGCGCTCATGTTTCATACGTATAACATGGTTTAGTGGTCTATAGTTGGGAGGTTTTTTATTTGTTTCTATTCTATTCTATGCCCGCTCCACCAAAAATTACTCGTGCTTCACCGCCCGGGGGGAACCGTCCGATGATACTATACACCGTGATTCATCAAGTACGCCACGGGTTTGAAGTTCACAATCATGTTGACATACAAAATTAACCATTGTCTAGTTATACTCGGCTCCTATAATTACGTAGCTAAAAGATTAAAAAAAAAAGTTCAAACCACAATATATACTTGATTTGCTTCTTGGGAAAACAAAATGAACTTCCTTGTTTTTCCCCATACGGTTTTTTGTTAGGAGTTTTCCTTCTTTTCTTCTTCTTCTTCTTCTTCTTCATTTTATAAGTCAAATCTAAATTCCAAAAATTCTACTAGCATTATTACAGGTTCGTTCTGACTAAATTGCACGATCCTTTTTGAGGATTTTTAAGATCGCTTCAATCTTAGAGTAGTGCCACACGATGGCATCCAAATGCACGTACGTTTGGCTGCGTGTAGGAGTCACACGGAGTGTACAACATTATTACTCAATTCTTGTAAAAAGAAAAACATTATTACTCAATTGATTTACCAATGCTTGGTTGCGTGCAGGAGCTCATGGGAATGGACAGGTAGACCGGTGCAAAGAACCGTTCACCTATACCGTGCAGATATGCAAACTCTGCAAAGCTAGGCTTGCAACATACACTCTTACATGTGAACTAAACTACATCAATTCTCTACTTACTATTCCTCACAGGGGCACACAAACAAAACAAAAATCATCTCTCAAGTCCTAGCTCACCGATTGTAGGCAGCAGACTCCTAGACCTAGCAGAGGTGGCATCTAGCCGCCCTATCCCCACAAAGCTGGACTTTGCCCGTTTGTCCGGAAGGTGAACTCACGCGGCCAACCGAAAGAGATTCCACTGTGTATGTTCAACTGGATGCCTCTCATGCCAAAACAGCCAAGAGGGGAACCTACATTGCATTCCCGTCATTGGATAGGTTCTACAATGTATTATGTCATGCCACACATGCTCTCACCCACGAATAGTAAGACTAGAATTGAGACATCGATCTCATGCTCGCTCCCTCACACTATAAATATGAAGCACATCAACACAAACAAACATATTAGTTCACTCTTTACCTCATATGACCAGGTGGTCCATGTCAAAGGACAGATATAAACTAATCCATCAACCACTGAGCTAGCAAACAACCTACTCAAACGTGACCCAACTATGTACCCCTCAGCCCGTCACATCCCTGCCAATGAGAATATTATTTATCATTTAAATTATTTTAATTGTGGAATGAAGGTGAATGCTACTTTTGTATAGTAGAAAAAAATGTGCTCTTAGAGTCTGGGTTTTCATCACATGTCTACCAATTTATTTGCCATTAAGTTTCGTACTTGGTTATTAAAAAAACTCACAGATAGGCCATTGACTCCTTGGCATGAGGGGCAAAAAAAATATTGCCTGGCTAATCAGAATATAGTCTGTTTACAAAAAAGGGGCTAGAAATTTCTGACGTGAGAGATCTTGATTTTGGAGAAGATTATTGATTTTAAATACAACACTCATAGCCATAACATTTTTCCTATAAAGTAACTCTATTTCTCCTTGTGAGCAGGTAAAGTAAGACTTTGTGGGATATCAATAGTTAGAATGTGATGGTAAGAGTAGTCCTTTTTCGGAAGATCACCGGTTCGGGAACTCTACGTGGCTAAAGTATTCACCGGGTTTGGGATGGGAAACAACTCCTCGATCCGGTTAGGGTTTCGTGGCGAAATCAATATAGACAAGCAATATGAAGAGAGAACATCAAGTAATGGAAAGGGGCCGGATTTACTTGTAGATGTTGGATTTCGATGTTGTTTTGTGTAGGTTTATGTAACGTGTAGGTTATTTGACCGAATAGGCTAAATCCAAATTTCCAATTCTTGTAAGGTCATTTTAAAATTTCATATTCGCTTGTGGAAGGCCAACCTCACCTGTGGACTGCGGTCCTAATCATGGGGCTAGCATGCCCAAATGGCCCGTACAACTGAGATCTAGTTTCCTTGGGCCGGATAGCAGGCCGGCCTACTTGCATCCGGTGGTGTTACGACAGCTCGGCGCCTTTAATTCCTGTGACGTGCTGCGGCCAATCAGAGCGTGCCACGTCATGATCACTACCATCGCCGACGTGTGGGTCCGGTACATCACCGCGAGGACATACATCCTTTCTCCAAAAAAATAATCAGAACAAAGAAGTAGACCGAGGGAAAAAATAAGAACACTGAACGGAAAGTCACCGGCGCCGCCGCGGAGTAGCAGCACAAGCAGGAGCGAGCCCCGGCGATCTCGGCGGCGCGAGTATGCACTCGTTCGGGCACCGCGCGAACGCGGTGGCGACGTTCGCGCTGACGATACTGGCCGCGATGTGCTTCGCCGCCTCCTTCTCCGACAGCTTCAACTCCCCCACCCCCACCGCCTCCGTCAAGGTACCTTCTCCGTCCTCTCTGCCCTCCCCTGCGCTCGATCTCTGCCCGCCGCACCTAGGACCGCCTGCTGGTCGGTCTTTCTGTCGAGTAGTTTGCCCGGTATCCCCAGATTAGTCTGCTCTGCTCACTCGATCCGTCTGTTTGCCCTGTGCAGATCTTGAACATCAACTGGTTCCAGAAAGAGGCCAACGCCAACGACGAGGTGATCTCCTTACCAATTTTGGTTTGTGAAACCAACATGAGATTCCCCTTCAGTGGTGTATGGCAAATTCTGACGGTACTTTGTTCCATGATCCCTTTTTTAGGTCAGCATGACGCTGAACATATCGGCCGACCTTTCGTCTCTCTTCACGTGGAACACAAAACAGGTAATGTGCATTTCTGGGACACTGTCCCCTTTTCCGTAAATGTTCGCTGGTTTACCTCGTTGCAAAATCAAATTGAAGTGATGCCTATTCTAGAAAGTTTGTTACTAGCTTAAGGTTATAAGGTTCCTTCAAAAAAGCTTGAGGTTATAAGGTAAAAGGTAGTACTATATCTTTTCCCAACAAGGAAACACGGTAAGATAGTGATAGAAGATTGAAGAGTTGAAGTTAGTTAATGACCACAGTGAAAATAGGCTGTACTGATAAGATGAAAACCAAAGGGGAGTCTGCAACAGCATTAGAAGTAGTATCTCTTAAGTGGGTGAAGTGCAATGAAAATTTGCATGTCTGTATTTATAGGTATCTCACATGTTGTAGATGATTTTGTGTCAGTGACAAGTAAAAGTATATTTCTTGCCCTGTAAAATTGGACTTATTGTTCTGAATCTACCATGCAACTGAAGTTCGAATTTCCCTGATATTTTTTATTTTGGGCTAAGTTTGAGAATTTTCTCGTGCTTCTGATATGCTAAATCATTTAATGTTGCTTCTGTTGGATCGTTGTAGGTGTTTGTTTTTGTGGCTGCTGAATATGAGACTCCGCAAAATGCGTTGAATCAAGTAAGTTTATTGATTATTCTTGAATTGTAACGTTCGATTACAAATATGACACATGGTTTTATTCCCCCTGTATAAAAAAAATGAAATGTCGATAACTATTTTGAACATCACTCCTGTATTGGAAAGAGATTGTATACCATCGTACATTTCCATTGCAAATACGCCACATGATTTGACCCCTTCTGTATGAAAGATGAAATGTAGATCAACATTTTAAACATCACTCTGTATGGGATAGAGATCGTACAGTGACGTTCATTTCTATTTTATAATGAGATGCAACTAATTGATAGTGCCTTTAGGTAAGTCCTGCTGAAGAAAACCTACCCACCTATAATGAAGCCAGGATAATTCATTTCAGTGCTCACCTACCATGTTGTGTTGTCACCAGTAATGTCATATGATTGTGTGGGCCAGCACGTGTGCTTACATGAATGCAAATCTGCAGTGATGTGTAGTTAAGGCAAAAAGCTTCTGCTGGTCACAGTACTGTAACTCCATACAGCTGTCACATGTGGTTTGCAGCGTTGCAACTTAGTTAACTTCCTTGTCTTCTGTTCAACATATAGTGCCAGCATAGGTTGAGGCTTTATATATTTGATGGTTTTGGAAACTGAATTTAGCTAGCTGTATGGTTGCACTAAATCTTGTGGACTTGTTTATACAGTAGGTACAGTCCAGACTAATAGTCTTTTTTTTTTCGAGCAACCAACAGGAGTTCTTCCAAACTAGTAGTCTTCTTATGTTCACTTTCGAGCTTAGTTACCGCTAACCAGCCATTCATTGTAGTACTAGTTGCCACCAATCCCCAGAACTAAACAATCAGTCAGATTTAGGCAAATTTAGCTCATTTACTATGCATGTTCATCATTAATTCTGACGCTTCATTTCATAGCACTCTACTTTATAGTATCATGATGGGCTAAATTGTCTGAACTCAGCCTCAGACCACTTGAACTCTCCTTAATGAAGTCAATTATAGTGCTTTCAAGAAAGTTTTAAGTCATGTTGTGTTGAAGGAAACCTGTCCATTTATAATGAAACCAAGATAATTTTTTCCAGTTCCTAGTGCCCACAAGTGCCATGTTGTGTTGTTAGCACCAGTAATCTCATATGATTCTTTGAGCCAGTATGTGTGCTCACATGAATGGAAATCCGCAATAATGGGTAGTTATGGAACAAAGTTTCCTCTGGTCACAGTAGTGCAATTCCATACAGCTGGTACATACTTGTGTCTTTCATTGTTGGAATATAACTTCTTTCTTAGTCTTCTGTTCAGCATAGAGTGCAAGCATGGCGTAGATGCATATATTGTTGATGGTTTCGGAAACTGAATTTAACTTATTGTAGAGTTGCACTAAATCTTGTTACCTTGTTTAACTATACAGTAGAAGAGGTCTGAACTAATAGTTTTCTTCATTCAATTTTGAGCCTAGTTACTGCTAAGCAGCCAACTAATGGTAGTACTAGTTACGACCAGTCCAGAAAACTCAAAGCCAGTTGAATTCAGCCAAGTTTAGCTTATTTTCTATTCATGTTTATCATCAATTCTGGTGCTTCGTGTTGAAGCACTCCACTATATAGCATCAAGATGCGTTAAGTTGTCTAAACTTCAGCCTCAAACCAATTGAACTATCATTAATGAAATAAACCAAGACGATCAGTTTTTCTTATAGACGATTGGCTTTTAATGCACCACAGATTTGCCATTTCCTTCTTGAATTCGGAACTTAGATAAACTTAAGTTGGAGTAGCTGTATGTATATAATATAATGAAGTTTAAACCGCAAAGATGCTGAAGCTCGCCAAATTAATTAAAAATATGTCCTATGACCTATCAAAGCCAGGTGAAATAAGCTTGGTCAAAATCTTGATAAAGATAGTCTTATAGATAAATATCATGGGATTTCTATTTTCGTGCCCAATGTATACTGACTCACATGATCCTGTGAGCATAGGTAATGAATACTTCAAGTTTAGATAACTGGGTAGTCATGACACAAAGCTTCCGCTGGCAACTGACCCACAGTTCCAGTCGATTGACATGTACTTGTGGCTTGCAGTAGTAGCAAATAACATCCTTGTTCTCTTCTTCATCATCTAGTGGGAGCATAGGTAGATACGTATATATTTTTGGTGGGTTTTGAAGCTGAATTTAACTTTCTGCATGGCTAGGTGGCTCCACTAAACTTGCTTTGTGTAATTGCACTAAGAATTTTTCATTCTGAACCTCGTTATGGTAATCTGTCGGTCCTGGTCCTGGTTACTGTTCCACAAAAACTCAACATCAGGGCTAGCCAAAATTCAGAACAGGTCGAATTCTACTGAAGTTTAGCTCAATGCTCATTTGTGATGATTATACTTTCTTAAAATTACAATATAAACTGATGATATGCTAAACTTTCCATACTCAGCCTGAAACAACTTGATAATTCCCTGTATAAAGTAAGCTAAAATGCTCAGTTTTATGTATGCTGCTGGTTGGCTTTTGGGTGCACCACTGATTTGACATTTGCTTCTGGGTTTCTGAAATTAGATGAGCTAAAGTGCAAATAAACAACCATGTTTGTATGAACTGAGAAGAAGATATTGGCCAAATTAGTTGAAATGTATATTATCAAAGCCAGGTGAAGTAAGCTGGTAAAAATCAACATCAGTTATTGATAAAAATACATTCGTAATTTGGCATCAACAAAACCAAGATATTTGTGTGAGCATGTATGACCTGCTGCTGTTGTTCTTTTAGCTTGATCAGAACTTTTGGTGTGTTAGTCTATTCTGTAGTTTCTCGTGATAATATATCTGCTTGAATAAAAGGCCTTTTATTTTACCTACTTCAAGCAATATGATATTATTTTCTATTCATTATGGACTACTTTTCCTTTTCTACATCTGTTATATTCTCATTATTCTGCAATTCAAATTATGGTGGTAATGATTTCATTGGGTTTATATCACAGGTTTCCCTTTGGGATGGAATTATACCTTCAAAGGAGCACGCCAAGTTTTTGATCCATACCACAAACAAGTACAGATTTATTGACCAGGCAAGTACTTTACCTTGGTTGCATGTTAATTTGATGGAAATCACCTGATTTGATTATATGACTTAATTGTTGAGGGAAAAAGAAAATAAGGATCCTTATGCTGGGTCCATGTACCGTCCCCCCCACCCCCACCGTGTGTACATGATAAAATGCTTGACCGGTGCACACATTGTTCATTGAAATGTCAATTTCTGCTTAAAATGGTTGACCTGGGCACGGATCATCTACTGAAATACCTATTTTTGCTATTAATTGTTGAAGTTCCAAAACCACGTCTGCTTGGTTGACTGAAATGCTTGTCATATGCTTGCAGGGAAGCAACCTGAAAGGCAAGGACTTCAACCTGACGATGCACTGGCACATCATGCCGAAGACGGGCAAGATGTTTGCGGACAAGATTGTGATGACGGGCTACCGGCTCCCCGAGCAGTACAGATAGACCGACTGTCCCTGAACAACAACAGTTAGCGGTCTAGCCCCTATGTATGGACGCGGTGTTATGCAGACAAGGGAAGGTTGGGTGGCAGTGAAGTGGTTGGCGCTGGGCCTGTTTGCTGTCCTAATCTTAGCGGTAAAAACTTGTAAACTTAACATGAGCTTGTATTTTATACTGGGATCGTGCGGAATGAAGTTGCATTAACCGTTGAGTGCCAACCTGTTGGAAGTTACCCGCTGGAAGTTACTGTCCCTGTGCTGCAATGATCATTTGAATATTTCATGGTGACCCTGACCGGTAAACGCACACGAGGGTTGGTCGGGGTGCGCGCAGAACTAGCGAAGCACTGACCCCTTTGCATTGACAGAATGGGACATTGTAGACCAGTGCAACAACTAGCAAGAATCACCGCTCTTCCAGACTAGAGAAATATTTACAAGTCTAGATTTGGAAGAACCCCTCTTTGCTTGTGGATCGGACCAGGATGCATCATGTCATCCAGACAATCCAAATGTCGTCTCTCGAGTGTCTTCCACAATTGGTGTAGACACATGAAGCTTTTTGGTATGAAACTAGCGGAGGCTGAATCCATGTTTTGAAGATCCACTTAGCGTGGC
Source organism: Avena atlantica (assembly GCA_910589765.1). Lineage (NCBI taxonomy): Eukaryota > Viridiplantae > Streptophyta > Magnoliopsida > Poales > Poaceae > Avena > Avena atlantica. The sequence goes on along the minus strand of OU342736.1, from coordinate 504,595,564 downwards.
TTATGTGAGCCCCGTGTGAAGATGGTGTGGTGCATGCAACCAAACACGCTTCAAGTGTTTATTCAGCTGAACACATCCCATTCCCAAACACCCCAAGAGTGGAATTGTACGGTTCTACACATGTATCTATGTCAACATAGCGCACGTACTAGAACGAGGGATTTATCCGAATGGCTCTCACACACTATATTTGTAAGTAACCCTGTCTCTCCCCCCACACCAACATATGAACTAATTCCCTATCTACCATCCAGCCATCCTCACGAGGACAAATCGGTATAAATTGTATAGGGAAATCGATACAGCCTTTGGTCTTGGGTCCCTGTGTATTGATAGAGCTCAGTTCATCATGCCGTCGTGGGTTGAATGAGACGAATTTCATGCCGTATTTTGTAACAGCTTTTTTATCGTGGTTGTTTCTCGAAATTGCTCTACACGTATTATTCAAATTTTTTTTTGAAAAAAGTACAGTCAGTGAACTTGGGAGTAGTTGTACACCTCAGAGCAGTGAGGCCCCCGGTCGTCGTTGAAATAAACATAGGGGAGGGTCGTGGACGGATTCACGGACGTGACGTATGTCCCCCACATTGGAGGGAAAACTTGCCCGCGAGGATTTGAAATTGTCCTAACACGTGCCGTTGGCCGCAGATTAATACACCATTGTCTACCGTGTTACGATGTTGCCACCAGGATCAGACGAAACACATCATCAGAGACTTGACAGAAACTGAATCTTGTAACGTGGCTTGTCTGCATCTCAAGGCCCTGGCTTGTGTTCCGGGCCGAGCTTGAACAAGTCCAAGAGGCTGGAATGAAGCCCGAGCCCAGCCTGACACATAAGACCGAGAAGTAGGAATGAGGCATGAGACCGCTTATGGACCGTGGTTGTCCAATCAAGTCCACGTGACAGTAGGCACGGTCCAACGATGGACAACGTCCGCTTCTGAGTGTCTTGTTCCCTAGTCCGTCCTGGGCCCTTTCATTTCCACCGCGCACCCGCACCCCAACTCCACCTCCTTCCTCTCTGAAGTGGAGCCGCTGACTGTGTTTTTTTATTTAGACATTGATATATTGATATATGTGTGAACATTGTTCCTCGATTTTGTTGCATAGATCACGACGGATAGCACTAACGTGTTTTTCTACAACCATTTCATCCATACATCATCCGACAATGATGTCGTTGTTTTGATCGCCACAGCTTCTCTCATCCATGGCCATGATGAGAATCAGATTCCAAAGTTCAGGGTCTCGGTGAAGGGACGTCCACCCATGTTTTATCACAACAGAGAGGCCGGTCATGTCCAGTTGTACAAAGACTACTGCTTCCATGAGACCAATCCCCTATACCCTGCGAATCTATTTCGTCATCAATTCCACATGTCAAGAGAAGTGCCCACGACTCTTCTACAAGGAGTTTTGGCATATGATGATTACTTCCCATGGAAGGAAGATGACACCGGTAAGCTTGGATTCTCTTCTTACCGGAAATGTACTAGCGTTGTTACGATGCATGCATATGGAGTTATGGGTGATCACGTTGATGAGTACATGCACATGAGTGAGTCCACATCTTTTTAGTCAATGTACAAGTTCTGCAAAATAGTGGTTCAGGTGTTCGACAAAGAATACTTGAGAGAACCCAATGATGCCAACACAACTCGGTTGTTGTCCATCAACGAGTCAATAGTGTTTTCTGAGAGGCTCGAAAGTATACATTGCATGGATATGGAATGGAAGAATTGTCCATTTGCATGAAAGAGCCAATATAAAGGGCATGTTGGTGAGTGCACAGTGAAACTTGAGGTTGTTGCATCACAAGATATTCAGATTTGACACTCTTTCTTTGACATGAAAGTATCTCACAATGACATCAATGCGCTCCAACGCTCTCTGGTGTTCTCAAGGCTTCCAGAAGAGAATGCTACAGTGGTGACCTAAGAAATCAATGACACCCATACACCAAGGGGTACTATCTTGTCGATACTATCTATCCTACGCGGTCCTTATTTGTGAAGACCATCCCTAGACCTCAAGAATAGAAAACACATAGGTTTGCTAATGCGAAAGAGAGTGCTAGGAAGGATGTGTAGCACCCACTTGGTGTGCTTATGCGAACCTGATGTGATGATAGTTTCATGCATGCAACCAAAAAAGCTTCAACCGTTATTCAGCTGGATGTCTCCCATGCCCAAAAGACCCAAGAGGGGAGTTGTAGAGTCTACACTTGTATTTCATCATAGCGTGTGTGATCTCCCTGCCATGATTGATTCTATAGTCCTGAGAGCGAGACATTTATCTAAATGGCTCTCATACACTATTAATAGGCTTCCACGGGTCTCCTATCCCTCACATGCCACACCAACATATGAATTACTTCACCATCTACCTCCTCTGATCCAGCGGTCCTCGTGAGGACAAATCAATACAAAATGTATCCTTCCAAAAAAAGAAGATACAGATTGTATAGGGAAGGAGAGACACCCTTTGGTCGATCACAACTTGTCTATTAAATGCCCATTTCTGCTTACAACAGTCTAGTGGTGAACAAATTATCCGTTGAAGTATCAAATATCTACTTCTGCTATCCCTTAACTGCTTCCTGCTGTAATGTACATATCTATCCATAGTTGATCACAAATCTCCCCTTTTTAGTCTTTGTATACCTTAGACAAGTTCTGGTATACCTACACCGTGGGTCACAACACTTTATCTATTTGTTCTTCTTAATTAATCTGCACCTACATGGTTGTTTGATCCATGTCATCATCATTTTAAAGGAAATAAACCTGAATGGCAAGGATTTCAACCTGACCGATGAAGTGGCACACCATGCCGAAAATAGGCAAGATGTTTGCGGACAAGATCGTCATGATAGGCTTCTTTAAACTGTTGTGCGAAAATGAAGAACGAACCCATGTATAACTTGTGACATAATTAACCCATGTATTTTAGTCAAATCAGTTGTCAAACTACTACCTCAAAAAACATGTGCCCCAACTAAATGATCTCTTTTACAGTACCTTTTTTATCCAACGGTTGATTAGTTAGGGTATACTATTAGACTATTCATATGATTCATTGATGGGATGTGCTACTGTATAAGGCATTAGTTGATTATTTGATGGAAAATTATTAGCTCGATTCATGTTGAGTAGCTGATAATGTTACATTGATCCATGTATGATTTTTTCATGTTTTTTTAAAGAAGCATGTGCGGCAATAATTTTAATAAACCCATCTTCTCGGTTCATATAATTTTTTATTTTGAAACGGAAAATGATCTCAGCCTAGGTAAAAAAAGGGCTTCAATCTTTCATCTGATGTTGTTGTTTGGCTTCAGCCTTCAAAGTTGGCTTATAAAATATTGTGTGGCTGATGTTAACACTCACTCTATATAGGTGTCTTACCTTCTTGGAAATTGCTATTTTGGTGTCAGCAAAATAGTACTAGAGGCCATCAAATCAATAGGGACCATACTGTAAGCATATACAATTGCAATTGTTCCTTCCACATTTTACAGATTATTGGTAGTTTGTGTCTAGATTTTTGCATTCTGAAACCTAGCTACAACAAACCTGTCCTGTGTGTGTACTGTGTACTCACATTGTTGGAAACGGTGGTGTTGGTAACTTGGTATGATATTCATGCAGAAACATCTCCATTTGTACCAACTACCAAATGTGTGGTTTGCCGTCGAAGCAAATTTTTTGTGTACTTCACTATTTTTTCTAGACCTCAGATTTTCGCTTGCAAAGTACCTTCCATTCATCATATATCTGTTTTGCTGTGCTTATGGACTCAAATCAATCGATCCATGTTCGTTCTTCCTTCCTCTGATGAAGCAGTTTTACTATGGTGAGCATGTGTTCGATGACCTGGGAGCAACTTGAAGAGCCCGAGTTCAGCATCAAGCGGTGCAACGAAATATTAAAAGGTTCGGAGTGTGGCCTGATGCTAACACAAGGAAATGGTCTGCAAACATAATACTATGAGTACAAAATTTAATACTAGCTGCCACGGCTCCTCTGGGACTGGCTTATGCGGGAGTGCTTGCCAGATGGGTGGATCGATGCAACCAAACAAGTATCAAGTGCTTGCTCAACCCGATACCTCCTATACCCAACACACCCAAATGGGGAATGTTTTCGTCATAGAATAAGTTCTGCACATGTATTTCATGATCGTGCGTGTGTGTGTGTTCTCTCTCTTGTGGCGATTAAGACTTGCTAGGATTCTATACCAGCGGTATCGGTCGCGCGCACGCACACTATAAATAAGGTAGCGCCCCGAACTCCTCAACATCACGTCTCACACCAAGGCGTGAATTAATTTGCTCTCTGCGTACCTCCTCTGATCCGTCCGTTCTTCTCAAAAAGGATGGAACTAATGCAGACGACCTAATTTAGATTTCGTCTTTATTTAGCATCCCGCCTTTTTTTTTCGAAATGGGGAACTGAGCCCCGGCCTCTGCATCAATAGATGCACACAGTCGTTTTATTGCAAAATTCGAAGTTTTACTTATTACAATCATGTATCAGCAATGGTTGAGACAAGTATCGACCAACAAAAAATAAAAAGCAATAAGTAGCTATCCATTCTGCAGACGGCTAGTGTGTCGCCATCCAGTAGCCTGGAAATAAAAGTCCTGAGTGACCGTCAGCAGCTGGCCACATCCAGTATGCATGACCTCCCGCTGATCCGCTGGAAGTAGGTTGGACCAAATTTGAATCCAATGCGCCGCCAATCGAATAACCTGCAAAAAATTAGTACCGGTTTGCTTGTTAAAAACCAAGTTATTTCTGGACGTTCAAATAGACCAACATAAAGCTGATACTCCAATTCGCATGCGAGCTTTGTTTTTCTTATCAACCCCATTTAGCCAATTTCCAAACATATTGAGAACATTGGAGGGTGGAGATATATTGTATGCAAAGTAAATCATACGCCAAATAATACGAGCAAAATGACAAGTAATAAATAAATGTTCAATGGATTCCAGTGAATCACAGAAGCAACATTTTTGGCTTCCAAGCCAATTTCGTTTGGCTAGGTTATCCTTTGTTAATAAAACTTTATTTTTAAGGAACCACATGAAAATTTTATTTTTAGAGGAATTTTTAGCTTCCATAAGTATTTATGCAAAAACCTTGTATGTCCGTTCATTTGATCAAGGTACATGGATTTGACCGTGAAAACACCCGTGGAAGTAAGTTTCCAAGTAAATTGATCAGGAGTATCATTAAGGTTTACCATCATTAGTCTCTGACATAAGTGTAATGCCAGTCAAAACTCTCCTAAAACCAATGTTTAGAGGTGTTTGTTTAAGGAAATCCGCCACCAGAACATGATTCCTTTGTACAATATTGTACAGTGTCGGATATTGTTGTGCTAATGATGTGTCACCCAACCACACATCTTCCCAGAAGCGTACATTTACGCCATCTCCAATAAGCAACCATTTGTGAAGAACATATCCTTCACATTCATTAGGCCTTTCCAAAAGGGGGAGTCGGTTGGTTTGGCTTCTACTTGAGACAAAGTTTTACCTTTTAGGTATTTATTGTGTATCATTTGTTGCCAGATTCCTTCTTCTGTAAGTAGTTTAAAAAGCCATTTGCTGAGTATACACTTGTTTTTTATCTCAAGGACCTCGATTCCTAACCCTCCTTGATCCTTTGGACGACAAATAATGTTCCACTTTGATAATCTATATTTCCTTTTGACATCATCACTTTGCCAGAAGAACCTAGATCTATAGAAATCCAAACGCTTTCTTACTCCCTTAGGTATTTCTAGGAAAGAAAGCATGAACATTGGTAAGCTAGTCAGAACCGAATTAATTAATACTAACCGATCCCCATAAGAAAGTAGTTTGCCTTGCCAACAACCTAGCTTAGAGACAAAACGACTTTCCACCGGATTCCACTCGGAGTTTCGCAATTTCCTGTAATGAATAGGTACACCAAGATACCGCAAAGGGAGGGAACCTGTCTCACAACCAAAAATCTGCTTGTACTCATGTTCCATATCCTTAGCTTTGCCAAAACAGAAAATTTCACTCTTATGAAAATTAATTTCAATCCCGATAATTTTTCAAAAATGCAAAGTATTAGCTTCATATTAACAGCCTTTTCCATATCATGCTCCATAAATAGTATGGTATCGTCTGCATACTGAAGAATGGATACACCTCCCTCAACTAGATGAGGTACAAGACTACCCACTTGCCCATTCGCCTTTGCACGGGCAATAAGAATAGCCAGCATATCAGCAATAATATTAAAAAGCATTGGAGACAAAGGATCACCTTGTCTCGATCCTTTTCGTGTCTGGAAATAATGGCCAATATCATCATTTACCCTTATTCCAACACTACCACCTTGCACAAAATGTTTAACCCACTCACACCATTGTGGATGAAAACCCTTCATGCGAAGGACTTGCTGCAAGAAAGGCCATTTTACCTTACCATATGACTTTTCAAAATCAATTTTGAAGAGCACACCATCTAGCTTCTTACGATGAAGTTCATGAATGGTTTCGTGCAAGACAACTACTCCTTCAAGGATATGTCGTCCTGGCATGAAGGCAGTTTGGGTTGGTCTAATCACCTTATGAGCCAAGTTCGTAATGCGATTAGTTGCCACTTTAGTAAAAATCTTGAAGCTAACATTTAGAAGACAAATTGGTCTATATTGCTGAATTTTAACCGCATTCTTCTTTTTTGGTAACAGGGTAATCACCCCAAAATTCAACTTGAACAAGGGTAATTCTCCCATATGCAATTGCCCAAAAAGTGCCATGAGATCGTTTTTAATGACATCCCAAAATGTTTGATAGAACTCAGCAGGAAACCCATCTGGTCCTGGAGCTTTATTATGTTTCATCTGAGAAATAGCATCCAAAACTTCTTTCTCAGTAAAAACCGATGTAAGGATATCATTCTCTTCAGCTGATATCTGTGGAATATCCTCATTCTGTTCTTCCATTAAAGAAAAACTATTATAAGTTGGGTCTCCAAAAAGCTTTTTATAGTACTCTGTGATATACATTTTTAAATTATCTTCCCCTACAATGGTTCCTTCATCTTGTTCAAGTTGAAAAATCTTTTTCTTTCTATGCTTGCCATTTGCAATTAGGTGAAAATATTTTGTATTATTCCCCCCTTCTTGAACATGTTTTACTTTAGCACGCTGAGCCCATTTAGTCTCTTCATCGCGCCTGAGTTTGTTCACACATTCGTTCGCATTTTTTAACCTCTCTTTTTCAAGTCCATTCAATGGACTAGTTTCAGCTTTTATATCCAGTTCATCAATGATGGATAATAGTCTTTCTTTCTCTTTTTTGTATTGACCACTTATATTTTTTGTCCATCCTTTCAAGAATCGACGCAAATGTCTAATTTTATTTTGCCACTTCTGAATTGGAGTATCCCCACTAGATACGGATTCCCATTCAGTTTTTATCATCTCATCAAAACCATCTTGCCGCAGCCAGGATAGCTCAAAAGAGAAACGGGCTTTATTACCAATATGTGCGTGGCGCCCAGAATCAATAAGTAACGGTGTATGGTCAGATCCTGAACGCGTTAACGCTCTTACCGATACTAATGGAAATTTTTGCTCCCACTCCACGCTTGCAAGGATACGATCTAACTTTTCATAAGTCGGGTTATCCCTACGATTAGCCCATGTAAATTGCCGACCGGAGAGCGCAATCTCTCTAAGGTCAAGACTCTCGATGATAGCATTAAACATAAAAGGCCACCGAGGATTAAAATTATCACTACTTTTTTCTTCTTGTTTACGTAAGATATTGAAATCACCCCCTAGCAGTATAGGAAGTGACTCCGTCTCACACAAACGCACTAATTCGGACAAGAAATCTTGTTTATGTGAATCTTGCGCAACTCCATACACCGGCAAAAAAACCCCACTCAAAACCATCATATTTAGACCTCATGTGTAACTTAACACAAAAATCTCTTGTCTCAACATTCTTGACTTGAAGTGTTTCCGTGTTAATACCTACCAGGATTCCGCCTGATCGTCCATGTGGCGGTAGACAAAACCAAGTGAAGTCCCTTCCTGCGGCTAGGTGTTTTAAGAAAGGTACCGTAAAATTAGACCTACCCGTTTCCAACAACGCAATGAAGTCTAAATGGTAGTCTCTTATAGACTCATGAACAAACATGTGTTTCCCGGGGTCCCTAAAACCCTCACTATTCCAAGTCATTCCTTTCAAACCTGACATTATGATCTATTGGGCTTAATTTTAATCCGTGTGCTTCTGCGCAAATTTGTCCTGTCATAAGACCGTCGTCTACGAGCACGTGTAACCTTCTTTTCACATTGAGCAACATACTCATGAAGGTCATCATAACTCGTGTTGTTGTCATCGATCAGGTCTTCACAAAGACTAGATACGTGTGATACAACCAAGTTACTTCTAAAACCCGTTCCATCCTCCACATTTGCCTCTTTTTTCTTTAAAATAACTAGTGAGCGGTCAACCTCATTTTCAATTATTGTTTTTGCTGCCGCATACTGCATGTTTTCATTAGTGCCCATAGACACCCCAATTCTATTAGCCCTCTCCACTATCTCCACTTCTGAGAACGATAAAACGGAAAATTTATTATTTAAATTCTTACCTCTGCTGAGAAGATCATCACGGCGCTGAGCGAGCAGCATTGCTCTCTCCAACTGGGTAGCATCAGCGAGGGGTTGTGCCTGGATCCTCCCGCTTGAGCGCAGACCCGTCGGTGGTGGCACTCCTCCGAAAGCAATGATCTGTGCCTTAGTTGGCTGCGGCACCGTGCAACTCGTAGCTGAGAGAATATCCTGACCTTGCATCATTGTCTCCGCCTTGGTGAGTCCAGATGCAGTCGGTCCCATGCCGAAAAACCCAGCAGGGGTTCTAGGTGAGACTGCAGCGCCCCTGGTACTTATCGAAGTAGGTGTAGACATCAAATTAGGTTGTAGCAGGGGCATCGCGACCTGGCGTGGGCTCTGGACAGGCTGCCGCATCAGTTCAGAAGCGTGTCGCGGGAGCTCGGCATCTTGCCACAGAGTCTCAGCAGCGTGCCGCGAAGGGACGTTGTCAGAGAGCGACGTCTCCACATGTGCCTGCGTCTGCACCATTTCAGAACATGTAGGCGCAGCAGTGACAACTGTACCATCAACGGCTCCAAAACAGTTGCCGGTCGTCAACGCTTTATTTAACACATCAGCATCACCACCGTTTGACACAAGCAAACGAGTTGCTAATCGTTCAGTCGTCTCCTTGCCATGGTCAGAAATCAATGAGATCGGATATGGTGTGTCAAAAGAACCAAAAGCAATCATATTCTGCTGCTGGTTGCTTGTTCGATTGTGTGAGGGTACATCTCCATCATAAAACATTTCATCATTGTTTTCCCCCATAGCAATATCACTTCCATTTTCATTAGCTCCTCTGTCTCTAAAATTCCGCCTCTCTGTATTTGAATCATCAGCATCATGGTTATCACCTTCATTTCCAGCGTCCCTCATAGGAATATCATCTAGGAGTGGGGGTAGGGGAGTGCCCTCCACATGAAAACGTAACTTATACAAATCATCCTTAATCATGATATCCATTCTTTCAGGAATGAGAATGGGGTCTAAACATGCAACTTGTACACGTAGAACATCATTCTGCCTAGTATAAGCCATGCCCACATCCAACGTTTTACCGAAAAGAGTACCAATTGCCCATAAAGTAAGATAATCATCTAGAGCATCAGCAGTAAGTCATGCACTAAGACCCAAATCTTGTCCACATCCCAAGACAACCTCCAGAAATCAAAAGACATGGAACACGGACTATTCGGAACCCTATAAGTACCGAAATGGTGAGCAGTAAGAAGGTCCTTTTTGTTTGGAAAGTTTACCTGATACTCATTTTCCCCAGTTTGGCGTACACTCCATTGGTAATTCTCGTGAGGCACTACCCACTCAGTTGTGAACTGGTGCCTCAAAGAACATCAATTGTTCAAATGCAAATCCATACATAACCATTGTTGGTTTTGGCAAACGTAATATTGGACAATCATTAGAAGGATGTGCGAGTGATTGGCACACATCACATAATGGAGTAGAGCAGTCGTTGAGGTGATGGCCTGGTTGATCACACCGGAAACATTTTGGACCCTTCTGTTTTTTTGCCCTCGCTGCTTGTCCACCATGAGCTCCCATATCACCATTTGCTTCCCTATGATCCATAGTCCTCACCGGCGCTTGTGCAGTATTGCGAGATGGAACCGCATCCTTGGATCTCGGAGCAGATCGATTCACTACCGCGGCCTGAGACACTGCCTGTCCAGTAGGCTGTCGTTGGGTCACTACAGGCTGCCGCGGCTGGGTGTTAGTCTGCCGAAGTGCTACAGGAGGCTGACGCGGAGGTTCAGTAGGCATGGCAGCAACATTTGACGCAGCTCCAGGCTGTGTAATCCCTTGAAGAACTCCTGCCTGCTCAGCGAATTCTTTGGCGATCGCAGCTGCTGCATTTTTGACAAACTGTTCTTGCATCGTTGAAAGCTGCGCGTTAGGATCCCCATAATCCCGCGAGCCTCGCCCTCTACCTCCCTGTCCACCACGGCTAACATAGCCACGACCTTGATTAGGGTTGAAACGTCGAGTGTACCTTCCACCTCCGCCCCCAAAGTTGCGACGAGGACCTTGGTTGAAACCATTGCCGGCATTGAAACAAGCATTGCCACCGTCAAAACCACGGAAACCACCGTTCCCTTGGCCCTCATTTCCTTGCAAATTGCCTTGATTGTTCCAAACACCCGAGCCTTGATTATCATCGCCCGCAGTACCACTAGGTCCACCCTCATAGAAGTTGTTGAAACCACGATTAGCGGCGGGATCGCGACGATCATCGCCGCCACGACCGTCGCCGTTACCTTGCCCTCTTCCCCGGTTATGGTTCAGCCCACCACCACCGTTAGCCATTCCGCCGGCAATAGAGGTCTTTTCTCTCACACGATCTCCAGGCGACATAAGCGCCGCCGCTTTCGAGTATCTTCTCCACGTGAACCCTAGGAGTTTTCTCATACCCCCAGACGTGAATCTTTTAGGAGAACTCCTGTGGGCCTCCGACACTTGGCCCACACGGCCAATCAGCTGTGTCACAGGCCGCACCGATGGGTTCAGAATGGAGCCAACATGGCCCGTGATTACTGGCGTTGATGCCGGATCGAACGCATTTACAGTATTGGCTTTTGAAAACCTCAACGGAGTTGAGAAGACCGGTGATCCCCTACCTTTCCGGCGAGCAGTATGACGTTGAAGCGCAGCCTTCCTTCTCCTTCTCTGAATCATTGTCCATTCCGAAGGGTTGAACTCCTCAAGCATGACCGTGGTGGGAGGTAGCACTGGCAGGATCCGTGCTGTCGGCGATCCTGCAAACAAAAACGGCAGCCGGTCGAGAGTCACAGATCTGGACTTACCAACCTCCGCGTGATCCTCCTGAAGTAGGCCCGTCAAGAATCGTTGCCTCCGCTTCTTCTCTTCTCGTCTCTTGACCGAGCTGATCGCTAAAGGCTTCAGGTCACAATCCACTGCACTAGCAGTCTGGCAGATATAGGACAACGACGCAGGAGAGGCACCCTGCGTAGGTGTCGCTTCCGGAGATTCATCGCCGTCGTCAGAGATGCAATCATCGTCGGCGAGCGTCCAGAATCGTCCATGGAGTCGCCCCAACGGCACTCCGGTTTCTGCGGACCTCATCCCAGCGGTAGATAGTTAAACTCAGCATGATAGCATCCCGCTTGATACCTAGATATTGGTTAATTAACCCAAGGGAAGAATTCTCTATAAAAAATCCAAGGGTAAAATATAGCTTGTCATTTTATTTATTTTTAGCGAAAAGAGAGATGTTATGTGATTGGATTAGACGGAAGCAGTAGTATTCCCTTTATCCAAAAACAAGTGATTTAGATTTGTGTAGATTTACATGTATCTATATACTTAAACGAGTTCATACATGAAAATATAGACAATGGTAATGTACTTTCTATTATCCCCCGCGTCGTCCTCTTCCCAGGGGCGACACGGGCGGCGCCCCAAACCCGTCTGCACCTAGTCCTCCGCCACCACCCCCTCCCCCTCGCCGCTGCCGGTGGTCTCCGTCGGGCAAAGCCCGGGCGGAGCAGGTGGCGGCGGGGCCTCTCGTTTCTCTGGTGGAAGGGAGGCCTTTGGGCGCGATGGGGATCTGCGTCAGGCCGGCCTGGGCGTGGGCGTCATGGTGGCGGCTGCCATGTGCGCGGGCCGGCGCTGGTCGGTGTGGTCTCGCTGCTCCTCTGGCGTCGGTAGTTGCGGCGGCTGCCATGGCGGCGGGCGAGCTCTGCCGTGAGGGCCTGGTATAGCCCCATGCGGGCCAGATCTGGGCTTGTTGGGCCCGAGCAGATCGCTTGCTGGTGCGGTTTCTGCCTGCCAGGGCTGCTCCGACCAGCGGCGGGGTGCGGCTTGACCGGTGGTGGCCGGAGCTGCTGCTCCGGTGGTGGCAGTGTCCATGTTTTTGCCTATTCTTGACCATCTCGGTCTTTGATCCGGTGAATTCGGGTGCTGCTGTGGGCGTTGGAGCTGGCAGTGGGGTGGGCAGCGGTGGCAAGTGTGCTGCGGCCCGGCGGTGGCTGTCTGTTGGTGGTTCTGGCCATTTTGGGCATGAGGCAGGGGATGCAAGCCAGGTGAAAATCTCCTCCGGTCAGCGACCAGAGCTGCAGCTGGCAACACCCATGGGTGTTGTTTACCTTCCTGAAGGCGGCAGCGGGGCGGTGCTCTTCCTCTCTGTCCATGGTAGCTCCAGGGGAAACCCCAGATCCTCGGGGATCGGACGACGGTGGCGCTGATTCGCTGCTCCCTGTTGAGGGCCTCGTCTTTTGGAGTTGCCTTGGCCAGATGGCTATGTGGGTTGTTTTTGCCTGTGGTGAGGTCTCGGTGAGCACTGTTCGATGGTGTTTGAAGCTCTTGTTGCCTCGCGCTGCTTAGGATTGCTCATTTGGTGAAGTTTCTCAAATTCAAGAGGAGGCGCAGTGGTCTTCTTGGCAGATCTATGCCCTTCGGTGACTTCGGCGGCTTTTGGAGTCGCGATGTGACCTCGGCTGCGGGATGCCCTTCGACGGCGGCTGTGTGTCTCCTAGCTTCGTTTCAAGGCCAAGAGGAGGAGCGGTTGTCTTCTCGGTGGAACTCTGCCCTTCGGTTGCGTCGGCGGCTTTCGGAGTCGCGACGCGGCCTCGGCAGGGGGATGCCCTTCGACGGCGGCCGCAAGTCATGCTTGCCTTCTCGGTGGAACTTTGCCCTTCGGTGGCGTCGGCGGCTATCGGAGTCGCGACGTGACCTCGGCAGGGGGATGCCCTTCGAAGGTGGCTGCAAGTCAAGCATGTCTTCTCGGTGGAACTCTGCCTTTCGGTGGTGTCGGCGGCTCTTGGAGTCGCGATGCAACCTCGGCTAAGGGATGCCCTTCGGCGACGGCTTGACTCTCCTAGTTCTGCATTGTGTTGAGTGATCGCTCGGCAAGCGAGTTCCATTTGTCTCTGTCACCTTGGCTTCAGGATCCTTCTGACCGATCCACCTACACCCCTTTTCCTGCTCTTCTCGGTCTTCTCTTTTAGTTGTGTGCTATGTTTTAGCTTGTACTGTTCTTTTCTCCTTCTCTTTCTCACTTGTAATTCGACTCTGTACTTCAGTCTCTTTGACTTATAAAGTTCAGGCTGGCTTTGGCCCGCCGTAGTTACAGTCAAAAAAAAAAAATATAGATAAATCAAAGTCACTTATTTTTGGACAAAGGGAGTACTTATCTCCATCTCCACTTCTACTACTTATAAAAGCACCAATTTGTGTGGGAAAAGAAAAATACGATCTTAGACGTCTATTTATGAAGATCAAACAATCTAGATTTGTTTGTTCTCCCCACCCTACCCCAAATTTCGGCGCACGCTCCATCTCTCCACCCACGATTTTTCCCGCATTATCTCCCCACGCCCACATTTAGTCTAATCTAATCTGACAAAAAATACAAACAACACCAACATCATCTCTTCCATGCCCCACGCGCCAGGAAACAAGCGACTCCCACCACAGTCCAGAACCATGTGGTCCTTCCATCGATCTAAGTCCATCCCACAGTGGAATGAAGTGGATTGGAGAGAATTTGCAGGGATTTTGACTTATGTGGGATTTAGTTCCCCTCAAACCATGTCAATCCTCTCCAATCCATAGCAAACCAAACAAGGCCTAATGCAGACTAAAATGCCAACCAATCTTCCTTGTGGCGGTATGCTGTGCATACCAAACGTTGTCCAGCCCCTCCGGCTAGTTGTTTAAGAAAAAGTTACAAAGAACCTCCAACACGGCAAGAAACCTCCGCTAGTCATCCATGCATGATGGCAGAGCGCGCCCTTGCGCTAATCATTCTCGTTATATGAGTGTGTACGTGCTATCTGTACTTCTCTTTTCTCTTTTGTGTGTACTCAAGATGCACATCGTTGATATGTTTCAATTCCCGACAATTGATTTCGAGTTTTGATAACTGCAACTCTTTAAATTCATGTTCATGTTTCGACCATTTTAGCAAGTGTGTCAAATTCATGTTATGAGAGCAGAGGCTTGCTTCGGTTCCCCACCTTAAAGGGAAGTTTTAGTGGGTTAGTTAGCGGACGGATTGTGGGTGGGTTGTGGGCGGGCCAAAGAGTCCCATATTGCTCACTTATATAGTTTTATATTATACGCGGACTCTAGTGAAAAAAAGGCAGATCGATCAGCTGATATGTGTACGTACGGGACATGAATTAAAAGGCAGATCGATGAGTTGATATGTGTACACGTACGGGACATGAATTAAAAGCCAGATCGATCAGCTGATATGTGTACGTACGGACATGAATTAAAAGGCAGATCAATCAGCTGATATGTGTATGTACGGGACCCGAATTGAAAACAGGGAGCTGACTCGGACACGCGTATGTATTTGCAGATGGACAAACGAGTAATACGCGGTAGATCTGGGGCCACGCGGGAAAGGAGGTTGGGCTTAAGGGCCAATTGCTAGGTGACAAATAGACAGATAAGGCATCGATGCCAACGCAGGGGTGGGGGACCGAAGCAGAAGTGATGAGAGCATCATCTCTAGCTGTCCCCGTATCTCGCCGGTCTTTATACCACGGATACAGGTCGCCAAAATCGCGATTTACAGTCTTAGATTTCATCGCGTAGAACAGAAACCCGTAGGTAAATTTTAAAAACTATGAGATCACGGCAAAATCCAGAGAATGAATGCTTGTTCATCATCGATTCCAAAGCAAACTTCTGACATTTGATTACAAAACGCATCCAATTCATCGATCTAAACTATATACTACGCGTCGCCACCGTAACCCTAACCCTATACATCCAAAATTCGGCTCACTCTGCAGGCTCTACTCCCACTGAGCTGCCCCGCGGTGACATCGAGCCGTGGTGGTGCCAGATATGCTACTGGTGGCGGCTGATTTGGTGGCCGGTGATGGATTGTGGTGGCGGGTCACGGCGGAGGAGTGAAGGAGAGTGGGGAGAAGGGGAAGGGTCGAGGCCCGTATCGACCCCTACGAATGGTACAAATAGCGGTCGAAGGGGCCACTTTTGGTCAGCTCGTAAATGTTTTAAGGACCACCTCTATTCCGGAAAAAAAAGTAGCGCAAGAAAGTTTGCTCCATTTTAAAGGGACAGCTAAAGATGCAATAAATTCTATCGTTGAAATTAACTTCAAGTACTAGGTTCATCTCTGGTGTTCTCCATAAGTCTCATGTTGTAAGCTAATAATTTTGAGGCTCATATTTTTTTTTTCAAAAAGGGAAAGTACCCCATTGTTCTTTGTATCAAAGTGATACAAATGGCTTTTATTTCATTTATTCAACAAAGACCGGCAAATTACTTACAACGAATACATAGACTGAAACCGCCAAACATGATAAGGACTCTTTGCCCATGCACTCTTAGAGAAGTTAACTTTAATTAAGATTATACTTAGAAGACACCCTCTTACATTACATGTAGACGGTGCATGATGCATCTGCCATGTTGTCATCAGTCAGGATACGCGTTCTATCAGTCAAGAACTCAGCGACCTATCGGATGTTGTATTTAGTTGACATAGCTCCACTGAGCCTAGCATACGCGGCCATGGTTGTTCTATGAAAACATTGAGCATCCAGCGAAACAAGCTTCGAGAGTTTGTTCAACTGTATACCTCCCATGCCCAAACATCCAAGAGGGGAATTGTATATTTCTATTTTCCTTTTTCCATAGGTTCGACACATGTATGTAGTCATAGCACGCATGCTATCTCTCTCTAGTGATCTAGACTAGTCACGGAAGCTTGAGACATTATCTCAGTCGTTCTCATACACTATAAATAAGCTGCACTGGATCTCTTCATCTCCATCACCTCTTGTGTAAATTCACTCTCTATAACTCCTTCGACCTATTGGTCGTTCGCTCAACCCAACCACTCATCATCAATTAGCCGACCAGCCGATCAAGAGAGCGAATGTTTGGTGGCGGTGCCATGCCATGCATATATAGCTGGTGTTGAGCCTTTCCTTTTGTTTTTGCATATGTCAGCCAAACTTGTAGATGAGCTTTGCATTAGTTCTTGCTGAATCTTTGGGAAGTAACAGTACGTGTCTGTCCAAGTCCAACCTGCTGGAAGCAACTTGCAACATGCTCAAATTTCCGTTCTCGTAGTGTGTCTAATCAAGGGAGCTGCTTTAAAAATACAAGGGTTTGTTCCGACTGTTATATTAATCTTGACCAATAATCAATATTTTTCTCATTACCACATGGGTTATGTGGCATGCAATACACGCCATTGCTTTCACATTATCAAACCACTCTATCGTAAACGACTATCTTTTACGATAGAGTACCTATGGAGGAAAATAAGTATAGATCGAGTACTACATTTGCGCACGAAAAGTTATGCACAAACCTGCCACTTGAGAGGTAATACAACTAAAAATAATCTAAAATGCCCATTGGTAAAATAAAATTGGAAATATAACCTTCAATCGACGGTTATAATATTCAATGAAAATTAAAGGAGAGTGTAATTAAACATATTCCCCTAATCACAGCCGACCATCTAACCAAAGATATAAATGCAGTTTTTAACAGGAGATAAAAATGCAGTTCAGTTTTGTACATTCCATATTTGTTACTCAATGTTAATTAGATCAACTGCTTGGATGATCTATACCGAACTACGGCAATGTCGTGCACCATTTTCTTTTGTATCCACGTGTTCATGAGTCTACGATAGGATGAACTGACGATGCATAATAGTATATACTAGTGCATTACTCAGATCAATGTAGATCCGACGGATGGCAAAAGCAAATCTAAAGTTCCACATGCATATATAAATCAGTGGTAGGTTTGTTGGATGCGTTTGTGGGTACTATAGATCACATTCACGGTGCATCAACATGGATAATTTGACATGGGAGTAAAAGTCCATGCTTTGAAGTTTTAACGTGCACGCATTTGAGAATGTGCCTTCACTATTGTGTACAGTATGGTCATAAGTTTACAATATACGAATTTGATATGTACAAGAATAGTCGTACCGCTTCACATCATGAGCAAACAACTGACTCTATGAACTTGGATAACCGTACTGACCAGCGGCTACAAAAGGGAAAACCTTCACATTGCACATATATGTTTTCCTATTAGTGTAGTTTGCCCAAGTCTATTGCTTGATGTCCAAATCCCTGTCAAGAACCTGAACTTTTCGCAAATTGTAGCTTGCTGAACCACACATGGAGAAGTTTCCCATCGAGAATTAGCGGCGTCAGGATATTCCTTGAAGCCATTGACACCTCAGTAGGACAGAAGGGCATGCATATTCCTTGAAGCCATTGATACCTCACTAGCATAGAGGCCATGAGGATATTCCTTGAATCCGTTGATACCTCTCACTAGCTAGAACAAGGGCGTGAGGATATGCCTTGATGCATTCACAAACATTCTCCTGGTTTTGTGATGCACTACACATCTTCCTATCCCACATAAACTTCACGACAGAATTAATGCAACACAAGTGTGTTATTACCTTCAAAATTGGGGTTGGCGTTGTAGTATCAAGACCATACCGTTAAAACTTTAGTGCCTGGTTCTAAAATGGTAACATCTTTCTAAAAAACACGTGCCAGAAATAATGAAGCATATATGAGTTGTGATATATGCTGTGACCAGCAAGTCTATACCGACGATTGAAATGCGTCATCAATTCGTCATCAGTTTAGACTTATTAGCGATTTACTCTTGTTGTATTCGGTTTGCACTCTTAGGTCGGTTCGGCTCTAAACCCTAGCTGGTTTTGGCCCTCATATATACCCCTGTAATCTCTACACAATACACAAGTTGTTATTCTTTCCAAATATCACGGTATCAGACGCCTAGGTTTTTCCGCACCTGGCATGACTCCACCCACCCCACCTCCGCCGCTGCCGCCGGGCTCTCTCTTTTCCCTGGCGGAATTCCGCGCCGCCGGCGCTCCCTCCTCATCTTCTTCTTCCTCTCAAACCCTAGTCACCCTTCACACCGCCGGCGGACCCTCTCCTCCTGCTGCCGGCGTCACCACCAACCAAACCCTAGCCACCCTGTCGTTCATCGACACGATCACAGATATATATCCCTTCATCATCATTACCCTTGATCTCTCAGCCCACAACTACTATCATTGGCGCCATCTGTTCAAAGTTCACCTGGGGCGCTGCAATCTTCTTCATCACGTCTCCACGGATTGCGTCCCTCGCCCCGACGACCCTCGCTGGGTCAAGGATGATCTAGAGATCATCCAATGGATCTACACGCGCGTCTCCACCAAGATCTTCAATCTCGTCTACCGCACCGCCTCGTCCGTCGCCGCTCTCTGGGCGGCCCTTCGTCAGCTCTTTCAGGATAACATCGACTCCCGCGTCAACGCCCTCAACATCGAGCTTCGCAACGCCGTCCAAGGCACCTCTCCCGTGGTCGTCTACTGTCAGCGTCTCTCCTCCATCGCTGACGAACTCCGCGAACTCGGTGATCCCACTGAAGATCGGCCACTCATCAACATCCTCCTCATTGGCCTTAGCGAGGACTTTGACAAGCAGGCCTCGTTCATACCTCTGATGCGGCCCCGCCCCACTTTCGCCGAGGTTCGGTCGATCCTTCAAAGTGCAGATCGCACTCGTCAGAACCGGGAGTCACGCCACCACGTCTTCGTCGCCATCCCACGACCGCCGGTGCCCACGCCTGCCGTGGCAGCTCCTCCCATGCAGCCTCCTGCCGCGACAGCAAATTCAGGGAAAAACCCTGCCGCGGCAGCACCTGCCGGCTGGCGCCCTAGCCCCAACTACCGCGGCAAGAATCCCATCTACCGGCCCCCGCCGCCGCCGCGCCCCGCTCCGACAGCGCCCCCTGCACCAGCACCGACAACGCCCCCTACTGCACCAACTTGGCGCCACCAGCACGATCCCTGGACCGGTATGGTCAAGGCCTGGTCCATGCCGTGGACGGCTCCTGCATCATACGGCGCTCCACCAACTTGGAACTCCGGCCTCCACGCCCACCGACTCCCCTAGACTTCTCGATCCTCGACCTCCTGCACAGGTGTACAGCGCTCAGGCTTCGTACCCCAGCTCCGCGGCACCACCTTACATGTACGGCCCTCCTTCGGCTCCGCCGTACATGTACGCATCTTCGTCAACCGCGCCCGGGCCATCGTCATCGCCTTCTACACCAAGATGGAACCAGTCCGCCTTCATAGCTGCCATGAACAATTTTACCCTCAATAACACCGAAGTTACGGATTGGATTTTTGATTCTGGTGCTTCCTCGCACATGTCTTCGAATTTGGATTTTTTATCAGCTTGTTCTTCTTCTTCTCCTTTTTTCTTCCATTACCATTGGTGACGGATCTTCTATTCCCATCTCTGGCACCGGTGATTCCTATATATTGCATCCACATGTTCAATTTCTTCTTCGTCAGATTCTTTTAGCACCTTCTTTAATTAAAAATCTCATATATGTTCGCAAATTTACCATTGATAATCGTGTCTCTCTTGAGTTTGATCCCTTTGGTTTATCTGTGAAGGATCTTCAAACGGGGAAGCTTCTCGTCCGGTACAATAGCTCCGGGGATCTCTATCCTCTCCATGGCGCGCCTACCTCTACACCTCATGCCATGATCGCTTCTATTGGACTTTGGCATCATCGACTAGGGCATCCAAATAAAGCCACGCTATCTTCGTTACTTCAGGAATTTTGTATCCTTAGTATTAGTTCTCCTCATGATTCCTATGTTTGCAATGCCTGTCAGTGTGGCAAACATGTTCGATTACCGTTTAGCACTTCATCCACTCATAGCTCGTTTCCTTTCGAATTATTACACTGTGATTTATGGACATCTCCTGTTCCTAGTGTTTCTGGTTTTAAATATTATCTCATTATTCTTGATGATTATTCTCATTACATCTGGACTTTTCCTTTCCGTGCAAAATCTGACGTCCACACCGTCTTTCAAAATTTCCAAAATTATGTCCATACTCACTTTAGTCTTCCTATCCGTTTCATCCAATGTGACAATGGACGTGAATTTGATAACACAAAAAATCGCAACTTCTTTCTCTCTCACGGCATTCTTCTTTGTTTTTCCTGTCCATACACCTCCCAAAAAAATGGCAAAGCTGAAAGCTCTCTTCGATCCATCAATGATATTCTCTGCACGCTCCTAATTCAGGTCTCTCTTCCTCCACCCTTTTGGGTAGAAGCTCTCAATGTCGCCACCTTTCTCATCAACATTCTTCCAACCAAAACATGCCCTCTATACACTCCTTACCAATCTTTTTTCTCACCTCTCCGGACTACTCCATGTTACGTGTCTTTGGTTGTTTATGCTTTCCCAACACCACTTCCACTTCTCCCCATAAACTCACACCTCGCTCTCTACCGTGCATTCACCTTGGTCTCTCTAGTGATCACAAGGGATACCGATGTTTTGATCCCGCCTCTGGTCGGGTTCTCACCTCCCGTCATGTCATCTTCGACGAACACACCTTCCCCTACACCACCGCCAATGCTGCCACCCACCCAACCACCCCCAAACTAACCCCGCACATACCACCAATCCTCCCGTCATCATCGCTTCCGCATGCTCTGCCTCGACAGAGACCCCTTCTGTTTTTCCTATCGCGGCAGCTCCCATGCCTGCTCCTCCTGCCGCGGCAGCGCCTGTGCCCTCTTCCTCTGCCGCAGAAACACCCGCGCCCTCTTCCTCTACCGCGGCAGCCATGCCACCTCTCTCTTCTACCACGGCAGCGCTCACACCCTCCTCTGCCACGGCAGCATCTCTCCCTGTCTCCTCTGCCGCGACAGAGATCTCCCCTCCACCGTACGATAGTTCTCTCACCTCCTCCACACCATCTTCTCCCTCGCCTCCACCACCTCCGATTCCTCTCAATGCTGTTCCCACAACCATTACCGAGAACGATCACATTATGTGTACTCGAGGCAAGCGAGGTTTTCACATTCCTCGTCGCCTTCTAAATCTTTCCGCGAACACCACTACCATACCTATCTCCCCAATCCCAACAACCTACAAACGTGATCTTATCGACCCTCTCTGGCATTCCGCTATGCGTGAGGAATTTGATGCTCACCTCCAAAACAACACATGGTCTCTCATTCCCAAACCCTCTGGCGCCAATGTCGTTTCTGGTAAATGGGTCTTCCATCATAAATTTCACTTGGATAGCACTCTTGCTCATTATAAAGCTCGTTGGGTATGCCGTGGTTTCTCCCAGCAGCATGGGATTGACTTCGATGAAACTTTTTCTCTTGTCGTCAAACCCAGCACCATTCGTATAGTTCTTAGTCTCGCTGTTTCTTCTTCCTGGCCCATTCACCAGCTTGATGTCAAAAATGCTTTTCTTAATGACACTCTCAACGAAACTATCTACTATCAACAACCCTCTGGTTTTGAGAACTCCTCCACTCCTGATTTTGTCTGTCTCCTTCACAAGTCTCTTATGGTCTAAAACAGGCTCCTCGCGCCTGGTTTCATCGCTTTGCCTCTTTCATTCAAACCATCGGCTTCACTCCTTCAAAATATGACTCTACTCTATTTCTTTTTCATTCCCATGAACACACGGCTTATCTTCTCCTTTACGTTGATGACATTGTTCTCACTGTCTCCTCCGAATCCTTCTTACAACAAATCATCTTGTCTTTTCATACTGAATTTTCTATGACTGATCTCGGACCTCTACATCATTTTCTTGGTGTCACCGCCTCTCGCATTCCCACCTCTCTTTTTCTTTCTCAGCGTCAGTATATTCTTGATTTACTCTCTCGCGCTGGGATGACTGATTGCCAGCCTTCCCGTACACATGCTGATGTTGGTTCTAAACTTTCTGCTGACGGTGAACCTGTTTCTGATCCTACTTTCTATCGCAGTCTCACTGGTGCTCTCCAGTATGATACTTTAACACGTCCAGAAATATCGTACTCTGTTCAACAAGCCTGTCTTTTCATGCATGATGCTCGTGTTCCTCATCTCTCTCATGTCAAATGCATTCTTCGTTATCTCAAAGGAACCCTTGACCATGGTCTTCTTATAAATTCTTCTTCTCCAACAAGTTTGACAGTTTATTTTGATGCAGACTGGGCTGGTTGCCTAGACACTCGACGATCCACATCCGGTTTTTGTGTTTATTTGGGGGATAATCTTATTTCTTGGTCATCTAAAAGGCAGGTCACGGTCTCCAGGTCCTCTGCTGAAGCCGAATACAAAGCTGTTGCACACTCTGTCGCTGAAGCCGTCTGGATTTGTCAACTTCTTGTCGAGCTTCATCGACCACTTGAGCGCGTCACCATTGTCTACTATGACAATATCTCTGCCGTCTACATGGCCAGCAACCCCGTCCAACATCGTCGAACCAAGCACATTGAGATAGATATTCATTTTGTCTGCGAGAAGGTGGCTCTCGGCGAGGTTCGCGTTCTTCACGTACCGACAGTGCCCAGTTTGCTGACATCTTCACAAAGGGGATACCTACTGCACCCTTCTGCGATATTCGGTCCAGTCTCAACGTCGTCGAGCCAGACGTTGCCACTGCGGCGGGGGAGGGGGGGGGGGTATTAGCGATTTACTCTTGTTGTATTGGGTTTGGACTCTTAGGTCGGTTCGGCTCTAAACCCTAGCTGGTTTTGGCCCTCATATATACCCCTGTAATCTCTACACAATACACACAATTGTTATTCTCTCCTAATATCAAGACTATACACATATTGGACCGCCGAGCAAGCTGACGCACGGTCGTAACATGTCTAGCTGTGTGTAACTTAATTAACCTGCCCTTCATCACTTTAATTTCCACGAACCCTGAGGACGGTGAACACCATTGTTCAGTACAGGTCCTCGTGACTCGCCGCTAACACGTCTCGGCACAGATCATCGATCCGGTGGGTCGTGGTTGAAGTAGCTAGGTGCATGGTTCAGTCACCACTCACCAAGTCCTCCACATTGATAGAAACCTCGATCTGACTTTAAAACCTGTGGAAAAGCAAGCGCCTCAAGGTTCTAGGAAGATCATTAATTGACAACATAGGTTAACATTGTGGATGGAAAACATGTCAACATAGATCATTAATTGTAATATTTGACCAACAATGAAATGAGTAATATTACTTGGGTACCCATAACAAAACATGTTTAACGTAATGTTATGTGGGTATCAATAACAAAACATCCGCCGGGGGGTCTCCTTCTCGGTGGGCGACGGTCGTGGAGTGCTCTTTTGGCTGGACCCCTGGCTTGACGACACTCCTCTCTCCACGTCCTTCTCGTCCCTGTTTGCCATTTGCGCCTCCCCTCTGGAGCTCGTGGCGGAAATGGCGACAGACGGGACCTGGGTCATTCCTTTCCGGAGACCTTTTAGTGCGGCTGAAGCCGCGGAGTTTGCCCGATTACAGGGCTCTCTCCCCTCGTCCCTCTCCGAGGAAAGGGACCTGGTTTCCTGGAAACCCTTCCCACAAGGAGGGTTTTCCGTGGGCTCGGCCTATCGGTCCCTATTTCAGGGACCGGAGCTGGGTGGACCGCCCCACTCTGGAAAGCGCCCTGCCCTCTTAGTCAGAATATTTTTGTCTGGCAGCTTCTCCGTGACCGACTCCCCTCTAGGGTGGAGGTAGCCAAGAGAAACGGGCTAGGCAATGGGCTTTGTCCCCTATGTGGGACGCCAGAAACCTGTACGCATATTATGTTTTCGTGTCCTGCTGCCCAGTTTCTTTGGAGCTTCATCCGGGACGCCTTGGGGCCTTCATGGCACGCCGACGACCTGGGGGAGTTCCTAGAAACGGAAGCAAACCGTGTTAGAGGCAGGCGTCGCCTCTTCTGGCTAGTGTTTGCGGCCATGACCTGGGCACTGTGGAATATTCGCAACAAGATGGTGATTGAGCACGTGTTCCCGCGCCGGGCATCTGACTCGATTTTCTCTTTTCTTGGTTTTCTTCAGAAGTGGTCCCCGCTTGCTAGGCGGAAGGACAAGGAGCACCTCGCCGGCATTCTCCAGGCTCTTCATAGTCAGGCGGGCCTATTCGCGGCCCCATCTCCATGAGGCCGTTGGTGTCGGCCTCGGCGCGGCAGTGTCTTTGCCTCGCTCTGGCCTAGTCTCTTTTTTGTTTTTCCTTCTGTTGGGCTTCAATGTGCTGTTTCCCCAGCGTTGCCATCTTTTTTATTTTCCCTTTTGGCGCGGTTAGCGTTGGCTGTGTTGTATGACTGGTTGGTACCTGGATTTTGCTATATTTATAAAACGGGACGAATAGCCTGTTTTGAGAATAACAAAACATGTTTTAACGGATAACAATTATGCTTACACGGAGGCACACACCTAGCTGTGCACGGTTCTAATGTGTGCAGCCAGATGCAATCCTGCGATATTTTAGTGTTTTATTGTGAACAAAAAAACCATTTATAATAGCTTCGTCCTTTTTTTCATAATGAATTTTAACCAAACTTTATGATCTTTTTCAAGCTTTCAATGATTGTTTACATCCTCAAGCATTGGATGCGTGTCTGGCCATTGGATGCGTGTCTGGCCGTGAAACCAAAACATGTCCATCAGAAAAAATATGTTCTTTACTTAACTATTGAGGGTTCCCCTCACCCATGGAAATTTAGAAATGTGAAATTGTACTCGGTTAGATTGTTAGTATACATTACGTGTTCAAGTTGAAATTAGATTAGGATTCAAGCCTCCTTATACTCCAAGTCTCTCCGCCTTGTCATCATCAACAACACTTTCCTGTGCCTTCTCTTGAAGCACTTATTAGTTACATTTAGACCAATTGGCATCAACCTATCATCCCATATTTCCTCATGATCATGCCGATCTAATTGTATGTTTCTAGTTCACTAATATTAGGCGTTTAATATATAGACCTTCGAAGTTTCCATCTAGACGTGGTGAAGCATGTCTTAAGTGATCAATACTTTGAGATAATTTCAGTCATGCAACTAAACACACTTCAAGTATTTTTTAACTGGCTGCTTCCCATGTCGAACCACTCAAGTAGTGGATTGTACATTTCTCTTTCTTTGTCATCGGATTTGTTCTACACTTGTATTTCGTGAAAGCATGCATGCTCTCAGTCCCATGCATGATTAGAAGGCTAGAAAGGAGCGAACCACGATCTCAAACTCGCTCCCATATTTTATTAAGCTGAGATGTATCTTCTCTTTGGCATCAAATCAAGACCAACACATGATTTACGTCACTCTCTACCTCCTCTTATTGCTCGGTCCTTGTTGGGACAAATGGTAGCTACTCCCATGTGTTAGATCCTTAGAGGATCATCTAGCTCAAGATTTGAGCCACACAAGATGAGATCAAAGGTGTGTACCTTGATCTGGAGGTCTAGCCATGGCCTCCTCTTGCTTTGCTTCACCTTGATCCTTGTTGATGTAGATGTGAGGGTTCTTCCTAGTGCTTTAGGTGCTTGCTTTATCAGTGAGCTGGGGAGAGTGAGAGAGAGAGAAATAGCTGAATGAGCAGCCACTCTCATCCCTAACCCTAGGTCCCCTATTTATAGCACTTGCACTAGGAGAACCAACACCTTAGGATGGATGGTCAGGATGCCCCTGATCAGGGCATCCAATGGCTGTTATTAAACATCCCCTTAATCATCATTAATTTGACTTAGATTGATCACAACAACCTTTAGATCACTGCAGATCACTTATATCCAACATTCTCCCCCTTGATCATAAGGATAAACTTACACTACTGGAAAAACCCTCTTCAGTTCGACATGAACAATGCCAGCAGTCCCGGCCTGTCACAGCCCGCGACTAGTGCTAGCACTAGTCCCGGGCCGTGAGGCCTCTAACGGCTAGAAACGGCCGTAGTCACTAGTCCCGGGCCGGACCGCATATCTAGTCCCGGTCCGTAATACGACCCGGGAGTAATGACCTGGAGCAGGCCAGCTGGTCTTTTAGTGGACTATTAGTCCCGGATCGTATCACGGCCCGGAACTAGTTGTCCACCACTATATATTCTGCTTCCTGTCCTGCTGTCCTAAAGCATATGGTGGCCATTTTTCTCAAACAAGCAAGCGAGTTCATGCCATTTTTTTCAAGATTTGTCAAGATTTAGTTTGCAACCCCTAAATCCAAAGCTTTAAAAGGTTAGAACTTCATTCTTTCATCTCTTATTGCTACTTTAGCTCTATAATTCTCTAGAAGTATATATAGAGATATGGATCAATGCATGCATGATCTAGAAGTAGAAGGATTTTGATATATATGTGTAACAAATTTTGATTAGGCATATAGTTACTGAAAATTGAAATGTGTAATTTTAGAGTTTCACAGCTTAGAATGGAATAAGGTTTTCACTGATAGAACAATAATAAAAAACTCCACATTTATCATGTTGATTGTTTTATCCAATTTACAACTTGGTGCATGTAAATTTTTCAAAATTCAAAATTAATGCTCTAGAAGCTCTCAATATAACTTGTAATAATTTTATCATGTTGTGTAATGGTTTTTGATATACTTTTACTATAATGTAGATGGTCCGGGAATGGATGTACAGTACTGACCGACGCTCTGGCGAGTTCATTAGTGGCGTGCATGAATTCATCCGTGTTGCTGATGCAAACAAGCACAATGGTTTTGTATTATGTCCATGTAGTGGATGTAGGAATCAAAAGGATTACTCTGACTCAAAAACCCTTCACAACCACCTGTTGAAGTCCGGCTTCATGCCCAGTTATAATTGTTGGACCAAACACGGAGAGAGAGGGGTTATAATGGAAGACAATGAAGAAGAGGAGGAGGATGAAAACTATCATGGTTTCCCTGAGTACGGAGATACTTCCATGGGGGATGCTGAAGGGGAGGATGAAGAAGAGACACATGATGAACCCGCTGATGATCTTGGTCGGACCATTGCTGATGCACGAAGAGATTGTGAAACTGAAAAGGATAGGGAGAAGTTCAATCACATGTTAGAGGATCACAAAAAGTTGTTGTACCCAAATTGCGAAAATGGTCTAAAAAAGCTGGGCAGCACACTGGAATTGCTGCGATGGAAGGATGAGTGTGCTATATCTGACTCCTTATTTGAAAAGTTGCTGAAAATAATGAAGAATATGCTTCCAAAAGATAACGCATTGCCTGCCAGTACGTACGAAGCAAAGAATGTTGTCTGCCCTCTAGGTTTAGAGGTTCAGAAGATACATGCATGCCCTAATGACTGCATCCTCTACCGCGGTGAGGAGTACGAGAATTTGGATGCATGCACGGTATGTACTTCACTTCGGTATAAGATTAGACAAGATGACCCTGGTGACGTTGAGGGCGAGCCCCCAGAAGAAGGTTCCTGCCAAGGTGATGTGGTATGCTCCTATAATACCACGGTTGAAACGCTTATTCAGAAACAAAGAGTACGCCAAGTTGTTGCGATGGCATAAAGAGGACCGTAAGTCAGACGGGATGTTGAGACACCCCGCTGATGGGTCGCAATGGAGAAAAATCGATAGAAAGTACCCGGAATTTGCAGATGACGCAAGGAGTTTAAGTTTTGGTCTAAGTACATATGGCATGAATCCCTTTGGGGAGCAGAGCTCCAGTCACAGCACCTGGCCCGTGACTATGCATCTATAACCTTCCTCCTTGGTTGTGCATGAAGCGGAAGTTCATTATGATGCCAGTGTTGATCCAAGGTCCGAAGCAACCCGACAACGACATTGATGTGTACCTAAGGCCATTAGTGGAAGAACTTTTACAGTTGTGGCACGAACCGGCATACGCATGTGGGATGAGCACAAGTAGGAAGAATTTAACCTCAGAGTATTGCTTTTCGTAACAATCAATGATTGTCCTGCTCTTAGTAACCTTTTATGATAGTTCAACAAGGGATACAATGCATGCACACACTGTTTAGATGAGACTGAAAGTATATATTTGGAACATTGTAAGAAGAATGTGTACAATGAGCATCATCAATTTCTTTTGGCCAAGCATCCCTTAAGAAATAAAGGCAAGCATTTAAACGGTCTGGCAGGTCACCAGACGAAGCCTAAGGAGCGTACTGGTGCTGATATATTTGATATGGTTAATGATTTGGATCAAATAGTAACCTTTGGAAAGGGTCCTGGCGGAAAATCTGTTTCGAAGGAAGCTGAAGGACACGCATCCATGTGGAAGAAGAAATCTATATTTTGGGAGCTACCATATTGGAAATTCTTAGAGGTCCGCTCTGCAATCGATGTGATGCATGTGACGAAGAATCTTTGCATGAACCCGCTAGGCTTCTTGGGTGTGTATGGGAAGACAAAAGATACACCGGAAGCACGAAATAACCATCAACGTATGAAAGACCCAGATGGCCTGCATCCAAAATGGTTTCAAGGTCATGCCAGCTATGCTCTTACCAAACAAGAGAAGGAAATATTTTTTGAATGCCTAAGCAGTATTAAGGTCCCATTTGGCTTCTCGTCGAATATAAAGGGAATAATAAATATGGCAGAAAAAAAGTTCCAAGACCTAACATCTCATGACTACCACGTTATTATGACGCAAATGCTTCCGATTGCATTGAGGGGGCTTCTACCAGATAATGTTCGAGTACCCATTGTGGAGCTATGTGCATTCCTCAATGCAATCTCTTAGAAGATAATCAATCCTGAAGATCTACCACGGTTACAGAATGATGTGGTCCAATGTCTTGTTAGTTTTGAGTTGGTGTTCCCACAATCCTTCTTCAATATTATGACGCACCTGCTAGTTCACCTTGTCGAAGAGATTTCCATTTTCGGTCCTGTATTTCTACACAATATGTTTCCCTTTGATAGGTTCATGGGAATCTTAAAGAAATATGTTTGTAATCGTGCTAGGCCAGAAGGAAGCATCTCCAAGGGCTATGGAACAGAGGAGGTCATTGAATTTTGTGTTGACTTCGTTCCTGACCTTAGGCCGATTGGTCTTCCTCAATCGCGGTATGAGGGGAGACTGAGCGGAAAGTGTACTCTAGGAAGGAAATCAATAATATATAGGGACGAACATTATTACACCAAAGCACATTACACCATTGTACAGAATTCTATCTTGGCATCCCCATATATCGAGGAACACAAGAAAATCTTATGCTCCAACAACCCTGGAAAGCATGACTCTTGGATTAGAGATGAACACATGAAGAGTTTCGGCGGTTGGTTGCAACATCTCATAAAAAACAACACTCTTGGAGATCAGCTATACTTGTTGTCTAGGTCACCATCTTCGACTATATCGACTTTCCAAGGGTACGAGATAAATGGGTATACATTTTACACGATCGCCAAGATAAAAAGAGCACCAACCAAAACAATGGTGTACGCTTTGATGCAACAGACAACAATGGGTCAAAGTCCACATATTATGGTTACATAGAGGAGATATGGGAACTTGACTATGGACCTACGTTTAAGGTCCCCTTGTTTCGGTGCAAATGGG
The DNA here is from genome assembly GCA_910589765.1 of Avena atlantica. Taxonomy (NCBI): domain Eukaryota; kingdom Viridiplantae; phylum Streptophyta; class Magnoliopsida; order Poales; family Poaceae; genus Avena; species Avena atlantica. Next base: position 504,565,513 of record OU342736.1, on the reverse strand, counting down.
TCAAGCTGACAGGAGGAGGGGTTGAGGTAGACAAGAAATACGGAATGACATCGTTGGATCTCAACAATCTTGGGTACTTAGATGAACCATTCATCCTAGCCAATGATGTGGCTCAGATTTTCTATGTGAAGGACATGTCTACTAAACCTAGAAAAAGAAAAAAATAAGAAAAATAATACATCAGACGATGAGCCAAAGCGCCACATAGTTCTTTTAGGAAAAAGAAACATCGTGGGAGTGGAGGACAAGACAGACATGTCAGAAGATTGTGATAAGTTTCATGAAATTCCACCCTTCGCGGTGAAGGATGACCCAAGCATCATGTTAATGAATGAAGATGCTCCATGGATACAGCGGGATCAGAAAGGAACACACGCGAATAAATGATGTGTAATAATTGTAACATTTTATGAGTGAAGATGCTCCATGTGTCCATTTTTATAGTGTTGTCTGCAAATCATCTTGAGTGTGTTAGTCCTGTTTTGTGGCTGGACAGGGGCCTTTAGTCCCGATTCGTACTTACCATTAAGATCTGATCTCCAAATGCGCGAGGTCACATATTAGGGAGTGCCTCTATTACCAGTTTCTTGGAGATGCCGGAGGACTGGGCTCCGGCGGAAATGCGGCATCTCCCTGAAACTGGCCGTAGTGGTGTCCCTTCTCTCGAAAACCATCTTGCAGCTTGTAACTTCTCTAACTAGATCAATACGCCTGGGAGCTAACTAATTTCACATATTAGGGAGTGCCTCTATGACCAGTTTCTTGGAGATGCCGGAGGACTGGGCTCCGGTGGCATCTCCCTGAAACTGGCCGTAGTGGTGTCCCTGCTCTCGAAAACCATCTTGGAGATGCCTCAAACTGGCTGGAGGACTAGACTCACAAGGATGCCTATTTATAGTACAAGCAGCTCGGCATAGTGTCGACACTCACGACATAATGTCGACACTCACCCCCTATTATTAGTGCTGACTCATGTTTTGTCCCGGTTGGTGTCTCCAACCGGGACTAAAGGTTCATCTTTAGTCCTGGTTGGAGACACCATCCGGGACTAGGTACAAGCCGCACGACATAATGTCGACACTCACCCCTATTATTAGTGCCGCCTGGCCCAGTCTGCCGCAATCCCTTCAGTCGCGGTTGGTTTCTCCAACCGGGACTAAAGATGAACCCTCTCTTTATAGGAATTTCCCTCTATTTATAGGCTGCTCGATCCATCCTGCCCGCCCTTTCCTCTATTTATAGGCTGATCTATTTATAGGCCTTTTCCTCTAAATACAACATCTTCATATTTAGTCCCGGGACTAGGTAACACTCAAGACATTTATTAATATTAAAAACCGGGACAAACCGGGACTAGCTAACACTCAGGACTAAAGCCACCCCCTTTAGTCATAATCATGCCTAGTCCTATAGTACGCAGCTTCAGGGTCTTCTTCTTCGTCATCGTCATCATCATCGTCATCGTCACCTACCACTCCGGGGATCCTCAGCCCAACCCTGACATATACCGGGGGCACCTGCCAATCCGACCTCATATTCACAGCGGGTGGGGGAGGGGTCTCCTGGAAGACGATGCTGCTACCACCGAGCGGGGGACGGGCCTTCTTATGGATCTGTGGCGGGTGGACTTGTGGGCACCGCAGGCGAGGATGGTCTCCCCTGGCGATGTAGCGCATCACTCCGATTATAGTATGATTCGCCCACCACAGATGGCGGCCGGCTTCGTTGTGGTTCAACGGGGGTGGGCCATCACCCTCGTACCTGGCGAGATCCCTTTCCCGCCTATTAGCGAAGAAGGCATTCCAGGTGTCGTAGTTGTCGAGATCCCACTAGGGATCCATCCGCTGCTCCGACGTGAGCTCGTGGTAGAAGTGGTTCATGATGGCCGCCTAGCATGCGAAACCTTGAGGGACAGGAGGGACATGAACCCCTCCAGCGCTCAGCATCCAGCCGGCGAGCGTCCGGTAGCCCGGTGGACCAGGATAGCAGGAGGCGCACAGCGCCTCGGTCTCCTCGAAGGTCAGAATGGCCCAGTAGGCGTTGTCCATTGTTCTAAGAGAGGAAGGTGTGGATGTGTGGATAGCCATGGCGCAATCGCCCTAGATATAGAGGGAAAGGCCGGGAAAACTTGGCAGGAAGCTTTGGGAAATGGAGGGAAATATCTTTAGTCCCAGTTAGTGACTACAACCGGGACTAAAAGCTCTCGTAAATAGGAAAGGGCGGGAAAACATGGCGGGAAGCGGTGGGAAATGGCGGGAAATATCTTTAGTCCCGGTTAGTGACTACAACCGGGACTAAAAGCTCTCGTAAAAAGGAAAGGGCGGGAAAACATGGTGGGAAGCGATGGGAAATGGCGGAAAATATTATTCGTTTTATTTGGATTTTTACAATAAAAGATATGATTTTCCAAAGTTTTATATTTGATTTGAATTAAAAAAAGAAAATTTACAAATGAAATAATTTATAAATGATGCAAACAGATATATGGATATTATATTAAGATTCTTTATATTTTTCTGATAATGATAGACATATTATTAGTTTTATTTGGATTTTTACAATAAAAGATATGATTTTCCAAAATTTTATATTTGATTTGAATTAAAAAAACAAAATTTACAAATGAAATAATTTATAAATGATGCAAATAGATATATGGATATTATATTAAGATTCTTTATATTGTTATGATAATAATAGACATATTATTTGTTTTATTTGGATTTTTACAATAAAAGATATGATTTTCCAAAGTTTTATATTTGATTTGAATTAAAAAAAGAAAATTTACAAATGAAATAATTTATAAATGATGCAAACAAATATATGGATATTATATTAAGATTCTTTATATTATTTTGATAATAATAGACATATTATTTGTTTTATTTGGATTTTTACAATAAAAGATATGATTTTCCAAATTTTATATTTGATTTAAATTTAAAAAAGAAAATTTACAAATAAAATAATTTATAAATGACGCAAACAGATATATGGATATTATATAAGATTCTTTATATTTTTCTGATAATAATAGACATATTATTTGTTTTATTTGGATTTTTACAATAAAAGATATGATTTTCCAAAGTTTTATATTTGATTTGAATTAAAAAAAGAAAATTTATAAAAAACAAACTAGTCGCGGGTCGTGGCTCGACCCGGGACTAGAGGGTGCCTGCGCGCGCGAAAACGAAGCGGCCGAAAAAACACACTAGTCCCGGGCCGTGGCTTAACCCGCGACTAAAGGGGGAGGGTCTTTAGTCGCGGGTTAAGCCATAGCCCGGGACTAGAGACCCTCTAGTCGCGGGTGGTGGCTTAGCCCGGGACTAAAGGTCTGTCCCTTTATATTTTGCGCGCTAGGGGAGGTGCTGACCCAACACTTAGCATTTCTCGACGAAGACGAAGCACACACAGACGAAGACGAAGCAGGGGAGGTGCTGTCCGATTTCGCCACCGCTCCGCCGTGCGTACGTGCTACGTCGTGCCGCCGCTCCGCCGTGCTACCGCGTGCCGCCTCGCCGCCTAGCCGCTTCGGTGTTGTGCTCTCCGCCTTGTCTCGTGCCGCCGCGCGCCTCGCACTACTAGGAAACAGGCTGTTAGTGGCGCACCCGAAATGCCCATCCGTGGCGCACTAGCAGTGCGCCACGGGCCTTGCACTACGGCTATCTCTCAGCCGAGTGCGCCACAGAAGTTTAGATACAGGCGTGACGCACATGCCAGTGCGCCACAGAAGTTTGGGCAGGTGCGCCACGTGTATGAAACGATAACCGTGGCGCACTAGGTGTTGTGCGCCACGGATATAAATTTCAAAATTCAAAAAAAAGCAGCAGATCTGGATCTCGTCGTCAGTGCCGTCGCGCGTCGGTGCAGGTCGCCGTCGTCGCCTCCTCGTCGTCACCTTGTTGTCGTCGTCGGAACTGCAAAGAGGAGGAGGAGAATAGGAGGAAGAGGAGGAGAAGAGGAGGAGAAGAAGAAGAGGAGGCAAAGGAGGAAGAGGAGGAGAAGAAGAGGAGGAAGAGGAGGAGAAGAAGAGGAGGCAGAGGAGGAAGAGAGGAGAGAAGAGAGGAAGAGGAGGAAGATGAGGAGAAGAAGAAGAGGAGAAGAAGAGAGGGAGGTAGGAAGAGATGGAGGAAGAGAGGGAGTAAGGGAGGTCGACGTCGCCCGTTGTCACTGCGAGGAGGAGGAGAAGGAGGTCGACGTCGCGCCATCACTGCAAGGAGAGGAGAAGGAGAAGGGAGAAGGGAGAAGGGAGAAGGAAGGAAGAAGAAGAAGGAAGAAGGAGAAAGGGAGAGGAAGAGGGAAAAGGGGAAGGGAAAAGGGAAAGGAAAAGGGAGGAGGGCGGGGTGGGGATTCAAATTTGAATCCCGCCCAAGCTTATCCGTGGCGCACTAGGTGTAGGTGCGCTACGGATAAGTCGCCCTGTTTTTTTTTTCTGCAGGAAAAAACGGTTTTTTGACCGTAACTTTTTACTCTTTTCGAATTTTGAAAATCTAAAAAATTGCTAAACGACCATAGGTCGTTGCGAGCAGATGTGAAATCTCGTTCTCATCATTTTGGTATATTGTACGATTTTTTCGATATCGTATGCAAAAGTTATGGCCTTTTTACCGTGGCATGACTTTTTTTTTGCAAATAAAGTCGAAACTCATTTTTGTTAATTTTACTAGAAGCTATACCACATTACCTACCTAAATATGAAAGAATTTAATTTTTTGCAAACCCTAAAAAGGCGATCCACGGGGGGGGGGGGGGGGAGAGTTGGTGCATGCCACTTAGGCGTAGGGCACTAGGGCAGAGTGCCCTACGACTAAGTTTATACATCTGTGGCGCACTATGCCATGTGCGCCACAGATGTTTATGGACGTTTCACAGCAGAGGGGGCGTGCGCTTAGGCGTAGCGCACCCTCCCCATGTGCGCCACAGATGACACTAATAACCGTGGCGCACATGACTATAGTGCGCTACAGATGTTTGGCGAGCGTCCAACAGGGCCCTGGACCACACACATCTGTGGCGCACTATAGTCATGTGCGCCACGGTTGTTCTAGTTACTAGTAGGGAACTGCCCACAGGTGAGCCACGCCTGTTTTAGTCGTGGGGCACTTCAACCATGTGAGCCACGGATGTGCTGATTACCTATAGCTGTTTTCCTAGTAGTGTCGCCGGGCGCTGCCTCGCCGTGCCGCCGCCCCGCCGTGCCTCGATCGGTGCGAGCTCGAGGGAGTACGGGCGGGTGTGGTTTTTTTTGTAATTATTAGCTAGCTAGGGTTAATTATTGTAATTATAATTATCTAGGATTAGGATTATATTGTTAGCTAGGGTTATTTTTTTAATTATAATTAGCTAGGGTTATTTTTTAATTATTTATTTAATTTTAATTAGCTAGGATTAGGATTATAATGTTAGCTAGGGTTATTTTAATTATAATTAGCTAGGGTTATTTTTTAATTATAATTAGCTGGGGTTATTTTTTTAATTATTGTTTTAATTATAATTAGCTAGGGTTATTTTTTTGTTTTAGTTATTAGCTAGGATTATATTGTTTTACCAAAATTAATATTAGGATTATTGCCACAAATAATATTAGGGTTATTGTTTTTTTGTTTTACTTATTAGGATTATTGTTTTACCAAAATAATATTAGGGTTTTGTTTTTTTGTTTTAGTTATTAAGATTATTTTTTTATCACAAATAATATTAGGGTTATTGTTTTTTTTGTATTAGTTATTAGGATTATTGTTTTACCGCAAATAATATTAGGGTTATTAATTTGTGTTATTAGGGTTATTGTTTTTTTGTTTTAGTTATTAGGGTTATTGTTTTTTCTAACCTTTTTAACTCTCTTTCTGTTATAGATAATTACGTCATGGATCCATCCGAAGATCCTGGTCGCATTGGTGAAGGTGTTCTTCAGGGCATGATAAGAGGTGAAATTCCTCTTAATATTACTACCGGTGAAGATATTTTGCTCGAGGAAGAGATATCCTCATATCTGAATCCATATGGTGATGGACTAGAGGAAAACCTAATGTACCAAGGGGAAGACCGGATGGACGAAGGGCAAACAAATAACAACAATAATGATGGCCCCTCGACAGGATCTGGCGAGGTACATATATATATATAAAGCCTCGTGTTACCTCTATTCATTAGCTGATCTAGATAATACTAATCACTCTCTCTTCTTCTTTTAGCCCACCGGATCGAAGCAATCGACAGCTCGAACGAAACGAGGACTGAACAAAAAGTTGGATGGTAATCAGAGGTTCACCATCGAAGAAATAGATGATGATGGTGAACCGATTGCTCCAGAGAAGCACCGGAGGATTTTTATAAATGAATGCGGCGTGCTTGTTAGGGACAACCTACCGATCACCATCCAAGAATGGAATCAGTCAAAAAAACCCGGTGAAGAATCCAACAACTATGTCACCGATGATGCCAAAGATGACCTTTGGCAGAAGCTCATAGCGCATTTCATACTACCTCCAGAGTATGAAGAATTTGAGGTAGATGGTATTACCCCAAGGCCGGGTGGGCTTGAAAATAGAGCGAAAGTCAAGGAGTAGGATCTGAGCAAGATGGCTGAACTTTACCGGAACCACAAGAAAAGTTTATACGCAAAATATGTCGCGAAAAAGAAAACTCCATACTTCAAAGGAGTAAACGAGAAGTTGAGAGAACAGTGGCCCGATTTTGTACAGTACAAGCAATCTGATAAAGCAAAGGCAAAGTCGACAAAGAATGCGTTAAATGTTGTCCAAAAGAAATACCATCATAAAATGGGGACAGGTGGCTACAAGAGTGCCGTCCCTAAGTGGGAAACTATGGAGAAGAAAATGAGGGCTAGAGGCATCACTCCTAGTACAGATGGATGCCCCGAGAGGTCAAAGCATTGGTGGTACGGGCACGGGGGATCGTTGGACCCAGAAACAGGGAAGACATTATTTCATGAAAAAAATTCTAAAACCCTCCCAAGACCTTCTTCAAGCAATGAAAGATTCTTAATTGGGATTGTTCCGTCCCGAGAGAGAGAACGACGAGCTGACACACGCCCTAGGGAATCCTGAAAAGGGTGGTCGAACACGAGGCAAAGGCGCCGGTGTCTCGTGGAAGAAAGGGTTTCCTCAGTACAATGCCAGTTACAGAAGCCGTTCGAAAAAGAAGGACAGAGAGGCAGACCGGATCTCCAGGGTAGAGCAGGACCTAGCTGATCTGAAGAACCTCATGCAAGAAATTAGACAAAGGCCGCCGTCGTCAACTCACCCGTAGGCTGATGATCCTGCATTGGATCTTAGCCAGCGGAGAAGCATCGTGGCTTCCACGAAGGTCCGGTTTGATGATCAAGCACTGCTGGATGATGCACCGGCTCCTCACTACCCCATGGATGATGTCAGAGAGATGGCACAACGTGAGCTACATCATCCAATGAACAACATGTCCTTCAAGGTGGCGATCGGCACTGCTTTGCCTTGTCTACCTGGAGCACTCTACCATTTACTTCCGATTCCACCAGGCTATGCTCGTGTCACGGTGGATGACATAGTGGAGGATTTTGCGGACCTAGAGACTGAAATCGCTACGCCTGAAGGCCTTACAAAACTAGGAGATGTCAAGCGCAACATCATTCTATGGAAGAAGAAGTACATCAAGTTTCCAGGCTCGGTGCCAAGGACACTGACTCCGAGGAATCCAAGTCCACCCCGCATCGAATATCGTCAACCTCCAAGTCCACCCCAACCCGATTATCGTTAACCTCCAAGTCCACCCCGCCCCGCTGACGATCGCCGCAGCAGGAGTACATCAACTCGATCTCCGCCTCCATGCAATACTCGATCTCCGCCTCCGCCTCCATGCAATACTGTTACCTCGTCGAAGAAACGGAAGTTCGACGCTCCCCCGCGCCCCACATCGAAGAAAGGTCAAACGGCGAAGATTGTCGACATCCCGCCGGCTCTTCCAAAGAGACCTTATGACAAGACCGATGAGAAAACTAACGCGGATGTTGCTGCCCAAGTTAAGGCGCATTTTGCACCCAAAAAGCCTGAGCCAAAGCCGGTATATGATGAAAAAACCAAAAAGTGGGTTAAGTCCTTTCTTGAGCAACCATCCCAGATATCGATGAATCTGGAATCAGACTATGACCGGGAGATTATTAAGCAAGCACAGAAGAAAAAAATCACAAGTGCAAAAAGCGGGAAGCAAGTTGCCCATCTCGGAGCACAGAAGAATCAATCGGTCGCCCCGCTCAAAGTCATTTCAGACCTCGACAAGGCCTTCAGAGCTGAAATGGATATGGACATGCAAATAATGGAACCCAGAGCACGTAATAATGCTGCACTAATTGGAATCACTGTATCGCAAGCCAAAGCACTTGCTACCGAAGCAAAAATGTTTCTTGGTCAATATTTAGGCTATGAAGATACGCCAGTGGGTCAGATAGTATGGAAGTATGTCCAAGGGGAGACTCTAGTCAGTAATGAGGAGCTCGCGCGTCTATCCACACATATGCGAAATCTGTACGAATGGTACATGTCGCACGCAGAAAATGTAGGGTTTCGTAGCATGGAAAACAAAATTTTCTACCGCGTACAAACAAACAAGCCAAGATCTATCTACTAAATTGTAGCAACGATTCGATGGAATAACTCACCCTCGAAGATTCCAAAGTGTTTAACGAGAGCGGATTCTCGTGGGTGATGTAGTCGTACTCTTTCCGATCTCAAGATCGCGTAGACGATCCTTCCGGCGCTGCGTTTCGGCAGCGCCTCCGCAGTCGGTCACACGTTTGGTACTAGACGAAGACCTTCCACTCCCTTGTTCTAGCAGGCAGCAGAGGTTGTAGCACTCTCCTCGCGATTCCGGCAGCACAACGGCGTGGTACCGAAAGTAGAGGGGAGATCTCGCAGGGCTTCTCCTTAAGCCGGAGCGAGTATGGTGGACTATGAGAGAGCCCTCGGTGATCTAGGGTTTAGACACACCAAGGAGGGGGCAAGGACGGCGGCTAGGGTTAGACCTAGGCGGCGGCGGCGAGTGCCCTAGGCGGCGGCTATGGGGGGCGGCGGCGGCTAGGGTTAGGGTTTAGATGGGGCAACTTATGTGCTAGGAGGGGCAGCCCTGCCCCTCCTTTTATAGGTGGGAGGCGCCGGCCAAGGGGAGGGGAGTACCTCCCCAAGTCGGATCCCAAGTGGGCCGGCGGTGGAGGGGAGGAACTCCTCCCCAAGTAGGTTTCCTACTTCCCATCCACCTTCCAAAATAGCCATTTGACTTTTTAAATTGGCGTTTGACTTTTCAAACTAGGATTTGATTAAACCCTTTATTTTGTTCAGCGATGACACCTAGTACATGATGCAATCATTCCAACTTGTTATGACACATTCATGTACCCTTCCCCTCCAGAGTGCCGGACATTCCAGAACCTTCTAGAACATTCCCGATGAAAACACCGGAACCATTCTCCAACCCCGAAACATGAGTTTCCTTATATGAATCTTATTCTCCGGACCATTCCGAATCTCCTCATGATATCCCGAATCCCATCCGAGACTCCGAACAACATTTGGTCTCTTACTCATCATTCCATAACTACTCAAACAACGTCGAATCCTTAAGTGTGTCTCCCTACGGTTCGTGAATTATGCGGACATGATCGAGACACTTCTCCGAACAATAACCAATAGAGGAATCTGGAAATTCATATGGCTCCCACATATTTCTACGATTACTTTGCGATCGAATGAACCACTTACATATGATACCAATTTCCCTTTGTCTCACGATAGTTTACTTATCCAAGGTTATGATCGTCGGTATCTCTGCATACCTAGTTCAACCTCGTTACTGATAAGTACTCTTTTCTTGTTCCCGTGATATGTGATCCCTTGTGAGCCAGTCACATGCTTGCAAGCTAATTGGATGACATTTCACTGAGAGGGCCCAGAGTATATCTATCCGTCATATGGATGGACAAATCCCACTCTTGATCCATGTGTCTCAACCAATACTTTCCGAACACTCAATGCCACCTTTATAGCCACCCAGTTACGGTGTGGTGTTTGATGTCATCAAAGCATCCTTCCGGTTAAGGTGATATGCATGATCTCATGGTCGAAGGAATTAGGTTACTATGTATCAGAAAGCATATAGCAATTGAACTATTAAAATGACTTGATCTTTATGCTACGCTTATCTATAGGAGTATGTCCACCATATCATTCTCCTAATGATATGATCTTGTTGTTAATAACATCTCAATGTTCATGATAGGGAAACCACAATCATTTATTAACCAACAAGCTAGTATTATGAAGAGGATTTACTAGGGACTTCAATTTAAGTTTACAAATCACACAATTATTAATGTTTCCTTGTTAATACTATTATAGCATGAATGTAAACATTTATCATAAACACAAAGATATAAAAATAACTACATTTATTATTGCCTCTAGGGCATATCTCCAACAGTCTCCCACTTGCACTAGAGTCATCTAATCTAGATTACATGGTAATATACCGAACACCCATGGCAGTTTGGTGTTGGTCATGTTTTGCCCTCGGGAGAGGTTTAGTCAACGGATCCGCCACATTCAAATCTGTGTGTACTTTGCAAATCTTTATGTCCCCATCTTGGACATGTTCTCGAATAGCGTGAAAACGTAGCTTGATGTGCTTCAGCTTCTTGTGTGACCTTGGTTCTTGCGTATTGGCTATGGCTCCCATGTTATCACAGTAGATAGACATAGGGTCCAGCGCACTTGGAACCACACCCAGCTCTATAATAAACTCTTTCATCCATATCGCTTCTTGTGAAGCCTCCAAAGCAGCCATGTATTCCGATTTAGTTGAAGATCTCACCACAATGCTTTGCTTTGCACTCCTCCAGCTAACTGCTGCACCATTCAAAGTAAATACGTATCCAGATTGTGATTTAGAATCATCCGGATCGGTGTTCCAACTAGCATCGGTGTAACCATTAACAACGAGTTATTCATCACCTCCGTAAGAAAGAACGATATCCTTAGTTCTTCTCAAGTACTTAAGGATGTTTTTGACCGCTGTCCAATGATCCACTCCTGGATCACTTTGATATCTGCTAGTCAAACTAACAGCATATGCAATGTCGGGTCTAGTACATAGCATGGCATACATTAGAGATCCTATGGCTGAGGCATAGGGAGTCTTACTCATCCTTTCTCTATCTTCTGTCGTTGTCGGACTTTGAGTTTTACTCAAGTTCGTATTGGGCAACATGGGCAAGAACCCTTTCTTGCTATCTTCCATTCCAAACCTCTTCAGAACTTTGTCCAAATATGTACTTTCACTGGTAGAAAAAGGCCCATGCGTCCCGGTTGGTAAGGGCCAATACTCCCGGTTGCCCAACCGGGACGGGGCAATCGGGACTAAAGCTCTAACCATTAGTCCCGGTTGCCCCACCAACCGGGATAATTGGGGCACACGTGGCGGCATCAGAGCGCGAGGGGGGGTGGAGCATTAGTCTCGGTTCGTAACACGAACCGGGACTAATAACCTGCTACCGCGGCAGAGATTTGGCCCATTTCTCTGCCGCGGCAGAGAATTCATTTTGGCACATTTTGTTGCCGCGACAGCATTTTCGCCACTTTTTGTGCCGCGGCAGAGAATTCATTTAGGTTGTTTTATTGTTTATTTAGTGTTTTGCACTTATCAACGAAGGAACCTTATATTACACAAGATCATCATGACAACATTACATTCAATACACGGATCGATTTCATGCACTACATACAAAAGTTGCTATTCGATGCTACCGGCCAATTTCTTGAAAGTTGCTATTTTTACAATTCCTATTGTCTATACACAGCCAAGTAGTATTCCTCTTGTGTGTTTAGGACTTCTGCATCCAAGAATCCCGCCAATTCCTCCTGAATTGCTCGCACGCGATCCTTTGGCAGAAGACCGTCCCGTAGACGTTCGATCTGATTTAAAAAAGGAGTCAGCCTATATGAATATGAAACTAAACACAATTTGATTGTAATTAGAAACTATAGAAATTGTTTACGTACGTGAAGTTGCTCTAAATTTCTGCCCTTCTCATCGCACGTCTGCCGGATGAACTCGCATACATAGTATCCACATAGATTGTTACCTGGTCCCTGCGTCAGGCACTTTACGAGAACAGAGTTCAATCAAAATAATAATCAAGCATGATAATAACTGTATCAAAACTAGAATCAAAGAGATGCGTGGATATAGCTAGTGGTGCTTACATCTAGTGGTTGAAATGTAAGCTCCTCTTTCCAAACACTCCTAGCCTTCTTGGTGAACCGTTTCCAAGCGCTGCCCGGCGTAGAAAACGAATAAAATAAGTTATTAAGTACTTGATATCATAAAATTCATGAACGTTGCCGATATAGTGTCGTAATGATTAGAATTACCGCTGGAGAAGTATCTGCATGTCCTTCCACGTCTCAAGGGGTTTATGTTTCGAGTCCATGACTAGTACACGCCCTTTGTCAAGTTGAATGATTAACAGAATATAGTGGTACCTGCGAATGCAGAACTAATCAATTATATACTTAACATCGAGTAAGCGAAATAGAAAGTGTATACAAGACAATAACACTCACTGGAAGTTGTAAGGAAATAGTATTTCCCTTTTGGTTTCTTGAAACCTTAACGCGTGTACTAATTATCCTCCGTATCCTGGGGGCTTATTTTGAGATTAGCTTCATGAACCCAATATGGGTCAATGAAGCCAATGTCATAGATTTGTCCTCTGCTGCATTCGAGAATCTTCATTCTGCATATTACAGTATGATTATATACATGCAATAAACAAAATAATATAGCTGGAGACTAAATTAATTACAGAATTAGTACTTACAGACAATAGGCACTGATGATCGATTTGTCCAAGGCGTCTTGATTGAATAATTGAAATAGTTCATCAAATTCAATTGATATCATGTCATCCTTATCTTTCCCATGATGCTTTTTTGTAACCCTCAGCACTATCCAGTTAGCCCCGGCCCTTGTTGCATGCATGTACCAGTTATGCAATCTTCGCATTTTTGTTGGAAGATTGTTTACCTCCTCAGGTTTGACGAGAGGTTTTCCGTACTGGTATTTGTATGCTACTTCACTCACGGGGAAGAACTCTAACTGGGATAAGTACTGGGCAATACTCATACCTTGAGCAGCGACAGCTTCTCCATATTGTGCAACTACCTCTGGATCATACTGCTCTTCGGCCCCATATTTGCTCAAGCCCACATTGGTTTGAGAAATCACCTTGAGAGGGGCGCAAGTCTATTTTGCTTGTTCTCCGAGCTGGGCAACAGATTTCCCGCTTGCATCAGTACTGCTCTTCGAGGATTTTTGTGCCGCATGTGACTTGAGAATAGAACGCTCATAGTCTGATGACAGCTTTGGCTCGGGTTGATGAAGATTCTTTAGCATTTTCAACACTTTGGCTTTTTCTTCTTTGGTGCTGGGGAACTCTGGCTCTTTCGGCCGCCTCAGCTTAGCGAAAAACGCTGTCGTTTCCGCATCAACGATCGCCGTAGTCTCCTCTTCAGTACAGTCATAAGCTCTCTTGGGAGGAACCGTTGGTACTTTTTGAAGAGGCGCTTGTTTACGTTTCGGCGATCACTTACGATGCACAGTAGCGGTACGCTTACGCTTTTTATCCTGAGGCGCCGGCGATGGCTCCCGCGGCGATGGCTGCACCGGAGATTGGTGAGGCGACGGAGCCGGGTGACGCGACGAAGACGGCTGCCGCGGCGGCGACGACCTCGCTGGAGACGGGTGAGGCGGCGGCGAAGATGGCCTTGGCGTGTGATTTCGAAGTACGATACAATCCTTCGGCCATAGAATGGTGACGTTTTTTGCGTCACCCAGCACAGTCACATCCCCTTCACCAGCAGGGTAGTGAAGATCCAAAACCTCAAAGGTGGGCATGATTTCATCCACGCCGACAACATCGTAGCCCTCTGGAACCGGACGACAGTGGTAAGTTGGTGTGGGTCCAATTGGTAAGGCATAGCCGACCGCCACCTTCATTGATATGTTAACAACTTTGACATGTAGCTCGCAGTGTGTTATCTCTGTGATATCATCCACTGGGTAGCCAACAGGAGCCATCGTCGGTGCATCATCGTTATCACCATTGTCATCACCCGGGACCTCGGTGGAAGCCACACTGCTTTTTCGATTATTCGATAGGCCGGTAGCATCGAATGCAGTGTGCTGCTGAGATGGGCCGGTAGTACTTTGCTCTTTAAGTGCGTTAATTTTATCTTCTTGTTGCTTTAATCGTTCTTCAATTAAACGCATTCGCTCTTTCTGACTTTCTGCTTCAACTGCCGCCCTGTCCTTACTCCTCTGACGGCTTCTATCAGGATATTTCTTCCTCTCTTCGGGAAACCCAGTCCTCCATGATTGGGAGCCTATTGTGCCTCGTGTTCGTCCATCATGTTCCTTATTTCCAAGGGCGAGTGTGAGCTCATCATTCTCTCTATCGGGAATGAAGTCCCCATCTTTAACAGCCTTTACTGCTTTTCTGATCCTCTCGATTGGCAAGGGGTCTTCTTTATGTCGTATGTTATATATACACCTCCCTTCCGAGTCCAACGTGCCCCCATGCCCGTAAAACCAATTCCTTGCATGTTCTACCCAATCATCTGTCTCTGGGGTGATCTTTTTATCACGCAGTTCCTGCTCAAGTTTCTCCCACTTAGGAATGCCAACCCTGTAGCCACCTTGCCCCATAGTATGGTGATACTTCTTCTTAGCAGCATTCAGCTTATTCGTTTCAGACATTTTCTTAGCCTTTTCTGATTTCTTGTATTCCACAAACTCAGCCCAGAATGGTTTTATCTTCTCAAACTGAATATTCTTAAAATCGGGAGTCTTCTTTTTCACGACATAGTCAAGGTGCAATCTTTTCTTCCAGTTGGTGAAACACTGGGCCATCTTCTTCAAAGCCCACTCCCTGACCTTAGCCTCCATGGCTCTCCCATGTTGTAAGGCGTCCTCAACTGGATCCTCCGCATTTGGATCCAGCTCTATCTTCGGTAGTTTGAAATTAACCATGAGCCTCTTCCACAGTAAATCTTTGGCGTGGTTAGGGACAAATAAACATGTTCCCTCTTCATCCGCATTAGCAGGCCTATTCCAATTTCTAATGGTGATCGGGATTAAGTCCCTAACGATTACTCCGCATTGTGCCACAAATTTGGTTGCGACAACTTCGGGAGCTGTCGGTCTGCCGTCTTCAGCGACATCTTCGATCCTGAACCTCTCATGGTCTTGTAACTTTTTGGTTGGGCCTCGTCTGCTCTTTTCAGTAGATTCCTTCGATCCGGAGGGCTAAAAGAAGAAAGATCGTCGTTACTATTTCTATATAGATAGCAGATGATTAATTAATGAATTGATTTATATTACATGCACCTCGCCGGAGAGGTCGTCTTCTCGATTACACAAGGCATCGCCTTCTCCCTCGCGCAAGGCAACACCTTCAACCTCAAACAAGTTTTCTACTCCAGTAAAAAGAGGATCACCCTCACCGGAGTTGTTCAGAAACGTTGATACGTCTAAATTATCTTCCCCACAGATCACACCTTGGATCAACTCTTCCTTTTCTTCGTCTCTGACGTGTGGGTCCATATTTTCTGCATAGGTGGAAAAACGAATAAGTCAAAGCGGCTAAAGGATAAAGTTACGAATAAGTCAAAGCGGCTAACGAATATTTTCCGGATCGAAGGTGAAACCCTAATATATACATACACAATACTAAAAATGAAGAGAAACCCTAAACCCTAAGGCTATGAGAGGGGAACATGAGTATAAGGCTACAAAAGGTCTTCAATCTATCTATGGTCTTGATCTCGGTCTTCGATCTCGATCTTGATATCGTATTCTACCGAGAAGAACCAAATCACCGGAAAGAAAGGGAAACAATCAACACATGGCATCGATGCAATGCTCAAGCAATGATGATGATACGACAAGTTAATGTGCATTGGAATGTAACCCTAAAGCATGCTCGACAAGTTAATCGGGGTTCCGAGGGGCGCAAACCCTAACTCAAGGAACTCCGGAATCACCTGTTAGGGTTACTAGGGTGTTCTAATTAAACTTGTCATTTAATTAGATCTATCTATGGTCTTGATCTCGGTCTTCGATCTCGATCTCGATATCGTATTCTACCGAGAAGAACCAAATCACCGGAAAGAAAGGGAAACAATCAACACATGGAACCGATGCAATGCTCAAGCAATGATGATGATGATACAACAAGTTAATGTGCATTGGAATGTAACCCTAAAGCATGCTCGACAAGTTAATCGGGGTTCCGAGGGGCGCAAACCCTAACTCAAGGAACTCCGGAATCACCTGTTAGAGTTACTAGGGTGTTCTAATTAAACTTGTCATTTAAGTTGTTGAACAATGCATGATTATAGCATAGATAGATAGTTCTCATTTTTCTGAACATTTTGGTATATTATATGTATTTTTCTATATTACAGATTAAAAGTTATTGAATTTACAAGTTTTATTCAAATTCTGAAATTATTAAATCAAATGTTTAAACCTTTTGCACCATAGTAACAACTAGCCATAGTGGCTGACAGGTGGGGCCCGGAGCCACCTCAGCAGCCACGCAAGCAAAGGGGAAACAGAGGACGCGGAGCCACCTCGCCATGCAAGCAAAGGGGAAACAGAGGTGGGGCCAGGAGCCACCTCACCACCGCTGTCAAGGAGGACGCGGCCGCCGTGGCCGTGGACAAGGACAACGCGGCGGTGGAGGAAACGACGCCAGCGACGATGCACCACCCGATCGAAGCCGCCGCGCCCACCACCAGCAGCAGAGGGCGGGGGAGGACAGAGATGCAGGGAGGGACGGCGCCGTACCTGACGCGCAGCGGTGGGGGAAGGGCGCGGTCGTCGACGGGAAGCAGAGACGCGGGCGGCCGGCGGTCGTCGGGGGAAGGAGACGCGCGGGCGGCGTGGTCGTCGGCGCGCGGGAAGAGACGCGGGTGGCGGACGGAGGCGGAGGCGTTGACGACGGAGCCGCTACGGGGAGCGCGCGGCGTTGGCGGGGGCAGCCTGGCGGCGTCGTCGTCGGCGAGGGCGCGGGCAGAGGCAGAGAAGTGAGTGGGGAAGGGAAGAAGAAGAGGAGGCACGCGCTGTTATAACTAAAGGGCCTTTAGTCCCGGTTCGTGGCTCCAACCGGGACTAAAGGTGCATACGTCCCGGTTGGAGCCACCAACCGGGACCTATAGTCCAATTTTCAGCAGCTGAAGGGGCGCGCGCGCAGGGGGCTCTTTCTTCCCGGTTGGTGGCTCCAACCGGGACGTATTCCCCTGTTTTCAAATTTTTTCAGTTATTTTCTCTCTGTTCCCGCCTTATTTTTTATTTTGGGGTTTAAATTTGTAATGTTTTTTAAATGATAATTACTTTGGAATTTAGAAAAACTTTAAACATAAAAAGTGTTTGGATTTGAATAACTAATTCGAAACCATTTTCTGTTTTGAAAAATAATTAATGTAACCATTTAAACTACGAACCATTTAAAATTAATAATGAAATAACTTATATTTTTTAAATATTAATTTGGAATTTAGAAAAACTTTAAACATAAGAAGTGTATGGATTTGAATAAATAATCCAAAACCAATTTCTATTTTTAAAAAATAATTAATGTAACCATTTAAAATTAATTAATTTATATTTTTGAATATTAATTTGGAATTTAGAAAAACTTTAAACATAAAAAGTGTTTGGATTTGAATAAATAATTCAAAACCATTTTCTGTTTTAAAAAACAATTAATGTAACCATTTGAAATATGAACCATTTACAATTAAAAATGAATTAACTTATATTTTTTTAATATCAATTTGGAATTTAGAAAAACTTTAAACATAAGAAGTGTATGGATTTGAATAAATAATCCAAAACCATTTTCTATTTCTAAAAAATAATTAATGTAACCTTTTAAAATGAATTAACTTATATTTTTGAATATTAATTTGGAATTTAGAAAAACTTTAAACATAAGAAGTGTATGGATTTGAATAAATAATCCAAAACCATTTTCTATTTCTAAAAAATAATTAATGTAACCTTTTAAAATGAATTAACTTATATTTTTGAATATTAATTTGGAATTTAGAAAAACTTTAAACATAAGAAGTGTATGGATTTGAATAAATAATCCAAAACCATTTTCTATTTTAAAAAAATAATTAATGTAACCTTTTAAAATGAAGATAGGGGACGAGCATCGTTAGAACTTGCATTGGATCTCTGAAGAAACCACATATTGTGAGTCTAAAAATGATTTTTTCAAAAAATCACGGGCGATAGATCATGTACCTGTAGTACAAACCGGACCCACTTCCTGCCGATTCGGCAGACATTTGTCCTTTTTACCCGGGATGGACGAAAAGGTTTGAGATGTACCGGTTGGGAGATAGTCCATGTAAGGTGGTCTAGTATTTTAGGAAAATGGGACGGTAGCATTGTGAAATGGCATTTTGGTGGTTACTTCACAAAATGACCCGTTTTTTGCGCTCGGAAAATGGAAAAGGGCTTTTCCGTGCGACAAGAAGGAGAACTTCCTCCTGCAACATTGTTCTCCATACCAATGTCCACACACATGCATAATATGGGCAGAACATCACAAACTATGCCGTGATTCAGCACATAACATCGGTCATTTGGACCGAAAGCAATGAAACCTCGAACATGATAGGTCATTTTGTGAAGGTTTTTTCGAAACATGATCAATATACCAAGTCTGGTATTTTTCCTTTCAACTATGTAACAAAATATGACACCAAGCGAAGGATTTTCATTGTTCGGATTTTTTTTGAATTTATTATGCCCGTTTTGAATTATCTGAATTTCTAACTATGGTCGAATCGGTGTGCATGAAGATAGGGGACGAGCATCATTAGAACTTGCATTGGATCTCTGAAGAAACCACATATTGCGAGTCTAAAAATGATTTTTTCAAAAAATCACGGGCGATAGATCATGTACCTGTAGTACAAACCGGACCCACTTCCTGCCGATTCGGCAGACATTTGTCCTTTTTACCCGGGATGGACGAAAAGGTTTGAGATGTACCAGTTGGGAGATAGTCCATGTAAGGTGGTCTAGTATTTTAGGAAAATGGGACGGTAGCATTGTGAAACGGCATTTTGGTGGTTACTTCACAAAACGACCCGTTTTTTTGCGCTCGGAAAATGGAAAAGGGCTTTTCCGTGCGACAAAAAGGAAAACTTCCTCCTGCAACATTGTTCTCCATACCAATGTCCACACACATGCATAATATGGGCACAACATCACAAACTATGCCGTGATTCAGCACATAACATCGGTTATTTGGACCGAAAGCCATGAAACCTCGAACATGATAGGTCATTTTGTGAAGGTTTTTTCGAAACATGATCAATATACCAAGTCTGGTATTTTTCCTTTCAACTATGTAACAAAATATGACACCAAGCAAAGGATTTTCATTGTTCGGATTTTTTTTTGAATTTATTATGCCCGTTTTGAATTATCTGAATTTCTAACTATGGTTGAACCGGTGTGCATGAAGATAGGGGACGAGCATCGTTAGAACTTGCATTGGATCTCTGAAGAAACCACATATTGCGAGTCTAAAAATGATTTTTTCAAAAAATCACGGGCGATAGATCATGTACCTGTAGTACAAACCGGACCCACTTCCTACCGATTCGGCAGACATTTGTCCTTTTTACCCGGGATGGACGAAAAGGTTTGAGATGTACCGGTTGGGAGATAGTCCATGTAAGGTGGTCTAGTATTTTAGGAAAATGGGACGGTAGCATTGTGAAACGGTATTTTGGTGGTTACTTCACAAAACGACCCGTTTTTTGCGCTCGGAAAATGGAAAAGGGCTTTTCCGTGCGACAAAAAGGAAAACTTCCTCCTGCAACATTGTTCTCCATACCAATGTCCACACACATGCATAATATGGGCACAACATCACAAACTATGCCGTGATTCAGCACATAACATCGGTCATTTGGACCGAAAAAGCCATGAAACCTCGAACATGATAGGTCATTTTGTGAAGGTTTTTTCGAAACATGATCATTGTTCGGCACACATTTAGTCCCGGATGTAGTCACAAACCGGGACTAAAAATATTTTCCGCCATTTCCCACCTCTTCCCGCCAAGTTTTCCCGCCCTTTCCTTTCTACTAGAGCTTTTAGTCCCGGATGTAGTCACTAACCGGGACTAAAGATATTTCCCGCCATTTCCCAAAGCTTCACGCCAAGTTTTCCCGCCCTTTCCCTCTATATTTAGGATGATCGTGTCATGGCTATCCACACATCCACACCTTCCTCTCTTAGAACAATGGACAACGCCTACTGGGCCATTCTGACCCTCGAGGAGACCGAGGCGCTGTGCGCCTCCAACTACCCTTGTCCGCCCGCCGGCTGGATGCTGAGCGCTGGAGGGGTTCCTGTCCCTCCTGTCCCTCAATGTTCCGCACGCCAGGCGGCCATCACAAACCACTTCTACCACGAGCTCACGCCGGAGCAGCGGATGGATCCCCAGTGGGATCCCGACAACTACGACACCTGGAATGCCTTCTTCGCTAATAGGCGGGAAAGGGAGCTCGCCAGGTACGAGGGTAATGGCCCGCCACCGGTGAACCACAACGAAGCCGGCCGTCGTCTGTGGTGGGCGAACCGTACTATCATCGAAGTGATGCGCTACATCGCCGGGGGAGACCATCCTCGCCTACGGTGCCCACGAGTCCACCCGCCACAGGCCCCACACTGTCCCGGCGGTAGCGGCATCGTCTTCCAGGAGACCCCTCTCCCACCCGTCGTGAATCCGAGGCTGGAATGGCCCCTGGTATATGCCATGGATGGGCTGAGGATCCCCGGAGTGGCAGGTGACGATGACGATGATGAAGACCCTGAAGCTGTGTACTATAGGACTAGGCATGATTATGACTAAAGGGGGAAGCTTTAGTCCTGAGTGTTAGCTAGTCCCGGTTTGTCCCGGTTTTTAATATTAATAAATGTCTTAAGTGTTACCTAATAAATAGAGGGAAATGCCTATATAAAGAGAGGGTTCATATTTAGTCCCGGTTGGAGAAACCAACCGCGACTGAAGGGATTGCGGCAGAGTGGGCCAGACAACACTAATAATAGGGGTGAGTGTCGACATTATGTCGTGCGGCTTGTACCTTGTCCCGGATGGTGTCACCAACCGGGACTAAAGATGAACCTTTAGTCGTTGGAGACACCAACCGGGACTAAAGATCAGTCAGCACTAATAATAGGGGTGAGTGTCGACATTATGTCGTGAGTGTCGACATTATGCCGAGCTGCTTGTACTATTAGTATGCATCCTTGTGAGTCCAGTCCTCCAGCCAGTTTGAGGCATCTCCAAGATGGTTTTAGAGAGCAGGGACACCACTACGGCCAGTTTCAGGGAGATGCCGACGGAGCCCAGTCCTCCGGCATCTCCTAGAAACTGGTCATAGAGGCACTCCCTAATATGTGAAATTAGTTAGCTCCGAGGCGTATTGATCTACTTAGTGAAGTTACAAGCTGCAAGATGGTTTTCGAGAGCAGGGACACCACTGCGGCCAGTTTCAGGGAGATGCCGACGGAGCCCAGTCCTCCGGCATCTCCGAGAAACTGGTCATAGAGGCACTCCCTAATATGTGAAATTAGTTAGCTCCGAGGCGTATTGATCTAGTTAGTGAAGTTACAAGCTGCAAGATGGTTTTCGAGAGCAGGGACACCACTACGACCAGTTTCAGGGAGATGCCGACGGAGCCCAGTCCTCCGGCATCTCCAATAAACTGGTCATAGAGGCACTCCCGGTCCAGCCACAAAACAGGACTAACACTCAAGACATTTATTAATATTAAAAACTGAGACTACAAAACCGGGACTAAAGGCCACAAACCACGAAACATATCCTTCGGTCAAGCCACAAACCGCGAAAGACATGAACTAGAGTTACATAATATGAGCATGAACTTCTTGGCATATGTCATTCCTTATGACCGCTTCAGACGTAACCATGGAGCATCTTCTTTACTTAACGAAATGTTTGGGTCAGTTTTCACTGTGAAGGGCAGAATTTCATCAAACTTATTATAATATTTTGACATGTCTGTCTTGTCCTCGATTCCCACAATGTTTCTTTTCCCTGAAAGAACTATGTGACGCTTTGGCTCATCATATGATGTATTCGTTTGCATATTTTTTCTTTTTTTCGGTCTGGAGGACATGTCCTTCACATAGAAAACCTGAGACACATCATTGGCTAGGACGAACGGTTCATCTCTATAACCAAGATTGTTGAGATCCACTGTTGTCATTCCGTACAACCGGTCTATCTTTACCCCTTCCCCATCCAGGTTGACCCATTTGCAGCGAAACAAAGGGACCTTAAAAGAGACTCCATAGTCTAGTTCCCATATCACCTCTATGTAACCATAATATGTGTCCTTTTGTCCATTCTCGTCTATTGCATCAAAGCGGACACCACTATTTTGGTTGGTGCTCTTTTTATCTTGGGCGATCGTGTAGAATGTATTCCCATTTATTTCGTACCCTTGGAAATTCAATACAGTAGAAGATGGTGACGCGGCCAACAAGTATAGCTGATCTGCAATAGTGGTGTCATTCAAGAGATGTGTCCGCATCCAACCACCGAAAGACTTCATGTGTTCATCTGTAATCCATGATTCAGGCTTCCCCGGGTTTTTGGAGCGTACAATATTCTTGTGTTCCTCGATATACGGAGCTGCCAAGGTGGAATTATGTAGAACTGTGTAGTGTGCTTTAGTGAAAGAATCCCCGTCCCTACATATCATTGCTTTCTTTCCCAGCGTGCCTTTTCCACTTAGTCTTCCCTCATGCCGTGAGTCAGAAACACCAATCGGCTTAAGGTCAGGAATAAAGTCAACACAAAACTCAATGACCTCCTCTGTTCCATATCCCTTGGAGATGCTTCCTTCTGGTCTAGCACGGTTATGAACATATTTCTTTAAGACTCCCATGAACCTCTCAAAGGGGAACATATTGTGCAGAAATACCGGACCGAGAATGGCAATCTCTTCCACTAGATGAACCAGGAGATGCGTCATAATATTGAAGAAGGATGGTGGGAACACCAATTCAAAACTAACAAGACATTGTACCACATCCTTCTATAACCTTGGCAGAATATCTGGATTGATTACCTTCTGAGATATTGCATTGAGGAATGCACACAGCTTCACAATGGGTACTCGAACATTTTCCGATAGAAGCCCCCTCAATGCAATCGGAAGCAACTGCGTCATAATCACGTGACAGTCATGAGACTTCAGGTTTTGGAACTTTTTCTCTGCCATATTTATTATCCCCTTTATATTAGATGAGAAGCCCGACGGCACCTTGATACTGTAAAGGACTTCAAAAAGATTTCCTTCTCTGCTTTGGTAAGAGCATAGCTGGCACGACTTAAGTGACGCCCTTTATCCGTCTTGTTATCTGTATGCATGTTCTTTGGGTCTTTCATAATTTGTTGGTCCTCCCGTGCTTCAGGTGTATCTTTTGTCTTCCCATACACGCCTAGGAATCCTAGCAGGTTCACGCAGAGATTCTTCGTCACGTGCATCACGTCGATTGAAGAGCGGACACGCAGGACTTTCCAATATGGCAGCTCCCAAAATATAGATTTCTTCTTCCACATGGGTGCATGTCCTGTAGCGACGTCGTTCGGAACTGATTGACCGCCGGGACCCTTTCCAAAGATTACTTCTATGTCCTTGACCATACCAAATACATCATCACCAGCAGGGAGTTCAGGCTTCTTCCGGTGATCTACCTCACCTTTGAAATGCTTGCCTTTCTTTCTTACGGGATGATTGGTCAGAAGAAATCATCGATTCGCCAGGTACACAACCTTCTTGCATTTATGCAAATATGTACCTTCGGTCTTATCTAAACAGTGGGTGCATGCCTTATATCCTTTGTTTGTCTGTCCTAAAAGGTTACTAAGAGCAGGCCAATCATTGATGGTTACGAATAACAACCCTCGTAGATTAAATGGCTCCTGTTTGTTCTCATCCCACGCACGTACACCTGGTTTGCCCCACAACTGTAAGAGTTCTTCAACTAATGGCCTAAGGTACACATCAATGTCGTTGCCCGGTTGCTTCAGGCCTTGGATGAGCACTGGCATCATAATGAACTTACGCTTCATGCACAACCAAGGAGGCAGGTTATAGATACATAGAGTCACGGGCCAGGTGCTGTGACTACAGCTTTGCTCCCCAAAAGGATTCATGCCATCCGTACTTAGACCAAACCATAAGTTCCTTGCGTCACCTGCAAAGTCTGGGAAGTCTCTCTCGATTTTTCTCCACTGTGACCCATCAGCAGGGTGTCTCAACTTCCCGTCTTTCTTACGGTCTTCTTTGTGCCATCGCAACAACCTGGCATGCTCTTTGTTTCTGAACATGTGTTTCAACCTTGGTATTATAGGAGCATACCAGATAACCTTAGCAGGAACCCTCTTCCGGAGGGGCTCTCCCTCAACATCACCAGGGTCATATCGTCTGATCTTATACCGCAACGCGTTGCATACCGGGCATTTATCTAAATTCTCATACTCCTTACCGCGGTAGAGGATGCAGTCATTAATGCATGCATGTATCTTTTGCACATCTAATCCCAGAGGACAGAGAGTCTTCTTTGCTTCGTAGGTACTCTCGGGAAGTTCGTTATGTTTTGGAAACTTCGGCTTCATTATTTTCAGCATCTTTTCAAATGAGGAGTCAGTTAGACCACACTCTGCCTTCCATCGCAACAATTCCAGTGTGGTACCGAGCTTTGTGCTGCCATGTTCACAATTTGGGTACAACAATTTCTTGTGATCTTCTAACATGCCCTCTAACTTCAACTTCTCATTTTCTGTTTCACAGTCTCGCTTTGCATCAGAAATGACCCTACCAAGTTCATCAGCCGGCTCATCTGATGCCCGTTCTTCACCTCTTTCCTCTCCATTGTCTTCCATTGCAGTATCACTGTATTCAGGAAACATATGATGATAGTTGTTATCATCATCTTCTTCTTCACCATCTTCCATCATAACCCCTCTTTCCCCGTGCTTGGTCCAGCAATTATAGTTGGGCATGAAACCTTTCATAATCAGGTGGCCGCGAATGATTTTCGAGGAAGAGTAATCCTTGTTGTTCCGACATTGAACACATGGACAACGTATAAATCCATTCTCTTTGTTTGCCGTAGACACATCGATAAATTTATCCACGCCTTTGATATACCCGGCTACCCGCCGGTCACCGTACATCCATTCCCGACCGTTCATCTGCATCATATAAGTAAGTTTATCAAAAAACAGGACATCATAAATAGTGAAATAACCAATTCACACCGACACATGAATTGTATCAATGACCTAGAAAAGATAAGATTGCTAACCTCGATCGAGGGAAATAAAGAGGAGAAAGCTCAAGTGCGTCTCGGACACCTTCTATATTTTTGTTCTATGAGAAATTCAACGGGATTAATCACTCAAACATTTCAACAAACACCTTCAATGCATGCATGAGAAAAAACTAGCACACCCCCTCACACCTTCCACCATTCGAAAAAACAGAGTGGAGGCAGAGGGGGATGGGGCGTTGCATTTATAGAGGGCAGGGGTCTTTAGTCCCGGTTGGAGCCAGCAACCGGGACTAAAGGTGCGTGCCACGCCACGTGGCTGTGGCCTAACCTTTAGTCCCGGTTGATGGCTCCAACCGGGACGTATTCCCCCTTACCAACCGGGACGCATGCCCCCTGGCCCCGTGCCCGCTCCAACCGGGACGCGTGCCAGCATTAGTCCCGGTTGCTGGCGCAACCGGGACAAATGCTCTGAGGGGTCGCGAACGGATAGCCCTTTTTCCTCTAGTGTTTGTGACAATGATATTAGGCGTCTTGATCTATATCTATAAATCTTTATGCCTAATATGTAAGCTGCTTCGCCAAGATCCTTCATTGAAAAACTATTATTCAAATATTCCTTGACACTATTAAGAAGGTCTACATCATTCCCAATCAACAATATGTCATCTACATATAGTATTAAGAATGCTACAGATCTCCCACTCACTTTCTTGTAAATACAAGCTTCTCCATAAGTTTGTATAAAACCAAAACTTTTGATTACCTTATCAAAACGTTGATTCCAACTTCGGGATGCTTGCTTCAATCCATAGATGGACCGTTGAAGTTTGCATACCTTGTTAGCATCTTTAGGATCGACAAATCCTTTGGGTTGCATCATATACAACTCTTCATAAATGTCTCCATTGAGGAATGCTGTTTTGACATCCATCTGCCATATCTCATAATCGTAATATGCAGCGATTGCTAACATAATCCTCATAGAATTTAGCTTCGCTACTGGTGAGAAAGTCTCATCGTAGTCAACTCCTTGAATTTGTCGAAACCCTTTTGCGACAAGTCGAGCTTTATAGACAGTAACATTACCATCAGCATCTATTTTCTTCTTGAAAATCCATTTGTTCTTGACAGCCTTCCGGCCATCTGGTAAGTCCATCAAAGTCCATACTTGGTTTTCGTACATGGATCAAATATCGGATTTCATGGATTCTTGCCATTTATTGGAATCTGGGCTCATCATCGCTTCCTCATATGTCGCAGGGTCATCGGTGTTGTCCACCAACATGACATTCATAACGGGATCATACCAATCAGGAGTGGTACGAGTTATTGTTGACCTGCGAGGCTCTGTAGAAAATACAAACGAAGTTTCATGATCATCATCATTAGCTTCCTCTCTTATTGGTGTAGGCACCACAGGAACTTCTTTCGGTGTTGCGCTACTCGCAATTTTGAGAGAAGGTTTGACAACCTCGTCGAGTTCTACTTTCCTTCCAGTCACTTCTTTCGAGAGAAATTCCTTCTCTAGAAAGGATCCATTCTTGGCAACGAAGATTTTGCCTTCGGATCTATGATAGAAGGTATACCCAATAGTTTCCTTCGGGTATCCTATGAAGACGCATTTTTCTGCTTTGGGTTCAAGCTTGTCCGGTTTTAACTTCTTTACATAGGCTTCGCAACCCCAAACTTTAAGGAACGACAATTAGGTTTCTTCCCAAACCATAATTCATACGGTGTCGTTTCAACGGATTTAGATGGTGCCCTATTTAAAGTGAATGCGGCTGTTTCTAATGCATAACGCCAAAATGATAGCGATAAATCTGTAAGTGACATCATAAAACGAACCATATCTAAGAGAGTTCGATTACGACGTTTGGACACACCATTACGCTGTGGTGTTCCCGGCGGTGTCAATTGTGAAAGTATTCCGCATTTCTTCAAATGCTCGCCAAACTCGTAACTTAGATATTCACCTCCACGATCAGAACGTAGAAATTTAATCTTCTTGTTACGTTGATTCTCAACCTCACTTTGAAATTCCTTAAACTTCTCGAAAGTTTCGGACTTATGTTTCATGAAATAGATATACCCATATCTACTCAAGTCATCCGTGAAGGTAAGAACATAACGATAACCACCGCGCGATGCTACACTCATTGGACCACACACATCGGTATGTATGATTTCCAATAAGTCCGTAGCTCGCTCCATCATACCTAAAAATGGAGTCTTAGTCATTTTACCCATCAGACATGCTTCACATCTTTCAAGTGATTCGAAATCAAGTGATTCAAGAAGTCCATCGGAATGGAGTTTCTTCATACGCTTCACTCCAATGTGACCAAGACGACAGTGCCACATATAGGTCGAGTTATTGCTTGATTTCAAACCTTTAGCCTCAATGTTATTAATATGTGTATTTCCACTATCGAGATTCAATAAGAATAGACCATCTATCAAAGGTGCATGTGCATAAAACATATTACTCATATAAATCGAACAACCATTATTCTCGGACTTAAACAAGTAACCGTCTCGCAATAAACAAGATCCCGTTATAATGTTCATGCTTAACGCAGGCACCAAATAACAATTATTTAAGTATAAAACTAATCCCGATGGTAGATGAAGGGGTAGCGTGCCGACCGCGATCACATCAACCTTTGATCCGTTTCCCACGCGCATCGTCACCTCGTTCTTCGCTAGCTTCCGTTTATTCTGCAGCACCTGTTTTGAGTTATAAATATGAGCAACCGAACCAGTATCAAATACCCAGGCACTACTACGAGTACTAGTGAGATACACATCAATAACATGTATATCGGATATACCTTTCTTCTTGATGTTGCCGTTCTTCAAATCCGCCAAGTATTTTGGGCAATTCCGCTTCCAGTGGACGTGGAGGAATACCTGTGCAGGTTCTTAATCGAGAATAATTTTGTTAAGGAAATACTATTTCCTTACAACTTCAAGTGAGTGTTTATATCTTGTGCACATTTTATTTTTGATTACTCGATGAGCTATGCATGTATGCTTATGTAAACATCCACAGATTCCACTAGATCTTGCTAAACATTCAAGTTGACAAGTCCCTAGTTGAAGTCCAGGACTCATTAAGTTGGGACCAAGAGCAGTGGAGAGACATGAAAGCAATGCTCCATAAGTAATTTCAATCATTATCGTATTATATCGGCCTCTTTCATTCATTTGCTGATATCAAGTAACTAATAACTCTTTTGTTCATTTTCTTTGCCGAGCAGGTGTTGGACACAGTTCAGACAGAAAATACCAGGTCCATTCAAAGAGGAGCTAACTTATAAAATGGTGAAGAGTTTACAGCAGCCACCGGGAACTCATTTATGTGGATACTACGTCTGCGAGTACATACGGGAGTTGACCAGTGAGTGGAAAGTTGAATCATATTATATTTATGGTTTGCGGGAGAAACTAGTGCCAGACCAGCGCATAAGAGCAATTCAAGAGGAGCTAGCGGGATTTATGATGAAGGAAGTCCTTGATGTACATGGAGATCATTATGCGGATGACGTGGAACTCGATTTGCCTTAGTGATCTCCATGTAGCTGATATGATATATATATTCATCATTGACCATGTAATTTCAAAATTTTCTTCCTTTTGATATAAATATCATCAATGTATGCTTGCAAGGGATTGATTAATTATATAGATGCATCAACGTGTACTGTGTATGTACTAGCGTAGAATATGTGTACTTAAATATATGTTTGAAATTATAGTGAAACACAAAACGAAAAAGGAACGAAATGGCAAAAAAGGAAATACACAATCTCTGTCGCGACAGAGAAACACACAATTCTCTGCCGCGACAGAGAAACACATAATTCTCTGCCGCGACAGGAAACATTATAGTCCCAGGTGGTGTTACGACCCAGGACTAGAGGGTTTTCGCCCCCCCCCCCCGCGGCGCTAAAACAGCCACGTGGCTGTTATCAGTCGTGGGTCGTAGCGAGCCGGGACTAGGGGGGGGGGGGGGCTCTAGTCCCGTTTTCGCAGTCCCGGGCCCAAAACCAGGATAGAGCCAGTTGCGGCCCGGGACTGGAGGACCTTTTTCCAGTGTTATAAACTCATTTCTCAACAAAACTGCATATGAGACAACAGAATTATAATGGTCATAGAGTACCACAGAACCCAGTTACTACATTATACCACTTTATTTCAAAAGAAAGCTTCTTTAACTTAGGAGCTCCATAAACTTATACTTATTACAAACTTATGAGCTTAGCTCTCTGTTGAAACTTATACAGAGACAATAAATTACAATGGTCAGTTAAGTCCCATTGAACTAATTTACTTCAGTACATCATTCCATTGATGAGAAGAACCGTTCTTAGCTTATGGGAGATGGTGTCATAAGGGTCCCAATTCCAGGATCAAAAGCTTTATGCCAATCCCATGCTAGCAACATGCTCTTTAAACACACTGGGTGGTAGCCTTTCGTAAGTGGATCCGCTAACATTGCGTTAGTCCTTATATGCTTAATGCTTATTGTTTGATCCTGGATTCTATCTTTCACAAGAAGATACTTAATGTCAATGTGTTTGGCAGCACCACTTGACTCGTTGTTACTTGAATAGATCACTACGGGTTGATTATCGCAGAAAAGAGTGAGTGGCTCAGATATACTTTCAATCACCCTTAAACCCGGAATGAAATTATTTAGCCATACCGCCTGCCCGGTTGTCTCATAACATGCCACAAACTCTGCCTGCATTGTTGACGATGCAGTAACACTTTGCTTGGTGATTTTCCAAGAAATAGCTCCTTCTGCTAGGGTGAATATATAATCCGATGTGGATTTCTTAGTGTCAACATACCCCGCAAAATCAGCATCTGAATAACCCACCACCACGAGGTTATCAGTTCTCTTATATGTGAGCATGAGGCCTTTAGTGCCTTGCAAATAACGCAAAGCTTTCTTAGCAGCCTTCAAGTGATCCAACCCTAGATTAGATTGATATCTGCCAAGCATCCCGGTTATGAATGCTAAGTCAGGGCGAGTACACACTTGTGCATACATCATACTTCCAATGATTGAAGCATAAGTAACTAACTTTATCTGCGCAGATTCATAACCATTACTTGGGCACTAGAAAGTCCCAAACTTATCGCCCTTTGATGCGCTCAGATCACTGTAGAGATTCATTGGGAGACCCCAAGAGGAAGGTATGATGACCAAAAAGTCGTCGTTTTTGAGTTTTATGGCCGTTTTCATGAGTTACTGCCCACAGTTTTGGGGTTCTAGGGAGATTTATAACGACCATAAGGCCCGATACATTTTTAGGGCATGACCAGGAACTTGTCTTTTTTGCGTTTTATGGCCATTTTCATAAGTTATTGACCACAGTTTTGCTGTTCTAGGGCAATTTACATGTTTAAGAGTTATGAAAAAAATTCATCGTTTTTGAGTTTTATGGCCATTTTCATGTGCTATTTCCCATAGTTTTGGGGTTCTAGGGAAATTTACATGTTTTAGAGTTATGACCATAAACTCGTCTTTCTTGCATTTTATTAGCATTTTCATGAGTTATAGCCCATAGTTTTCGGGTTCCAGGGTGATTTACAATGACCGTAAAGCACAATATATTTTTGAGGCCATTACCAAGAACTCGTCGTCTGCGTGTTTTATGGCTGTTTTCATGAGCTATTGCTCATAGTTTGGGTTTCCAGGGGGACTTGCATGGCCCGTAAGACCCGATACATGTTAGATGACCAAAAACTCGTCGTTTTCACGTTTTATGGACGTTTTCATGAGCAATTGCCCACGGTTTTGGGGTTCCACGGCGATTTACATGTTTGAGAGGTATGCCCAAAAAGTCTTTTTTTTTATTTTATGGCCGTTTTCATGAGATATTGCCCACAGTTTTGGAGTACCAGGACAATTTACATGTATTAGAGTTATGACCAAAAACTCTTCTTTTTTGCGGTCCATGGCTATTTTCATGAGTTATTGCCGAGAGTTTGGGATTCCAAGGAAATTTACATGTTTGAGAGCTATGACAAAAAATTCTTCATTTTTGCGTTTTATGGCCGTTTTCATGAGTTATTGCCATAATTTTGGGGTTCTAGGGAGATTTACAAGTTTTAGAGTTATGACCAAAACTCATCTTTCTTGCATTTTATGGGCATTTTCATGAGTTATTGCCCACAGTTTGGGGTTCTAGGGCAATTTATAACGACCGTAAGGCCCGATAAATTTTTAGGGCATGACCAGGAACTCGTCTTTTTTTGCGTTTTATGTCCATTTTCATGAGTTATTGACCACAGTTTTGTTGTTCTAGGGCAATTTACATGTCTGAGAGTTATGACCAAAAATTCGTCGTTTTTGAGTTTTATGGCCATTTTCATGAGCTATTTCCCATAGTTTTGGGGTTCTAGGGCAATTTACATGTTTTAGAGTTATGACCAAAAACTCGTCTTTCTTGCATTTTATGAGCATTTTCATGAGTTATTGCCCATAGTTTTGGGGTTCCAGAGCGATTTATAACGACCATAAGGCCCGATACATTTTTGAGGGCATGAGCACGAACTCGTGATTTTTGCATTTTATTGCCATTTTCATGAGCTATTGCCCATATTTTAGGTTTCCTTGGTGATTTCCAACGACCGTAAGGCCCGATACATTTTTCAGGGCTTGACAAAGGAGTCGTCGTTTTCGCATTTTATGGTCATTTTCATGAGCTATTGTCTATATTTTTGGGGTTCCAGGGCAATTTACATGTTTGAGAGGTATGACCAAAAATTCATCGTTTTTATGCTTTATGTACGTTTTCATGAGCTATTGCCCATAGTTATATATGGAGTTCCGGGAAATTTACATGTTTCAGAGTTATGACCAAAAACTCGCCTTGTTTGCGTTTTATGGGCATTTTCATGAGTTATTTCCCACAGTTTTGGAGTTCCAGGGCTATTTACAACGATCGTAAAGCCCGATACATTTTCGAGGGCATGACCAAGAACTCGTCGTTTTCGTGTTTATGGGCATTTTCATGAGCTATTGCCCATAGTTGAGGTTCCAGGGCGATTTACATGTTTCAGAATTATGACAAAAAACCGTCTTATTTGTGTTTTATGGCCATTTTCAAGAGTTATTCCAAACGGTTTTGGGGTTCCAGGGCGATTTAGAACGATAGTAAGGCTCGATAGATATTTTAGGGCATGACCAAGAACTTGTCGTTTTCGTGTTTTATGGCCGTTTTTATGAGCTATTGCCCATAGTTTTGGGGTTCCAATGTGATTTACAATGACCGTAAAGCATGATATATTTTGGAGGCCATGACCAAGAACTCGTCGTCTGCGTGTTTTATGGCTGTTTTCATGAGCTATTGCTCATAGTTTGGGTTTCCAGGGGGACTTGCATGGCCCGTAAGACCCGATACATGTTAGATGACCAAAAACTCGTCGTTTTCACGTTTTATGGACGTTTTCATGAGCAATTGCCCACAGTTTTGGGGTTCCACGGCGATTTACATGTTTGAGAGGTATGCCCAAAAAGTCTTTTTTTATTTTATGGCCGTTTTCATGAGCTATTGCCCACAGTTTTGGAGTACCAGGACAATTTACATGTATTAGAGTTATGACCAAAAACTCTTCTTTTTTGCGGTCCATGGCTATTTTCATGAGTTATTGACGAGAGTTTGGGATTCCAAGGAAATTTACATGTTTGAGAGCTATGACAAAAAATTCTTCATTTTTGCGTTTTATGGCCGTTTTCATGAGTTATTGCCATAATTTTGGGGTTCTAGGGAGATTTACAAGTTTTAGAGTTATAACCAAAACTCATCTTTCTTGCATTTTATGGGCATTTTCATGAGTTATTGCCCACATTTTGGGGTTCTAGGGCAATTTATAACGACCGTAAGGCCCGATACATTTTTAGGGCATGACCAGGAACTCATCTTTTTTTGCGTTTTATGTCCATTTTCATGAGTTATTGACCACAGTTTTGTTGTTCTAGGGCAATTTACATGTCTGAGAGTTATGACCAAAAATTCGTCATTTTTGAGTTTTATGGCCATTTTCATGAGCTATTTCCCATAGTTTTGGGGTTCTAGGGCAATTTACATGTTTTAGAGTTATGACCAAAAACTCGTCTTTCTTGCATTTTATGAGCATTTTCATGAGTTATTGCCCATAGTTTTGGGGTTCCAGAGCGATTTATAACGACCGTAAGGCCTGATACATTTTTGAGGGCATGAGCACGAACTCGTGATTTTTGCATTTTATTGCCATTTTCATGAGCTATTGCCCATATTTTAGGTTTCCTTGGTGATTTCCAACGGCCGTAAGGCCCGATACATTTTTCAGGGCTTGACAAAGGACTCGTCGTTTTCGCATTTTATGGTCGTTTTCATGAGCTATTGTCTATATTTTTGGGGTTCCAGGGCAATTTACATGTTTGAGAGGTATGACCAAAAATTCATCGTTTTTATGCTTTATGTACGTTTTCATGAGCTATTACCCATAGTTATATATGGAGTTCCCGGGAAATATACATGTTTCAGAGTTATGACCAAAAACTCGCCTTGTCTGCGTTTTATGGGCATTTTCATGAGTTATTGCCCACAGTTTTGGAGTTCCAGGGCTATTTACAACGACCGTAAAGCCCGATACATTTTCGAGGGCATGACCAAGAACTCGTCGTTTTCGTGTTTATGGGCATTTTCATGAGCTATTGCCCATAGTTGAGGTTCCAGGGCGATTTACATGTTTCAGAATTATGACAAAAAACCGTCTTATTTGTGTTTTATGGCCATTTTCAAGAGTTATTCCAAACAGTTTTGGGGTTCCAGGGCGATTTAGAACGATAGTAAGGCTCGATAGATATTTTAGGGCATGACCAAGAACTTGTCGTTTTCGTGTTTTATGGCCGTTTTTACGAGCTATTGCCCATAGTTTTGGGGTTCCAATGTGATTTACAATGACCGTAAAGCATGATATATTTTGGAGGCCATGACCAAGAACTCGTCGTCTGCGTGTTTTATGGCTGTTTTCATGAGCTATTGCTCATAGTTTGGGTTTCCAGGGGGACTTTCATGGCCCGTAAGACCCGATACATGTTAGATGACCAAAAACTCGTCGTTTTCACGTTTTATGGACGTTTTCATGAGCAATTGCCCACAGTTTTGGGGTTCCACGGCGATTTACATGTTTGAGAGGTATGCCCAAAAAGTCTTTTTTTTATTTTATGGCCGTTTTCATGAGCTATTGCCCACAGTTTTGGAGTACCAGGACAATTTACATGTATTAGAGTTATGACCAAAAACTCTTCTTTTTTGCGGTCCATGGCTATTTTCATGAGTTATTGACGAGAGTTTGGGATTCCAAGGAAATTTACATGTTTGAGAGCTATGACAAAAAATTCTTCATTTTTGCGTTTTATGGCCGTTTTCATGAGTTATTGCCATAATTTTGGGGTTCTAGGGAGATTTACAAGTTTTAGAGTTATAACCAAAACTCATCTTTCTTGCATTTTATGGGCATTTTCATGAGTTATTGCCCACAGTTTGGGGTTCTAGGGCAATTTATAACGACCGTAAGGCCCGATACATTTTTAGGGCATGACCAGGAACACTTTTTTTGCGTTTTATGTCCATTTTCATGAGTTATTGACCACATTTTTGTTGTTCTAGGGCAATTTACATGTCTGAGAGTTATGACCAAAAATTCGTCGTTTTTGAGTTTTATGGCCATTTTCATGAGCTATTTCCCATAGTTTTGGGGTTCTAGGGCAATTTACATGTTTTAGAGTTATGACCAAAAACTCGTCTTTCTTGCATTTTATGAGCATTTTCATGAGTTATTGCCCATAGTTTTGGGGTTCCAGAGCGATTTATAACGACCGTAAGGCCCGATACATTTTTGAGGGCATGAGCACGAACTCGTGATTTTTGCATTTTATTGCCATTTTCATGAGCTATTGCCCATATTTTAGGTTTCCTTGGTGATTTCCAACGACCGTAAGGCCCGATACATTTTTCAGGGCTTGACAAAGGACTCGTCGTTTTCGCATTTTATGGTCGTTTTCATGAGCAATTGTCTATATTTTTGGGGTTCCAGGGCAATTTACATGTTTGAGAGGTATGGCCAAAAATTCATCGTTTTTATGCTTTATGTACGTTTTCATGAGCTATTGCCCATAGTTATATATGGAGTTCCCGGGAAATTTACATGTTTC
Source organism: Avena atlantica (assembly GCA_910589765.1). Classification (NCBI taxonomy): domain Eukaryota; kingdom Viridiplantae; phylum Streptophyta; class Magnoliopsida; order Poales; family Poaceae; genus Avena; species Avena atlantica. The sequence continues at coordinate 504,529,836 of OU342736.1, read as the reverse complement.
AGAGTTATGACCAAAAACTCGCCTTGTTTGCGTTTTATGGGCATTTTCATGAGTTATTGCCCACAGTTTTGGAGTTCCAGGGCTATTTACAACGACCGTAAAGCCCGATACATTTTCGAGGGCATGACCAAGAACTCGTCGTTTTCGTGTTTATGGGCATTTTCATGAGCTATTGCCCATAGTTGAGGTTCCAGTGCGATTTACATGTTTCAGAATTATGACAAAAAACCGTCTTATTTGTGTTTTATGGCCATTTTCAAGAGTTATTCCAAACGGTTTTGGGGTTCCAGGGCGATTTAGAACGATAGTAAGGCTCGATAGATATTTTAGGGCATGACCAAGAACTTGTCGTTTTCGTGTTTTATGGCCGTTTTTACGAGCTATTGCCCATAGTTTTGGGGTTCCAATGTGATTTAGAATGACCGTAAAGCATGATATATTTTGGAGGCCATGACCAAGAACTCGTCGTCTGCGTGTTTTATGGCTGTTTTCATGAGCTATTGCTCATAGTTTGGGTTTCCAGGGGGACTTGCATGGCCCGTAAGACCCGATACATGTTAGATGACCAAAAACTCGTCGTTTTCACGTTTTATGGACGTTTTCATGAGCAATTGCCCACAGTTTTGGGGTTCCACGGCGATTTACATGTTTGAGAGGTATGTCCAAAAAGTCTTTTTTTTTATTTTATGGCCGTTTTCATGAGCTATTGCCCACAGTTTTGGAGTACCAGGACAATTTACATGTATTAGAGTTATGACCAAAAACTCTTCTTTTTTGCGGTCCATGGCTATTTTCATGAGTTATTGACGAGAGTTTGGGATTCCAAGGAAATTTACATGTTTGAGAGCTATGACAAAAAATTCTTCATTTTTGCATTTTATGGCCGTTTTCATGAGTTATTGCCATAATTTTGGGGTTCTAGGGAGATTTACAAGTTTTAGAGTTATAACCAAAACTCATCTTTCTTGCATTTTATGGGCATTTTCATGAGTTATTGCCCACAGTTTGGGGTTCTAGGGCAATTTATAACGACCGTAAGGCCCGATACATTTTTAGGGCATGACCAGGAACTCATCTTTTTTTGCGTTTTATGTCCATTTTCATGAGTTATTGACCACATTTTTGTTGTTCTAGGGCAATTTACATGTCTGAGAGTTATGACCAAAAATTCGTCGTTTTTGAGTTTTATGGCCATTTTCATGAGCTATTTCCCATAGTTTTGGGGTTCTAGGGCAATTTACATGTTTTAGAGTTATGACCAAAAACTCGTCTTTCTTGCATTTTATGAGCATTTTCATGAGTTATTGCCCATAGTTTTGGGGTTCCAGAGCGATTTATAACGACCGTAAGGCCCGATACATTTTTGAGGGCATGAGCACGAACTCGTGATTTTTGCATTTTATTGCCATTTTCATGAGCTATTGCCCATATTTTAGGTTTCCTTGGTGATTTCCAACGACCGTAAGGCCCGATACATTTTTCAGGGCATGACAAAGGACTCGTCGTTTTCGCATTTTATGGTCGTTTTCATGAGCTATTGTCTATATTTTTGGGGTTCCAGGGCAATTTACATGTTTGAGAGGTATGCCCAAAAATTCATCGTTTTTATGCTTTATGTACCTTTTCATGAGCTATTGCCAATAGTTATATATGGAGTTCCCGGGAAATTTACATGTTTCAGAGTTATGACCAAAAACTCGCCTTGTTTGCGTTTTATGGGCATTTTCATGAGTTATTGCCCATAGTTTTGGAGTTCCAGGGCTATTTACAACGACCGTAAAGCCCGATACATTTTCGAGGGCATGACCAAGAACTCGTCATTTTCGTGTTTATGGGCATTTTCATGAGCTATTGCCCATAGTTGAGGTTCCAGGTCGATTTACATGTTTCAGAATTATGACAAAAAACCGTCTTCTTTGTGTTTTATGGCCATTTTCAAGAGTTATTCCAAACGGTTTTGGGGTTCCAGGGCGATTTAGAACGATAGTAAGGCTCGATAGATATTTTAGGGCATGACCAAGAACTTGTCGTTTTCGTGTTTTATGGCCGTTTTTACGAGCTATTGCCCATAGTTTTGGGGTTCCAATGTGATTTACAATGACCGTAAAGCATGATATATTTTGGAGGCCATGACCAAGAACTCGTCGTCTGCGTGTTTTATGGCTGTTTTCATGAGCTATTGCTCATAGTTTGGGTTTCCAGGGGGACTTTCATGGCCCGTAAGACCCGATACATGTTAGATGACCAAAAACTCGTCGTTTTCACGTTTTATGGACGTTTTCATGAGCAATTGCCCACAGTTTTGGGGTTCCACGGCGATTTACATGTTTGAGAGGTATGCCCAAAAAGTCTTTTTTTTATTTTATGGCCGTTTTCATGAGCTATTGCCCACAGTTTTGGAGTACCAGGACAATTTACAAAAACTCTTCTTTTTTGCGGTCCATGGCTATTTTCATGAGTTATTGACGAGAGTTTGGGATTCCAAGGAAATTTACATGTTTGAGAGCTATGACAAAAAATTCTTCATTTTTGCGTTTTATGGCCGTTTTCATGAGTTATTGCCATAATTTTGGGGTTCTAGGGAGATTTACAAGTTTTAGAGTTATAACCAAAACTCATCTTTCTTGCATTTTATGGGCATTTTCATGAGTTATTGCCCACAGTTTGGGGTTCTAGGGCAATTTATAACGACCGTAAGGCCCGATACATTTTTAGGGCATGACCAGGAACACTTTTTTTGCGTTTTATGTCCATTTTCATGAGTTATTGACCACATTTTTGTTGTTCTAGGGCAATTTACATGTCTGAGAGTTATGACCAAAAATTCGTCGTTTTTGAGTTTTATGGCCATTTTCATGAGCTATTTCCCATAGTTTTGGGGTTCTAGGGCAATTTACATGTTTTAGAGTTATGACCAAAAACTCGTCTTTCTTGCATTTTATGAGCATTTTCATGAGTTATTGCCCATAGTTTTGGGGTTCCAGAGCGATTTATAACGACCGTAAGGCCCGATACATTTTTGAGGGCATGAGCACGAACTCGTGATTTTTGCATTTTATTGCCATTTTCATGAGCTATTGCCCATATTTTAGGTTTCCTTGGTGATTTCCAACGACCGTAAGGCCCGATACATTTTTCAGGGCTTGACAAAGGACTCGTCGTTTTCGCATTTTATGGTCGTTTTCATGAGCTATTGTCTATATTTTTGGGGTTCCAGGGCAATTTACATGTTTGAGAGGTATGGCCAAAAATTCATCGTTTTTATGCTTTATGTACGTTTTCATGAGCTATTGCCCATAGTTATATATGGAGTTCCCGGGAAATTTACATGTTTCAGAGTTATGACCAAAAACTCGCCTTGTTTGCGTTTTATGGGCATTTTCATGAGTTATTGCCCACAGTTTTGGAGTTCCAGGGCTATTTACAACGACCGTAAAGCCCGATACATTTTCGAGGGCATGACCAAGAACTCGTCGTTTTCGTGTTTATGGGCATTTTCATGAGCTATTGCCCATAGTTGAGGTTCCAGTGCGATTTACATGTTTCAGAATTATGACAAAAAACCGTCTTATTTGTGTTTTATGGCCATTTTCAAGAGTTATTCCAAACGGTTTTGGGGTTCCAGGGCGATTTAGAACGATAGTAAGGCTCGATAGATATTTTAGGGCATGACCAAGAACTTGTCGTTTTCGTGTTTTATGGCCGTTTTTACGAGCTATTGCCCATAGTTTTGGGGTTCCAATGTGATTTAGAATGACCGTAAAGCATGATATATTTTGGAGGCCATGACCAAGAACTCGTCGTCTGCGTGTTTTATGGCTGTTTTCATGAGCTATTGCTCATAGTTTGGGTTTCCAGGGGACTTGCATGGCCCGTAAGACCCGATACATGTTAGATGACCAAAAACTCGTCGTTTTCACGTTTTATGGACGTTTTCATGAGCAATTGCCCACAGTTTTGGGGTTCCACGGCGATTTACATGTTTGAGAGGTATGTCCAAAAAGTCTTTTTTTTTATTTTATGGCCGTTTTCATGAGCTATTGCCCACAGTTTTGGAGTACCAGGACAATTTACATGTATTAGAGTTATGACCAAAAACTCTTCTTTTTGCGGTCCATGGCTATTTTCATGAGTTATTGACGAGAGTTTGGGATTCCAAGGAAATTTACATGTTTGAGAGCTATGACAAAAAATTCTTCATTTTTGCATTTTATGGCCGTTTTCATGAGTTATTGCCATAATTTTGGGGTTCTAGGGAGATTTACAAGTTTTAGAGTTATAACCAAAACTCATCTTTCTTGCATTTTATGGGCATTTTCATGAGTTATTGCCCACAGTTTGGGGTTCTAGGGCAATTTATAACGACCGTAAGGCCCGATACATTTTTAGGGCATGACCAGGAACTCATCTTTTTTTGCGTTTTATGTCCATTTTCATGAGTTATTGACCACATTTTTGTTGTTCTAGGGCAATTTACATGTCTGAGAGTTATGACCAAAAATTCGTCGTTTTTGAGTTTTATGGCCATTTTCATGAGCTATTTCCCATAGTTTTGGGGTTCTAGGGCAATTTACATGTTTTAGAGTTATGACCAAAAACTCGTCTTTCTTGCATTTTATGAGCATTTTCATGAGTTATTGCCCATAGTTTTGGGGTTCCAGAGCGATTTATAACGACCGTAAGGCCCGATACATTTTTGAGGGCATGAGCACGAACTCGTGATTTTTGCATTTTATTGCCATTTTCATGAGCTATTGCCCATATTTTAGGTTTCCTTGGTGATTTCCAACGACCGTAAGGCCCGATACATTTTTCAGGGCATGACAAAGGACTCGTCGTTTTCGCATTTTATGGTCGTTTTCATGAGCTATTGTCTATATTTTTGGGGTTCCAGGGCAATTTACATGTTTGAGAGGTATGCCCAAAAATTCATCGTTTTTATGCTTTATGTACCTTTTCATGAGCTATTGCCAATAGTTATATATGGAGTTCCCGGGAAATTTACATGTTTCAGAGTTATGACCAAAAACTCGCCTTGTTTGCGTTTTATGGGCATTTTCATGAGTTATTGCCCATAGTTTTGGAGTTCCAGGGCTATTTACAACGACCGTAAAGCCCGATACATTTTCGAGGGCATTACCAAGAACTCGTCATTTTCGTGTTTATGGCATTTTCATGAGCTATTGCCCATAGTTGAGGTTCCAGGTCGATTTACATGTTTCAGAATTATGACAAAAAACCGTCTTCTTTGTGTTTTATGGCCATTTTCAAGAGTTATTCCAAACGGTTTTGGGGTTCCAGGGCGATTTAGAACGATAGTAAGGCTCGATAGATATTTTAGGGCATGACCAAGAACTTGTCGTTTTCGTGTTTTATGGCCGTTTTTACGAGCTATTGCCCATAGTTTTGGGGTTCCAATGTGATTTACAATGACCGTAAAGCATGATATATTTTGGAGGCCATGACCAAGAACTCGTCGTCTGCGTGTTTTATGGCTGTTTTCATGAGCTATTGCTCATAGTTTGGGTTTCCAGGGGGACTTGCATGGCCCGTAAGACCCGATACATGTTAGATGACCAAAAACTCGTCGTTTTCACGTTTTATGGACGTTTTCATGAGCAATTGCCCACAGTTTTGGGGTTCCACGGCGATTTACATGTTTGAGAGGTATGCCCAAAAAGTCTTTTTTTTTATTTTATGGCCGTTTTCATGAGCTATTGCCCACAGTTTTGGAGTACCAGGACAATTTACATGTATTAGAGTTATGACCAAAAACTCTTCTTTTTGCGGTCCATGGCTATTTTCATGAGTTATTGACGAGAGTTTGGGATTCCAAGGAAATTTACATGTTTGAGAGCTATGACAAAAAATTCTTCATTTTTGCATTTTATGGCCGTTTTCATGAGTTATTGCCATAATTTTGGGGTTCTAGGGAGATTTACAAGTTTGAGAGTTATAACCAAAACTCATCTTTCTTGCATTTTATGGGCATTTTCATGAGTTATTGCCCACAGTTTGGGGTTCTAGGGCAATTTATAACGACCGTAAGGCCCGATACATTTTTAGGGCATGACCAGGAACTCATCTTTTTTTGCGTTTTATGTCCATTTTCATGAGTTATTGACCACATTTTTGTTGTTCTAGGGCAATTTACATGTCTGAGAGTTATGACCAAAAATTCGTCGTTTTTGAGTTTTATGGCCATTTTCATGAGCTATTTCCCATAGTTTTGGGGTTCTAGGGCAATTTACATGTTTTAGAGTTATGACCAAAAACTCGTCTTTCTTGCATTTTATGAGCATTTTCATGAGTTATTGCCCATAGTTTTGGGGTTCCAGAGCGATTTATAACGACCGTAAGGCCCGATACATTTTTGAGGGCATGAGCACGAACTCGTGATTTTTGCATTTTATTGCCATTTTCATGAGCTATTGCCCATATTTTAGGTTTCCTTGGTGATTTCCAACGACCGTAAGGCCCGATACATTTTTCAGGGCATGACAAAGGACTCGTCGTTTTCGCATTTTATGGTCGTTTTCATGAGCTATTGTCTATATTTTTGGGGTTCCAGGGCAATTTACATGTTTGAGAGGTATGACCAAAAATTCATCGTTTTTATGCTTTATGTACCTTTTCATGAGCTATTGCCCATAGTTATATATGGAGTTCCCGGGAAATTTACATGTTTCAGAGTTATGACCAAAAACTCGCCTTGTTTGCGTTTTATGGGCATTTTCATGAGTTATTGCCCATAGTTTTGGAGTTCCAGGGCTATTTGCAACGACCGTAAAGCCCGATACATTTTCGAGGGCATGACCAAGAACTCGTCATTTTCGTGTTTATGGGCATTTTCATGAGCTATTGCCCATAGTTGAGGTTCCAGGTCGATTTACATGTTTCAGAATTATGACAAAAAACCGTCTTCTTTGTGTTTTATGGCCATTTTCAAGAGTTATTCCAAACGGTTTTGGGGTTCCAGGGCGATTTAGAACGATAGTAAGGCTCGATAGATATTTTAGGGCATGACCAAGAACTTGTCGTTTTCGTGTTTTATGGCCGTTTTTACGAGCTATTGCCCATAGTTTTGGGGTTCCAATGTGATTTACAATGACCGTAAAGCATGATATATTTTGGAGGCCATGACCAAGAACTCGTCGTCTGCGTGTTTTATGGCTGTTTTCATGAGCTATTGCTCATAGTTTGGGTTTCCAGGGGGACTTGCATGGCCCGTAAGACCCGATACATGTTAGATGACCAAAAACTCGTTGTTTTCACGTTTTATGGACGTTTTCATGAGCAATTTCCCATAGTTTTGGGGTTCCAGGGCGATTTACATGTTTGAGAGGTATGCCCAAAAAGTCTTTTTTTTCATTTTATGGCCGTTTTCATGAGCTATTGGCCACAGTTTTGGAGTACTAGGGCAATTTACGTGTATTAGAGTTATGACCAAAAACTCGTCTTTTTTGCGGTCTATGGCTATTTTCATGAGTTATTGCCGAGAGTTTGGGATTCCAGGGAAATTTACATGTTTGAGAGCTATGACCAAAAATTCGTCATTTTTGCGTTTTATGGCCGTTTTCATGAGTTATTGCCATAGTTTTGGGGTTCTAGGGAGATTTACAAGTTTTAGAGTTATGACCAAAACTCATCTTTCTTGCATTTTATGGGCATTTTCATGAGTTATTGCACACAGTTTAGGGTTCTAGGGCAATTTATAACGACCGTAAGGCCTGATACATTTTTAGGGCATGACCAGGAACTCGTATTTTTTGCGTTTTATGGCCATTTTAATGAGTTATTGACCACAGTTTTGTTGTTCTAGGGCAATTTACATGTTTGAGAGTTATCACAAAAAATTCGTCGTTTTTGAGTTTTATGGCCATTTTCATGAGCTATTGCCCATAGTTTTAGGGTTCTAGGGCAATTTACATGTTTTAGAGTTATGACCAAAAACTCGTCTTTCTTGCATTTTATGAGCATTTTCATGAGTTATTGCCCACCGTTTTGGCGTTCTAGGGCGATTTATAACGAACGTAAGGCCCCATACATTTTTGAGGGCATGAGCACGAACTCGTCATTTCTACATTTTATTGCCATTTTCATGAGCTATTGCCCATATTTTAGGTTTCCTTGGTGATTTCCAACGACCGTAAGGCCCGATACATTTTTCAGGGCATGACAAAGAACTCGTCGTTTTCGCATTTTACGGTCGTTTTCATGAGCTATTGCCTATATTTTTGGGGTTCCAGGGCAATTTACATGTTTGAGAGGTATGACCAAAAATTCATCGTTTTTGTGCTTTGTGTATGTTTTCATGAGCTATTGCCCATAGTTATATATTGGGTTCCCGAGAAATTTACATGTTTCAGAGTTATGACCAAAAACTCGCCTTGTTTGCGTTTTATGGGCATTTTCATGAGTTATTGCCCACAGTTTTGGAGTTCCAAGGCTATTTACAACGACCGTAAAGCCCGATACATTTTCGAGGGCATGACCAATAACTCGTCGTTTTCGTGTTGATGGGCATTTTCATGAGCTATTGCCCATAGTTTTGAGGTTCCAGGGCGATTTACATGTTTCAGAGTTATGACAAAAAACCGTCTTCTTTGTGTTTTATGGCCATTTTCAAGAGTTATTCCAAACGGTTTTGGGGTTCAAGGGCGATTTAGAAAGATAGTAAGGATCGATAGATGTTTTAGGGCATGACCAAGAACTTGTCGTTTTCGTGTTTTATGGCTGTTTTTACGAGCTATTGCCCATAGTTTTGGGGTTCCAAGGTGATTTACAATGACCGTAAAGCACGATATATTTTTGAGGCCAAGACCAAGAACTCGTCGTCTTCATGTTTTATGGCTCTTTATTCATGAGGTATTGCCCATAGTTTGATGATCAAAAACTCATCGTTTTCGCGTATGATGGCCATTTTCATGAGCTATTGCCCACAACTTTCATGTACCAGGGAGATTTACATGTTTGAGAGGTATTCCCAAAAAGTTGGCATTTTTTTGTTTTATGGCCGTTTTCATGAGCTATTGCCCACAGTTTTGGGGTGCCAGGGCAATTTACATGTATCAGAGTTATGGCCAAAAGATCATCTTTTTGCGTTCTACGACCATTTTCATGAGTCATTGTCCATAGTTTTGGGGTTCCAGGGAAATTTACATGTTTGAGAGTTATGACCAAAAATTCATCATTTTTGCATTTTATGGCCGTTTTCATGAGTTATGATCAAAAATACATTTTTTGGGCACGGCCATGAACTCGTATTTTTTTCGTTTTATGGCCATTTTCATGAGTTATTACCCATAGGGTTTCTAAGGCAATTTACATGTTTGAGAGTTATGACAAAAAAGTTGTTATTTTTGTGTTTTATGGCCGTTTTCGTGAGCTATTGCCCATAGTTTGGGGGTTCTAGAGCGATTTACATGTTTTAGAGTTATGACCAAAAACTTGTCTTTCTTGCATTTTATGGGCATTTTCATGAGTTATTGCCCACAGTTTTGAGGTTCCAGGGCAATTTATAACCACCGTAAGGCTCGATACATTTTTTGGGGCATGACTAGGAACTCGTCTTTTTCATGTTTTATGGCCATTTTCCTGTGTCATTGCCCACAGTTTTGTTGTTCTAAGGCAATTTACGTGTTGTAGAGTTATGACAAAAAAATCGTCGTTTTTGAGTTTTATGGCCGTTTTCATGAGCTATTGCCCATAGTTTTGGGGTTCTAGGGCAATTTATATGTTTTAGAGTTATGAACAAAAACTCGTCTTTTTGCATTTTATGGGCGTTTTCATGAGTTATTGCCCACAGTTTTGGGGTTCCAGGCCCAATACATTTTGGAGGGCTAACCAGGAACTCGTTGTTTTTTCATTTTTTTGCCATTTTCACGAGCTATTGCCCATATTTTGGTTTTCCTTGGCGATTTTCAATGACGGTAAGAAGCGATACATTTTCAGGGTATGACTTTGAACTCATCGTTTTCGCGTTTTATGGTCATTTTCATGAGCTATTGCCTATAGTTTTGGGTTTCCAGGGCAATTTACATGTTTGAGAGGTATGGCCAAAAATTCGTTTTTTTGTTCTATATACGTTTTCATGAGCTATTGCCCATAGTTTTATATGGGGTTCCCGGGCGATTTACATGCTTCAGAGTTATGACCAAAAACTCGTCTTGTTTGCGCTTTATCGGCCTTTTCATGACTTATTGCCCATCGTTTTGGAGTTCCAGGGCTATTTACAACAACCGTAAAGCCCGATACATTTTCGAGGGCATGACCAATAACTCACCGTTTTCGTGTTTATGGCCGTTTTCATAAGCTATTGCCCATAGTTTTGAGGTTCTAGGGCGATTTACATGGTTTAGACTTATGACCAAAAATTGCCTTTTTTGTGTTTTATGGCTATTTTCATGAGTTATTGCAAACGGTTTCAGGGTTCCAGGGCGATTTAGAACGATAGTAAGGCGCGATAGATGTTTGAGGGCATGGCCAAGAACTTGTCGTTTTCGTGTTTTCTGGCCGTTTTTACGAGCTATTACCCATAGTTTTGGGGTTCCAAGATGATTTACAATGACCGTAAGGCACGATATATTTTTGAGGCCATGACCAAGAACTCATCGTCTTCATGTTTTATGGCTATTTTTATGATCTATTGCCCACAATTTGGGTTTCCAGGGGGATTTGCATGGTTCGCAAGACCCGATACATGTTTGATGACCAAAAACTCGTCATTTTCGCGTCTAATGGCCGTTTTCATGAGCTATTGCCCACAACTTTCGGGTTCTAGGGCGATTTACATGTTTGAGAGGTATTCCCAAAAATTTGTCGTCTTTTTAGGGCTATTTTCATGAGCTGTTGCCCACAGTTTTGGGGTTCCAGGACAATTTGCATGTATCAGAGTTATGCCAAAAATTCTTCTTTTTTGCGTTCTACGACCATTTTCATGAGTAATTTCCCATAGTTTTGGCGTTCGAGGACAGTTTACATGTTTGAGAGTTATGACAAAAAATTCCTCATTTTTGCGTTTTATGGCCGTTTTCATGAGCTATTGCCCATAGTTTGGGGGTTCTAGGGCGATTTACATGTTTTAGAGTTATAACCAAAAACTCGTCTTTCTTGCATTTTATGGGCATTTTCATGAGTTATTGCCTATAGTTTTGGCGTTCTAAGGCGATTTATAACGAACGTAAGGCCCGGTACATTTTTTTGGGCATGACCAGGAACTCGTATTTTTTGTGTTTTATGGCCATGTTCCTAAGTTATTGCCCACAATTTTGTTGTTCTAAGGGAATTTATGTGTTTGAGAGTTATGACCAAAAAGTCATCGTTTTTTGAGTTTTATGGCCGTTTTCATGTTCTCTTGCCTATAGTTTTGGGATTCTAGGGCAATTTACATGTTTTAGAGTTATCTCCAAAAACTCACCTTTCTTGCATTTTATGGGCGATTTCATGGGTAATTGCGCACAGTTTTGGGGTTCCAGGCCCAATACATTTTTGCGGGTTGACTAGGAACTTGCTGTTTTTGCATTTTATTGCCATTTTCATGAGCTATTGCCCATATTTTGGGTTTTCTTGGCGATTTCCAATGACCGTAAGGCCCGATACATTTTTCAGGGCATGACTAAGTAATCGTCGTTTTATGGTTGTTTTCACGACCTATTGCCAATAGTTTTGGGGTTCCAGGGCAATTTACATGTTTGAGAAGTATGACCAAAAATTTGTTTTTGTGTTTTATGTATGTTTTCATGAGCTATTGCCCATAGTTATATATGGTGTTCCCGGGCGGTTTACATGTTTTAGAGTTATGACCAAAAACTCGTCTAGTTTGCGTTTTATGGGCATTTTTATGAGTTATTGCCCATAGTTTTGGAGTTCCAGGGCTATTTACAATGATTGTCAAGCCCGATACATTTTTGAGGGCATGGCCAAGAATTCATCATTTTAAGGTTGTCAAGCCCACAGTTTTGGGGTCCCAGTGCAATTTACATGTATCAGAGTGATGACAAAAACTCATCTTTTTTGCGTTCTACGGCCATTTTCATGAGTTATTGTCCATAGTTTTTGGTTTCCAGGGCAATTTACATGTTTGAGAGTTATAACCAAAAATTCATCATTTTTGCGTTTTATGGCCGTTTTCATGAGCTATTGCCCATAGTTTGGGGGCTCTAGGGCGATTTACATGTTTTAGAGTTATTAGCAAAAACTTGTCTTTCTTGCATTTTATAGGTATTTTCATGAGTTATTGCCCATAGTTTTGGGGTTCTAGGGCGATTTATAACAAACATAGTTTTATGGTCGTTTTCATGAGCTATTGCCTATAGTTTTGGGGTTCCAGGGCTATTTACATGTTTGAGAGGTATGACCAAAAATTCTTTTTTGTGTTTTATGTACATTTTCATGAGCTATTGCCCATAGTTATATATGGGGTTCCCGGGCGGTTTACATGTTTCAGAGTTATGACCAAAAACTCGTTTAGTTTGCGTTTTATGGGCATTTTCATGAGATATAGCCCACAGTTTTAGAGTTCCAGGGCTATTTACAACAACCGTAAAGATCGATATATTTTCGAGGGCATGACCAAGATCTCATCGTTTTCGTTTTTATGGCTGTTTTCATGAGCTATTGCCCATAGTTTTAAGGTTGCAGGGCGGTTTACATGTTTCAGAGTTATGACCAAAAAATCTTTTTTTGTGTTTTATGGCCATTTTTATGAGTTATTTGCAAACGGTTTTGGGGTTCCAGGGCGATTTAGAACGATAGTAAGGCCCGATAAATGTTTGAGGGCATGACCAAGAACTTGTCGTTTTCGTGTTTTATGGCCGTTTTTACGAGCTATTGCCCATAGTTTTGGGGTTCCAAGGTGATTTACAATGACCATAAGGAACGATATATTTTAGAGTCCATTACCAAGAACTTGTCATCTTCGTGTTTTATGGCTATTTTTTAGTAAGCTATTTCCCATAGTTTGGGTTTTCCAGGGGGAGTGGCATGGGTCGCAAGACCCAATACATGTTTGATGACCAGAAACTCGTCGTTTTCGCGTCTGATGGCCGTTTTCATTAGCTATTGACCACAACTTTCGGTTACAAGGGCGATTTACATGTTTGAGAGGTATGCCCAAAAAGTTGTCGTTTTTTTGTTTTATGGCTGTTTTCATGAGCTATTGCCCACAATTTTGGGGTCCCAAGGCAATTTACATGTATCAGAGTTATGACCAAAAACTCCTCTTTTTGCGTTCTATGGCCATTATGATGAGTTATTGTCCATAGTTTTGGGGTTCTAGGGCAATTTACATGTTTGAGAGTTATGACCAAAAATTCATCATGTTTGCATTTTATGGCCGTTTTCATGAGCTATTGCCCATAGTTTTGGGATTCTAGGGCGATTTACATGTTTAGAGTTATGACCAAAAACTCGTCTTTCTTGCATTTTATGGGCATTTTCATGAGTTATTTCCCACAGTTTGGGGTTCTAGGGTGATTTACAAGGAACGTAAGGCCCGAGACATTTTTTTAGGGAATGACCAGGAACTCGTCTTTTTTGTGTTTTATGGCTATTTTCCTGAGTTATTGCCCACAGTTTTGTTGTTCTAAGGCAATTTACGTGTTTGAGAGTTATGACCAAAAAGTCATTGTTTTTCAGTTTTATGGCCGTTTTCATGAGCTATTCCCGTAGTTTTGGGGTTCTAGGGCAATTTACATGTTTTAGAGTTATGACCAAAAACTCGCCTTTCTTGCATTTTGTGGGCGTTTTCATGAGTTATTGCCCACAGTTTTAGGGTTCTAGGCCCAATACATTTTTGAGGGCTCACTAGGAACTCGTCGTTTTTGCATTTTATTGCCATTTTCATGAGCTATTGCCCATATTTTGGGTTTCCATGGCGATTTCCAACGACCGTAAGGCCCGATACATTTTTTAGGGCATGGCTAAGAACTCGTCGTTTTTTGATCGTTTTCATGAGGTATTGCCTATAGTTTTGGGGTTCTAGGGCTATTTACATGTTTGCGAGGTATGCCAAAAATTCGTTTTTGTGTTTTATGTGTGTTTTCATGAGCTATTGCCCATAGTTATATATGGGGTTCCCGGGCGATTTACATGGTTCAGAGTTATGACCAAAAACTCGTCTTGTTTGCGTTTTATGGGCATTTTCATGAGTTATTGCCCACAGTTTTGGAGTTCCAGGGCTATTTACAACAACCGTAAAGACCGATATATTTTCGAGGGCATGGCCAAGAACTCATCGTTTTCGTGTTTATGGCCGTTTTCATGAGCTATTGCCCATAGTTTTAAGGTTCCAGGGCGGTTTACATGTTTCACAGTTATGACCAACAAATCGTCTTTTTTGTGTTTTATGGCCATTTTCATGAGTTATTGCAAACGGTTTTGGGGTTCCAGGGTGATTTAGAACGATAGTAAGGCCCGATAGATGTTTGAGGGCATGACCAAGAACTTGTCATTTTCGTGTTTTATGGCCGTTTTTATGAGCTATTTCCCATAGTTTTGGGGTTCCAAGGTGATTTACAATGACCGTAAGGCACGATATATTTTAGAGGCCATTACCAAGTACTCGTCGTATTCCTGTTTTATGGCTGATTTTTCATGAGCTATTTCCCATAATTTGGGGTTTCCAGGGGGAGTGGCATGGCTCGCAAGACCCGATATATCTTTGATGACCAAAAACTTGTTGTTTTCGCGTCTGATGGCCGTTTTCATAAGCTATTGCCCATAGCTTTCGGGTACTAGGGAGATTTACATGTTTGAGAGGTATGCCCCAAAATTTATCGTTTTTTCGTTTTAAGGCCGATTTCATGAGCTATTGCCCACATTTTTGGGGTCCCAGGGCAATTTACACGTATCGGAGTTACGGCAAAAAACTCGTCTTTTTGCGTTCTACGACCATTTTCATGAGTTATTGCCCATAGTTTTGGGGTTCCACGGCAATTTACATGTTTGAGAGTTATGACCAAAAATTCATAATTTTTGCGTTTTATGGCCTTTTTCATGAGCTATTGCCCATATTCGGGGTTCTAGGGCAATTTACATGTTTTAGAGT
This sequence comes from Avena atlantica, assembly GCA_910589765.1. NCBI lineage: Eukaryota > Viridiplantae > Streptophyta > Magnoliopsida > Poales > Poaceae > Avena > Avena atlantica. The sequence continues at coordinate 504,514,787 of OU342736.1, read as the reverse complement.
TATGACCAAAAACTCGTCTTTCTTGCATTTTATGGGCATTTTCATCAGTTATTGCCCACGGTTTTGTTGTTCTAAGGCAATTTACGTGTTTGAGATTTATGACCAAAAAGTCATCATTTTCAGTTTTATGGCCGTTTGCATGAGCTATTGCCCATAGTTTTGGGCTTCTAGGGAAATTTACATGTTTTCGAGTTCTGACCAAAAAACTCGTCTTTCTTGCATTTTATGGGCGTTTTCATGGGTTATTGCCCACAGTTTTTGGGTTCCAGGCCCAATACATTTTTGAGGGCTGACTAGGAACTTGTCGTTTTTGCATTTTATTGCCATTTTCATGAGCTATTGCCCATATTTTGGGTTTCCTTGGCGATTTCCAATGACCGTAAGGACTGATACATTTTTTAGGACATGACTAAGAACTCGTCGTTTTCACGTTTTATGGTCGTTTTCATGAGCTATTGTCTATAGTGTTGGGGTTCCAGGGCTATTTACATGTTTGAGAGGTATGACCAAAAACTAGTTTTTGTGTTTTATGTACATTTTCATGAGGTATTGCCCATAGTTATATATAGGGTTCCCGGGCAGTTTACATGTTTCAGAGTTATAACCAAAAAGTCATGGGCATTTTCATGAGTTATTGCCCCCAGTTTTGGAGTTCCAGGTCTATTTACAACAACCGTAAAGACCGACATATTTTTGAGGGAATGACCAAGAACTCATCGTTTTCATGTTTATGGACGTTTTCATGAGCTATTGCCCATAGTTTTAAGGTTCCAGGGCGGGTTACATATTTCACAGTTATGACCAACAAATCGTCTTTTTCTTTATTTTATGGCTATTTTCATGAGTTATTGCAAATGGTTTTCGGGTTCCAGGGCAATTTAGAATGATAGTAAGGCCCGATAGATGTTTGAGGGCATGACCAAGAACTTATCGTTTTCGTGTTTTATGGCCGTTTTCACGAGTATTTCCCATAGTTTTGGTGTTCCAAGGTGATTTACAATGACCGTAAGGCACGATATATTTTAGAGGCCATTACCAAGAACTCGCCGTCTTCGTGTTTTATGGCTGTTTTTTCATGAGTTATTTCCCATAGTTTGGGTTTTCCAGGGGGAGTGGCATGGCTCGCAAGACCCGATAGATGTTTGATGAGTAAAAACTCGTCGTTTTCGCGTCTGATGGCCATTTTCATTAGCTATTGCCCATAGCTTTCGGGTACCAGGGCGATTTACATGTTTGAGAGGTATGCCCAAAAAGTTGTCGTTTTTTCGTTTTATGGCCGTTTTCATGAGCTATTGCCCACAGTTTTGGGGTCCTAGGGCAATTTACATGTATTAGAGTTATGACCAAAAACTCGTCTATTTGCGTTCTACGGACATTTTCATGAGTTATTGTCCATAGTTTTTGGGGTTCCAGGGCAATTTACATGTTTGAGAGTTATGACCAAAAATTCATCATTTTTGCGTTTTATGGACGTTTCCATGAGCTATTGCCCATAGTTTGGGGGTTCTAGGGCGATTTAAATGTTTTAGAGTTATGACCAAAAACTCGTCTTTCTTGCATTTTATGGGCATTTTCATGAGTTATTGCCCACAGTTTTGGGGTTCTAGGGCGATTTATAACGAACGTAAGGACCGATACATTTTTTAGGGCATGAACAGGAACTCGTCTTTTTTGTGTGTTTATGGCCATTTTCCCGAGTTATTTCCCACGGTTTTGTTGTTCTAAGGCAATTTACGTGTTTGAGAGTTATGACCAAAAAGTCGTCGTTTTTTAGTTTTATGGCCGTTTTCATGATTTATTGCCCATAGTTTTGGGATTCTAGGGAAATTTTCATGTTTTAGAGTTATGACCAAAAACTCGTCTTTCTTGCATTTTACGGGCGTTTTCATGGGTTATTGCCCACAATTTTGGTTTCCAGGCCCAATACATTTTTGAGGGCTGACCAGGAACTCGTCGTTTTTGCATTTTATTGCCATTTTCATGAGCTATTTCCCATATTTTGGGTTTCCTTGGCGATTTCCAACGACCGTAAGGCTCGATACAATTTTCAGGGCATGAATAAGAAGTCGTCGTTTTATGGTCGTTTTCATGGGTTATTGCCTATAGTGTTGGGGTTCCAGGGCTATTTACATGTTTGAGAGGTATGACCAAAAAATCGTTTTTGTTCTTTATGTATGTTTTCACGAGCTATTGCCCATAGTTATATATGGGGTTGCCGAGCGATTTACATGTTTCAGACTTATTACCAAAAACTCGTCTTGTTTGCGTTTTATGGGCATTTTCATGTGTTATTTCCCATAGTTCTGGAGTTCCAGGGCTATTTACAACAACCGTAAAGACTGATACATTTTCGAGGGCATGACCAAGAATTCATCGTTTTCGTGTTTAGGGCCATTTTCATGAGCTATTGCCCAAAGTTTTAAGTTACATGAAGGTTCACATGTTTCAGAGTTATGAGCAAAAAAATTATGTTTTTTGTGTTTTAGGGCCATTTTCATGAGTTATTGCAAATGGTTTTGGGATACCAGGGCGATTCAGAACGATAGTAAGGCCCGATAGATGTTTGAGGGAATGACCAAGAACTTGTCGTTTTCGTGTTTTATGGCCGTTTTTACGAGTTATTGCCCACGGTTTTGGGGTTCTTGGGCGATTTATAACGAATTTAAGGCCCGATACATTTTTAGGGCATGACCAGGAACTCGTCTTTTTTGTGTTTTATGGCCATTTTCCTGAGTTATTACCCACAGATTTGTTGTTCTAAGGAAATTTACGTGTTTGAGAGTTATGACCAAAAAGTCATCGTTTTTGAGTTTTATGGCCCTTTTCATGAGCTATTGCCCATAGTTTTGGGGTTCTAGGATAATTTACATGTTTTAGAGTTATGAGCAAAACCTCGTCTTTCTTGCATTTTATGGGCGTTTTCATGGGTTATTGCACACAATTTTGGGTTTCCAGGCCCAATACATTTTTTAGGGTTGACCAGGAACTCGTCGTTTTTGCATTTTATTGCCATTTTCATGAGCTATTGCCCATATTTTGGGATTCCTTGGCGATTTCCAACGATTGTAAGGCCCGATACATTTTTCAGGGCATGACTAAGAACTCGTTGTTTTATGGTCGTTTTCATGAGCTATTGCCTACAGTGTTGGGGTTCCAGGGAAATTTACATGTTTGAGAGGTATAACCAAAAATTTGTCGTTTTTGTGTTTTATGTAAGTTTTCATGAGCTATTGCCCATAGTTATATATGGGGTTCCCGGGGGATTTACATGTTTCAGAGTTGTGACTAAAAACTTGTCTTGTTTGCGTTTGATGGGCATTTTCATGAGTTATTGCCCACAGTTTTGGAGTTCTAGGGCTATTTACAACGACCGTAAAGACCGATACATTTTCGAGGGCATGACCAAGAACTCATCCTTTTCGTGTTTATGGCCGTTTTCATGAGCTATTGCCCATAGTTTTGAGGTTATAGGGCGATTTAGATGTTTCAGACTTATGAAAAAAAATCGTCTTTTTTGTGTTTTAGGGCCATTTTCATGAGTTATTGCAAACGGTTTTGGGGTTCCAGGGCGATTTAGAACGAAAGTAAGGCCCGATAGATGTTTGAGGGTATGACCAACAATTCGTCGTTTTCATGTTTTATGGCCGTTTTTACGAGCTTTTGCCCATAGTTTTGGGGTTCCAAGGTGATTTACAATGACCGAAGGCACGATATATTTTTGAGGCCATGACCAAGAACTCATCGTCCTCCTGTTTTATGGCTGTTTTTATGAGCTATTGCCCATAGTTTCGGTTTCCAGGGGGATTTGCATGGCTCACAAGACCTGATACATGTTTGATGACCAAAAACTCGTCGTTTGCGCGTCTGATGGCCGTTTTCATATGCTATTGCACATAGTTTTCGGGTTCCAGGGCGATTTACATGTTTGAGAGGTATGCCCAAAAAGTTGTCGTTTTTTGTTTTATGGCCATTTTCATGAGCTATTGCCAACAGTCTTGGGGTCCCAGGGCAATTTACATGTATCATAGTTATGACCAAAAACTTGTCTTTTTTGCGTTCTATGGCCATTTTCATGAGTTATTGCCCATAGTATTGGGGTTCCAGGGCGATTTACATGTATCAGAGTTACGACCAAAAAATCCTCAATTTTGCGTTTTATGGCCGTTTTCATGAGCTATTGCCCATAGTTTTGGGGTTCTAGAGCGATTTACATGTTTTAGAGTTATGAGCAAAAACTCATCTTTCTTGCATTTTGTGGGCATTTTCATGAGTTATTTCCCACAGTTTTGGGGTTCTAGGGCCATTTATAAAGACCGTAAGGCCCGATAAATTTTTAGGGCATGACCAGGAACTAGTCTTTTTCGTATTATGGCCATTTTCATGAGCTATTGCCCATAGTTTTTCTAAGGCAATTTACATGTTTGAGAGTTATGACAAAAAATTGTCGTTTTTGAGTTTTAAGGCCGTTTTCATGAGCTATTGCCCATAGTTTTGGAGTTCTAGGACAATTTACATGTTTTAGAGTTATGACCAAAAACTCGTCTTTCTTGCATGTTATTGGCATTTTCATGAGTTATTGCCCACATTTTTGGGGGTTCGAGGGCGATTTCTTACGAGCGTAAGGCCCGATACATTTTTGAGGGCATGACTAGGAACTCGTCATTTTTGCATTTTATTACCATTGTCATGAGCTATTGCCCATATTTTGGGTTTCCTTGGCGATTTCCAACGACCGTAAGGCCGGATACATTTTTCAGGGCATGACAAAGAACTCGTCGTTTTCGCGTTTTGTGGTCGTTTTCATGAGCTATTGCCTATAGTTTTGGGGTTCTAGGGGAATTTACATGTTTGAGAGGAATGACCAAAAATTTGTCGTTTTTGTGTTTTATGTAAGTTTTCATGAGCTATAGCCCATAGATATATATGGGGTTCCCCGACAATTTACATGTTTCAGAGTTGTGACCAAAAACTTGTCTTGTTTGCGTTTTATGGGCATTTTCATGTGTTATTGCCACAATTTTGGAGTTTCAGGGCTATTTACAACGACCGTAAAGCCCCATACATTTTAGAGGGCATGACCAAGAACTCGTCGTTTTCATGTTTATGGCTGTTTTCATGAGCTATTGTCCATAGTTTTGAGGTTCCAGGGCGATTTACATGTTTCAGAGTTATGACCAAAAAATCGTCTTTTCTGTGTTTTATGGCCATTTTCATGAGTTATTGCAAACGGTTTTGGGGTCCAGGGCGATTTAGAACGATAGTAAGGCCCGACAGATGTTTGAGGGCATGACCAAGAACTTGTCGTTTTCGTGTTTTAAGGCCGTTTTTACGAGCTTTTTCCCATAGTTTTGGGGTTCCAAGGTGATTTACAATGACCGTAAGGCACGATATATTTTCGAGGCCATGACCAAGAACTCATCGTCTTCGTGGTTTATTGCTATTTTTTATGAGCTATTGCACATAGTTTGGGTTTCTAAGGGGATTTGCATGTCTCGCAAGACCCGATACATGTTTGACGACCAAAAACTCGTCGTTTTCGCGTCTGATGGCCGTTTTATTGAGCTATTGCCCACAGCTTTCGGGTTCCAGGTTGATTTACATGTTTGAGAGTTATACCCAAAAAGTTGTTAATTTTTTGTTTTATGGTCGTTTTCATGAGCTATTGCCCATAGTTTTGGGGTTCCAGGGCAATTTACATGTATCAGAGTTATGACAAAAAACTCATATTTTTTACGTTCTACAGCCATTTTCATGTGTTATTGCAAATGGTTTTGGGGTTCCAGGGCGATTTAGAATGATAGTAAGGCCCGATAGATGTTTGAGGGCATGACAAAGAACTTGTCGTTTTCGTGTTTTATGGTTGTTTTTACGAACTATTCTCATAGTTTTGGGGTTCCAAGGTGATTTACAATGACTGTAAGGCACGATATATTTTTGAGGCCATGACCAAGAACTCATCGTCTTCGTGTTTTATGGCTGTTTTTATGAGCTATTGCACATAGTTTTGGTTTCCAGGGGGATTTGCATCGCTCGCAAGACCCAATACATATTTGATGACCAAAAACTCGTTGTTTTCGCGTCTGATGGCCGTTTTCTTGAGCTATTGCCCACAGCTTTCGGGTTTCAGGTCGATTTACATGTTTGAGAGGTATTCCCAAAAAGTTGTAGTTTTTTTGGTTTTATGGTCATTTTCATGAGCTATTGCCCACAGTTTTAGGGTTCCAGGGCAATTTACATGTATCAGAGTTATGACCAAATACTCGAATTATTTCCGTTCTACGGCCATTTTCATGAGTTATTGTCCATAGTTTTGGGGTTCAAGGGCAATTTACATGTTTGAGAGTTACGACCAATATTTCCTCATTTTTTGCGTTTTATGGCCGTTTTCATGAGCTATTGCCCATAGTTTTGGGTTCTAGGGCGATTTACATGTTTTAGAGTTATGACAAAAAACTCGTATTTCTTGCATTTTATGGGCATTTTCATGAGTTATTTCCCACACTTCTGGTGTTCTAGGGAGATTCATAACGACCATAAGGCCCGATACATTTTTAGGGCATGACCATGAACTCGTCTCTTTTTTTCGTTTATGGCCATTTTCATGAGTTATTACCCACAGTTTTTCTAAGGCAATTTACATGTTTGAGAGTTATGACAAAAAAGTTGTCATTTTTGAGTTTTATGGCCATTTTCATGACCTATGCCCATAGTTTTGGGGTTCTAGGGTAATTTACATGTTTTAGAGTTATGACCAAAAACCCGTCTTTCTTTCATGTTATGGGCATTTTCATGAGTTATTGCCCACATTTTTGGGGTTCTAGGGCGATTTATAACGAGCGTAAGGCCCGATACATTTTTGAGGGCATGACCAGGAACTCGTCGTTTTTGCATTTTATTGCCATTTTCATGAGCTATTGCCCATATTTTGGGTTTCCTTGGCGATGTCCAACGACCGTAAGGCCGGATACATTTTTCAGGGTATGACAAAGAACTCGTCGTTTTCGCGTTTGTGGTCATTTTCATGAGCTATTGCCTATAGTTTTGGGGTTCCAGGGCAATTTACATGTTTGAGAGGTATGACCAACAATTCTTCGTTTTCATGTTTTATTGCCGTTTTTACGAGCTTTTGCCCATAGTTTTGGGGTTCCAAGGTGATTTACAATGATCGACGACACGATATATTTTTGAGGCCATGACCAAGAACTCATCGTCTTCGTATTTTATGGCTGTTTTTATGACCTATTGCCAATACTTTGGGTTTGCAAGGGGATTTTCATGGCTCGCAAGACCTGATACATGTTTGATGACCAAAAACTCGTCGTTTTCGCGTCTGATGGCCATAGTTTTCGGGTTCCAGGGCGATTTACATGTTTGAGAGGTATGCCCAAAACGTTGTCGTTTTTTGTTTTATGGCCATTTTCATGAGCTATTGCCAACAGTTTTGGGGTCCCAGGGCAATTTACATGTATCAGAGTTATGTCCAAAAACTCGTCTTTTTTGCGTTCTATGGCCATTTTCATGAGTTATTGCCCATAGTATTGGGGTTCCAGGGCGATTTACATGTATCAGAGTTACGACCAAAAAATCCTCATTTTTGCGTTTTATGGCCGTTTTCATGAGCAATTGCCCATAGTTTTGGGGTTCCAAGGTGATTTACAATGACCATAAGGCACGATATATTTTTGAGGCCATGACCAAGAACTCGTCGGCTTCGTGTTTTATGGCTATTTTTCATTAGCTATTGCCCATAGTTTAGGTTTCTAGGGGGATTTGCATGGCTCGCAAGACCCGATACATGTTCGATGACAAAAAACTCGTTGTTTTCGCGTCTGATGGCCGTTTTATTGAGCTATTGCCCATAGCTTTCGGGTTCCAGGGCAATTTATATATTTGAGAGATATGCCCAAAAGGTTGTCGTTTTTCGTTTTATGGCCGTTTTCATGAGCTATTGCCCACAGTTTTGGGGTTCCAGGGCAATTTACATGTATCACAGTTATGACCAAAAACTCGTCTTTTTTTGCGTTCTACTACCATTTTCATGAGTTATTGCCCCTAGTTTTGGGTTTCCAGGGCAATTAACATGTTTGAGAGTTATGACAAAAAATTCCTCATTTTTGCGTTTTATGGCCGTTTTCATGATCTATTGCCCCTAGTTTTGGGGTTCTAGGGCGATTTTACATATTTTAGAGTTATGACCAAAAACTCGTCTTTCTTGCATTTTATGGGTATTTTCATGAGTTATTGCCCACGGTTTTGGGGTTCCAGGGCGATTTATAATGATCGTAAGGCCCGATACAAGTTTGAGGGCATGACCGGGAACTCGTCGTTTTTGTATTTTATTGCCATTTTCATGAGGTATTGCCCATATTTTGGGTTTCCTTGGCGATTTTCAACGACGGGAAGGCCCGATACATTTTTCAGGGCATCACTAAGAACTCGTCGTTTTCTCGTTTTATGGTCGTTTTCATGAGCTATTGCCAATAGTTTTCGGGTTCCAGGGCAATTTACATGTTTGAGAGGTATGACCAAAAATTCATCGTTTTTGTGTTTTATATACGTTTTCATGAGCTATTCCCCATAGTTATATATGGAATTCCCGGGCAATTTACATGTTTCACAGTTATGACCAAAAACTCGTCTTGTTTGCGTTTTCTTAGGCATTTTCATGAGTTATTGCCCACAGTTTTGGTGTTCCAGAGCTATTTACAACGACCGTAAATCCTGATACATTTTAGAGGGCATGACCAAGAACTCGTCGTTTTCGTGTTTATGGCCATTTTCATGAGCTATTGCCCATAGTTTTGAGGTTCCAGGGCGATTTACATGTTTCAGAGTTATGACCAAAAAGTCGTCTTTTTTGTGTTTTATGGCCATTTTCATGAGTTATTGCAAACGGTTTTGGGGTTCTAGGGCGATTTAGCACGATAGTAAGGCCCGATAGATGTTTGAGGTCATGACCAAGAACTTGTCGTTTTCGTGTTTTATGGCCGTTTTTACGAGCTATTGCCCATAGTTTGGGGTTCCAAGGTGATTTACAATGACCGTAAGGCACGATATATCTTTGAGGCCATGACCAAGAACTATTTTTTTCGAGACAATGATTGTTTTTTCATTAGCTATTGCCCATAGTTTGGGTTTCTAGGGGGATTTGCATGGCTAGCAAGACCCAATTCATGTTTGATGACCAAAAACTCGTCGTTTTCGCGTCTTATGGACGTTTTCATGAGGTATTGCCCACAACTTTTGGGTTCCAGGGCGATTTATAGATTTGAGAGGTATGCCCAAAAATTTGTCGTTTTTCGTTTTATGGCCGTTCTCATGAGCTATTTCCCACAGTTTTGGGGTTCCAGGGCAATTTACATGTATCACAGTTATGGCCAAAAACTCGTCTTTTTTTACGTTCTACTGCCATTTACAGGTTTAGAGTTATGAAAAAAATCTAGTCTTTCTTGCATTTTATGGGCATATTCATGAGTTATTGCCCGCGGTTTTGGGGTTCTAGGGCGATTTATAACGACCTTAAGGCCCGATACATTTGTTAGGGCATGACAAGGAACTCGACTTTTTTGTGTGTCATGTCCATTTTCATGAGTTATTGCCCACAGTTTTGTTGTTCTAAGGAAATTTACGTGTTTGAGAGTTATGACCAAAAAGTCGTCGTTTTTTCGTTTTATGGCCGTTTTCATGAGCTATTGCCCATATTTTTGGGGTCCGAGGGAAATTTACATGTTTTAGAGTTATGACGAAAAAATCGTCTTGTTTGCCTTTATTGGGCATTTTCATGAGTTATTGCCCACAATTTTGGTGTTCTAGGGCTATTTACAACGACCGTAAAACCCGATACATTTTAGAGGGCATGACCAAGAACTCGTCGTTTTCGTAATTATCGCCGTTTTCATGAGCTATTGCCCATAGTTTTGAGGTTCCAAGGCGATTTACATGTTTCAGAGTTATGACCAAAAAGTTGCCTTTTTGTGTTTTATGGCCATTTTCATGAATTATTGCAAACGGTTTTGGTGTTCCAGGGCGATTTAGAACGATAGTAAGGCCCGATAGATGTTTGAGGGCATGACCAAGAACTTGTTGTTTTCGTGTTTTATGGCCGTTTTTATGAGCTATTGCCCATAATTTGGGGTTCTAAGGTGATTTACAATGACGGTAAGGCACGATATATTTTTGAGGCCATGACCACGAACTCGTCGTCTTCGTGTTTTATGGCTGTTTTTTCATTAGCTATTGCCCATAGTTTGGGTTTCTAGGGGGATTTGCAAGGCTCGCAACACCCCATTCATGTTGGATGACCAAAAAGTCGTCGTTTTTGCGTCTTATGGCCGTTTTCATCAGCTATTGCCCACAAATTTTGGGTTCCAGGGCGCTTTATATATTTGAGAGGTATGCCCAAAAAGTTGTCGTTTTTCGTTTTATGGCCGTTTTCATGAGCTATTGCCCACAGTTTTGGGGTTCCAGGGGAATTTAAAGTATCAGAGTTATGACCAAAAACTCGTATTTTTTTGCGTTCTACTGCCATTTTCACGTGTGCCCCTAGTTTTGAGTTTCCAGGGCAATTAACATGTTTGAGAGTTATGAAAAAAAATTCCTCATATTTGCATTTTATGGCTGTTTTCTTGAGCTATTGCCCCTAGTTTTGGGGTTCTAGGGCGATTTCTAGGTTTTAGATTTATGAAAAAAACTCGTCTTTCTTGCATTTTATGGGCATTTTCATGAGTTATTCCCGCGGTTTTGGGGTTCTAGGGCGATTTATAACGATCGTAAGGCCCAATACATTTTTTAGGGCATGACAAGGAACTCGTCTTTTTTCTGTTTTAGGTCCATTTTCATGAGTTATTGCCACAGTTTTGTTGTTCTAAGGCAATTTACGTGTTTGAGGGTTATGAACAAAAAGTCGTCGTTTTTGAGTTTTATGGCCGTTTTCATGAGCTGTTGCCCATATTTTTGTGGTCCTAGGGCAATTTACATGTTTTAGAGTTATGACCAAAAACTCGTCTTGTTTGCCTTTATTGGGCATTTTCATGAGTTATTGCCCACAGTTTTTGTGTTCCAGGGCTATTTACAACGACCGTAAAGCCCGATACATTTTAGAGGGCATGACCAAGAACTCGTCGTTTTCGTATTTATGGCCGTTTTCATGAGCTATTGCCCATAGTTTTGAGGTTCCAGGGCGATTTACATGTTTTAGAGTTATGACCAAAAAGTTGTCTTTTGTATTTTATGGCCATTTTCATGAGTTGTTGCAAAGGGTTTTGGGGTTCCAGGGTGATTTAGAACGATAGTAAGGCCCGATAGATGTTAGAGGGCGTGACCAAGAACTTGTCGTTTTCGTGTTTTATGGCCGTTTTTACGAGCTATTGCCCATAATTTGGGGTTCCAAGGTGATTTACAATGGCCGTAAGGCATGATATATTTTTTAGGCCATGACCACGAATTCATCGTGTTCGTGTTTTATGGCTTTTTTTTCATTAGTTATTACCCATAGTTTGGGTTTCCAGGGGGATTTGCATGGCTGGCAAGACCCGATTCATGTTTGATGACCAAAAACTCGACGTTTTCGCGTCTTATGGCCGTTTTCATGAGCTATTGCCCACAGCTTTCGGGTTCCAGGGAGATTTATATATTTGAGAGGTATGCCCAAAAAGTTGTCTTTTTTCGTTTTATGGCCGTTATCATGAGCTATTGCCCACAGTTTTGGGGTTCGAGGGGAATTTACATGTATCAGAGTTATGACCAAAAACTCATCTTTTTTTGCGTTCTACTGCCATTTTCATGACTTATTGCCCCTAGTTTTGGGTTTCCAGGGCAATTAACATGTTTGAGAATTACGACAAAAAATTCCTCATTTTTGCGTTTTATGGCCGTTTTCATGATCTATTGCCCCAAGTTTTGGGGTTCTAGGGCGATTTACATGTTTTATAGTTATGACCAAAAACTCGTCTTTCTTGCATTTTATGGGTATTTTCATGAGTTATTGCCCACGGTTTTGGGGTTCCAGGGCGATTTATAATGATCGTAAGGGCCGATACATGTTTGAGGGCATGACCAGGAACTCGTCGTTTTTGCATTTTATTGTCATTTTCATGAGCTATTGCCCATATTTTGGGTTTCCTTGGCGATTTTCAACGATTGGAAGGACCGATACATTTTTCAGGGCATGACTAAGAACTCTTCGTTTTCTCGTTTTATGGTCGTTTTCATGAGCTATTGCTAATATTTTTCGGGTTCCAGGGCAATTTACATGTTTGAGAGGTATGACCAAAAATTTGTCGTTTTTGTGTTTCATGTACGTTTTCATGAGCAATTGCCCATAGTTATATATGGGGTTCCCAGGCGATTTACATGTTTTAGAGTTATGACTAAAAACTCGTCTTGTTTTCGTTTTATGGGCATTTTCATGAGTTACTGCCCATAGTTTTGGTCTTCCAGGGCTATTTACAACGACCGTAAAGCCCGATACATTTTCGAGGGCATGACCAAGAATTCGTCGTTTTCGTGTTTATGGGGGTTTTCATGAGCTATTGCCCCAAGTTTTGAGGTTCCAGGGCGATTTACATGTTTGAGAGTTATGACCAAAAATCATCCTTTTTGTGTTTTATGGCCATTTTCATGAGTTACTGCAAACAGTTTTGGGGTTCTAGGGCAATTTAGAACAATAGTAAGGCCCGATAGATGTTTGAGGTCATGACCAAGAACTTGTCGTTTTTGTGTTTTATGGCCGTTTATACGAGCTATTGCCCATAGTTTTGGGTTCCAAGGTGATTTACTATGACCGTAAGGCACGATATATTTTTTAGGCCATGACCAAGAACTCGTCGTCTTCGTGTTTTATGGCTGTTTTTTGCGTTAGCTATTGCCCATAGTTTGGGTTTCCACGGAGATTTGCATGGCTGGCAAGACCTGGTACATGTTTGGTGACCAAAAACTCGTCGTTTTCGCGTCTTATGGCCATTTTTATGAGCTATTTCCCACAGCTTTCGGGTTCCAGGGCGATTTATATGTTTGAGAGGTATGCCCAAAAAGTTATCATTTTTTTGTTTTATGGCCGTTTTCATGAGGTATTGCCCACAGTTTTGGGGTTCCAGGGCAATTTACATGTATTAGAGTTATGGCCAAAAACTCGTCTTTTTTGTGTTCTATGGCCATTTTCATGAGTTATTGCCCATAATTTTGGGGTTCCAGGGCAATTTACATGTTTGAGAGTTATGACAAAAAATTCCTCATTTTTGCGTTTTATGGCCGTTTTCGAGAGCTATTGCCCCTAGTTTTGGGGTTCTAGGGTGTTTTAGAGTGATGAAAAAAACTCGTCTTTCTTGCATTTTATGTGCATTTTCATGAGTTATTGCCCACAGTTTTGTGGTTCTAGGGCGATTTATAACGACCGTATGGCCTGATACATTTTTTAGGGCATGACTACGTACTCGTCTTTTTTGTGTTATATGGCCATTTTCATGAGTTATTGCCCACAGTTTTGTTGTTCTAAGGCAATTTACGTGTTTTAGAGTTATGACCAAAAACTTGTCTTTCTTGCATTTTATGTGTATTTTCATGAGTTATTGCCCACGGTTTTGGGGTTCCAAGGCGATTTATAACGACCGTAAGGCCCGATACATTTTTTAGGTCATGACCAGGAACTCATCGTTTTTGCATTTTATTGCCATTTTCATGAGCTATTGCCCATATTTTGTGTTTCCTTAGTGATTTTGAACGACTGTAAGAACCGATACATTTTTTAGGGAATGACTTAGAACTCGTTGTTTTCTCGTTTTATGATCGTTTTCATGAGCTATTGCCTATAGTTTTCGGGTTCCAGGGCAATTTAGTTTGAGAGGTATGACCAAAAATTCTTCGTTTTTATGTTTTATGTCCGTTTTCGTGAGCTATTGCGCATAGTTATATGTGGGGTTCCCGGTCGATTTACATGTTTCAGAGTCATGACCAAATACTCGTCTTGTTTGCGTTTTATGGGTATTTTCATGAGTTATTGCCCACAGTTTTGGTTTTCTAGGGCTATTTACAATGACCATAAAGCCCGATGCATTTTTCAGGGCATGACCAAGAACTCGTCGTTTTTGTTTTTATGGGCGTTTTCATGAGCTATTACCCCTAGTTTTGAGGTTCCAGGGTGATTTACATGTTTCAGAGTTATGGCCAAAAATCGTCCTTTTTGTGTTTTATGGCCATTTTCATGGGTTACTGAAAACGGTTTTGGGGTTCCAGGGCGATTTAGAACGATAGTAAGGCCCAATATATGTTTTGTGTTTTATGGCCATTTTTACGAATATTGGCCATAGTTTTGGGTTCCAAGGTGATTTAATATGACCGTAAGGCACGATATATTTTTTAGGCCATGACCAAGAACTTGTCCTCTTCGTGTTTTATGGCTGTTTTTTTCATTAGCTATTGCCCATAGTTTGGGTTTCCAGGGAGATTTGCATGGCTGGCAAGACCCGATACATGTTTGATGACCAAAAACTCGTCGTTTTCGCGTCTTATGGCCATTTTCATGAGCTATTGCCCACAACTTTCGGGTTCCAGGGAGATTTATATGTTGAGAGATATGCCCAAAAAGTTATCGTTTTTTTGTTTTATGGCCGTTTTCATCAGCTATTTCCCACAGTTTTAGGGTTCCAGGACAATTTACATGTATCAGAGTTATGGCCAAAAACTCGTGTTTTTTGCATTCTACGGCCATTTTCATGACTTATTGCCCATAGCTTTCGGGTTCCAGGGCGATTTATATGTTTGAGAGGTATGACAAAAAATTCCTCATTTTTGCGTTTTATGGCCGTTTTCATGAGCTATTGCCCCTAGTTTTTGGGTGCTAGGGCGATTTACATGTTTTAGAGTTATGACCAAAAACTCGTCTTTCTTGCATTTTATGGGCATTTCCAAGTGTTATTGCCCACAATTTTGGGGTTCTAGGGCGATTTATAACGACTGTAAGGCCTAATAAATTTTTTAGGGCATGACCAGGAACTCGTCTTTTTTGTGTTTTATGGTCATTTTCATGAGTTATTGCGCACAGCTTTGTTGTTCTAAGGCAATTTACGTGTTTGAGAGTTATGACCAAAAATTCATCATTTTTGAATTTTATGGCCGTTTTCATGAGCTATTGCCCATAGTTTTGGGGTCCTAGGGCAATTTACATGTTTTAGAGTTATGACCAAAAACTCATCTTTCTTGCATTTTATGGGCATTTTCATGAGTTATGGCCCACGGTTTGGGGTTCCAGGGCGATTTATAACGATCGTAAGGCCCGATACATTTTTGTGGTCATGACCTGGAAATCGTCGTTTTTGCATTTCATTGCCATTTTCATGAGCTATTGCCCATATTTTGGGTTTCCTTGGCGATTTTCAACGACAGTAAGGCCTGATACATTTTTGTGGGCATGACTAAGAACTCGTCGTTTTCTTGTTTTATGATCGTTTTCATAAGCTATTGCCTATAGTTTCCACGTTCCAGGGCAATTTACATGTTTGAGAGGTATGACCAAAAATTCGTCGTTTTTGTGTTTTATGTACATTTTGATGAGCTATTGCCCACATTTATATATGCGGTTCTCGGGTGATTTACATGTTTCAGAGTTATGACCAAAAACTCATCTTGCTTGCGTTTTATGGGCATTTTCATGAGTTATTGCCCACAGTTTTGGTGTTCCAGGGCTATTTACAATGACCATAAAGCCCGATACATTTTCGAGGGCATGACCAAGAACTCGTTGTTTTCGTGTTTATGGGCGTTTTCATGAGATATTGCCCCTAGTTTTGAGGTTCCAAGGCGATTTACATGTTTCAGAGTTATGACTAAAATCGTCGTTTTTGTGTTTTATGGCCATTTTCATGAGTAATTGCAAACGGTTTTGGGGTTCCATGGGGATTTAGAACGATAGTAAGGCCCGGTAGATGTTTGAGGGCATGACCAAAACCTTGTCGATTTCGTGTTTTATGGCCGTTTTTACGAGCTATTGCCCAAAATTATGGGTTCCAAGGTGATTTACTATGACCGTAAGGCACGATATTTTTGTGAGGCCATGACCAAGAACTCATCGTCTTCGTGTTTTATGGTTGTTTTTTCATTATCTATTGCCTATATTTTGGGTTTCCAAGGGGATTTGCATAGCTTGCAAGACCCGATACATGTTTGATGACTATTTTCGCGTCTAATGGCCATTTTCAGGAGCTATTGCCCATAGCTTTCGGGTTCCAGGACGATTTATATGTTTGAGAGGTATGCCCAAAAAGTTGTCGTTTTTTCGTTTTATGGCCATTTTCATGAGCTATTGCCCACAGTTTTGGGGTTCCAGCGCAATTTACATATATCAGAGTTATGGCCAAAAACTTGTCTTTTTTGCATTCTACGGCCATTTTCATGAGTTATTGCCCATAGTTTTGGGGTTCCAGGGAATTTACATGTTTGAGAGTTATGAAAAAAATTCCTCATTTTTGCGTTTTATGGCCGTTTTGATGAGCTATTGCCCCTAGTTTTGGGGTTCTAAGTTGATTTACCTGTTTTAGAGTTGTGACCAGAAACTCGTGTTTCTTGCATTTTATTGCCATTTCCATGTTTTATTGCCCATAGTTTTGGGGTTCTAGGGCGATTTATAACGACCGTAAGGCCCGATACATTTTTTAGGGCATGACCAGGAACTCGTCTTTTTTGTGTTTTATGGCCATTTTCATGAGTTATTGCCCACAGTTTTGTTGTTCTAAGGCAATTTACGTGTATGAGAGTTATGACCAAAAAGTCGTCGTTTTTGAGTTTTATGGCCATTTTCATGAGCTATTGCCCATAGTTTTGGGGTCCTAGGGGCATTTACATATAGTTATGACCAAAAACTCATCTTTCTTGCATTTTATGGACATTTTCATGAGTTATTGCCGACGGTTTTGGGGTTCCAGGGCGATTTATAACGATCGTAAGGCCCGATACATGTTTGAGTGCATGACCAGGAACTCGTCGTTTTTTTGCATTTTATTGCCATTTTCATGAGCTCTTGCCCATATTTTGGGTTTCCTTGGCGATTTTCAACGACCATAAGGCCCAATACATTTTTTAGGGCATGACCAGGAAATCGTCTTTTTTTGTGTTTTATGGCCATTTTCATGAGTTATTGCCCATAGTTTTGTTGTTCTAAGGAAATTTACGTATTTGAGAGTTATGACCAAAAAGTCATCTTTTTTGAGTTTTATGGCCGTTTTCATGAGTTATTGCCTATAGTTTTGGGGTCCTAGGGCAATTTACATGTTTTAGAGTTATGACCAAAAACTCGTCTTTCTTGCATTTTATGGGCATTTTCATGGTTTTGGGGTTCCAGGGCGATTTATAACGACTGTATGGCCCGATACATTTTTGAGGTCATGACCAGGAACTCGTCGTTTATGCATTTTATTGCCATTTTCATGAGCTATTGCCCATATTTTGGCTTTCCTTGGCGATTTTCAACGATCGTAAGGCCCGATACATTTTTCCGGGCATGACTAAGAACTCGTCGTTTTCTCGTTTAATGGTCATTTACATGAGCTATTGCCTATAGTTTTCGGGTTCTAGGGAAATTTACACGTTTGAGAGGTATGACCAAAAAGTCGTCATTTTTTGTGTTTTATGTACGTTTTCATGAGCTGTTGCTCACAGTTATATATGGGGTTCCCAAGGGCTTTACATGTTTTAGAGTTATTATGACCAAAAACACGTCTTGTTTGTGTTTTATGGGCATTTTCTTGAGTTATTGCCCACAGTTTTGGTGTTCCAGGGCTATTTACAACGACCGTAAAGCCCGATACATTTTCGAGGGCATGACCATGAACTCGTCGTTTTCGTGTTTATGGGCGTTTTCATGAGATATTGCCCCTAGTTTTGAGGTCCAGTGTGATTTACATATTTAGAGTTATGACCAAAAATCATATTTTTTGTGTTTTATGGCCATTTTCATGAGTTATTGCAAACGGTTTTGGGGTTCCAAGGCGACTTAGAACGATAGTAAGGCCCGGTAGATGTTTGAGGGCATCACCAAGAACTGGCCGTTTTTAAGAGCTATTGCCCATTGTTTTGGGTTCCAAGGTGATTTACTATGACCGTCAGGCACGATATATTTTTGAGGCCATGACCAAGAACTCGTCGTCCTCGTGTTTTATGGTTGTTTTTTCATTAGCTATTGCCCAGAGTTTGGGTTTCCAGGGGGATTTGTGTGGCTCGCAAGACCCGATACATGTTTGATGACCAAAAACTCGTCGTTTTCGCGTCTTATGGATGTTTTCATGAGCTATTTCCCACAGCTTTCGGGTTCTAGGGCAGTTTATATGTTTGAGAGGTATGCCCAAAAATTTGTCATTTTTTTGTTTTATGGCCGTTTTCATGAGCTATTGCCTACAGTTTTGGGGTTCGAGGGCAATTTACTTGTATTAGAGTTATGACCAAAAACTCGTGTTTTGTGTTCTATGGCTAATTTCATGAGTTATTGCCCATAGTTCTAAGTTTCTAGGGAAATTTACATGTTTGAGAGTTATGACCAAAAATTTGTCATTTTTGTGTTTTATGGCCGTTTTCATGAGCTATTGCCCATAGTTTTTGGATTCTAGGGTGATTTACACCTTTTAGAGTTATGACCAAAAACTCGTCATTCTTGCATTTTATGGGCATTTTCATGAGTTATTCCCCACAGTTTTGGGGTTCTCGGGCGATCTAGAACGACCGTAAGGCCCGATACATTTTTACTGCATG
This sequence comes from Avena atlantica, assembly GCA_910589765.1. Classification (NCBI taxonomy): domain Eukaryota; kingdom Viridiplantae; phylum Streptophyta; class Magnoliopsida; order Poales; family Poaceae; genus Avena; species Avena atlantica. Next base: position 504,496,055 of record OU342736.1, on the reverse strand, counting down.
ACTAGGAACTCGTCTTTTTTGCGTTTATGGCTATTTTCATGATTTATTGCCCACAGTTTTGTTGTTCTAGGGTAATTTACATGTTTGAGAGTTATGACAAAAAAAATTGTCGTTTTTAAGTTTTATGGCCGTTTTCATGAGCTATTGCCCATATTTTTGGGGTTCTAGAGCAATTTACATATTTTAGAGTTATGACCAAAAACTCGTCTCTCTTGGATTTTATGGTATTTTCATGAGTTATTGCCCATAGTTTTGGGGTTACACGGTGATTTATAACGATCGTAAGCAGGGCCGATATATTTTTAAAGCATGGCTAGGAACTCGTCGTTTTTGCATGCTGTTACCATTTTCATGAGCTATTGCCCATATTTTGGGTTTCCTTGGAGATTTCCAACGACCGTAAGGCCCGGTACATTTTTCTGGGCATGACTAAGAACTCGTCGTTTTCGCATTTTATGGTCGTTTTCATGAGCTATTGCCTGTAGTTTTAGGGTTCAAGGGCAATTTACATGTTTGGGAGGTATGACCAAAAATTCGTTTTTTTGTGTTTTATGGCCGTTTTCATGAGCTATCTCCCATAGTTTTGGTGACCGGGCGATTTACATGTTTCAGAGTTATGACCAAAAATTCGTCTTGTTTCCGTTTTATGAGCATTTTCATGAGTTATTGCCCATAGTTTTGGAGTTCAAGGGATATTTACAACGACCGTAAAGCCCAATACATTTTCGCGGGCATGACCAAGAACTCTTCGTCTTCGTGTTTTGTGGTTGTTTTGATGAGCTATTGCCCATAGTTTGGGTTTCTAGGCGGATTTGCATGGCCCGCAAGACCTGATACATGTTTGATGACCAAAAAACTCGTTGTTTTCGCGTTTTATGGCCGTTTTCATGAGCTATTGCCCACAGCTTTGGGGTTCCAGGGCGATTTACATGTTTGAGAGGTATGCCCAAAAGTCGTCGTTTTTTCGTTTTATGCCCGTTTTCATGAGCTATTGCCCACAGTTTTGGGGTTCTAGGGCAATTCACATGTATAAGAGTTATGGCCAAAAACTCGTCTTTGTTGCGTTTTATGGCCTTTTTCATGAGTTATTATCCATAGTTTAGGTGTTTAGGGCAATTTACATGTTCGAGAGTTAAGACCAAAAATTTTATCATTTTTGCGTTTATGTCCGTTTTCATGTGCTATTGACCAAAAACTCTTTTTTCTTGCATTTTATGGGCATTTTCATGAGTTATTGCCCACAATTTTGGGGTTCTAGGGCGATTCTTAACGACCGTAAGGCCCGATACATTTTTTAGGGCATGACCAGGAACTCGTCTTTTTTGTGGTTTATGGCCATTTTCATGACTTATTTCCCATCGTGTTGTTCTAAGGAAATTTACATGTTTGAGAGTTATGACCAAACATTTGTCATTTTTGTGTTTTATGGCCGTTTTCATGAGCTATTGCCCATAGTTTTGGGGTTCTAGGGTGATTTACACCTTTTAGAGTTATGACCAAAAACTCGTCTTTCTTGCATTTTATGGGCATTTTCATGAGTTATTCCCCACAGTTTTGGGGTTCTCGGGCGATCTAGAACGACCGTAAGGCCGGATACATTTTTATTGCATGACCAGGAACTCGTCTTTTTTGCGTTTATGGCTATTTTCATGAGTTATTGCTCACAGTTTTGCTGTTCTAGGGTAATTTACATGTTTGAGAGTTATGACCAAAAATTCATCGTTTTTGAGTTTTATGGCCGTTTTCATGAGGTATTGCCCATAGTTTTGGGGTTCTAGAGCAATTTACATGTTTTAGAGTTGTGACCAAAAACTCGTCTCTCTTGGATTTTATGACATTTTCATGAGTTATTGCCCATAGTTTTGGGGTTACACGGCAATTTATAACGATCGTAAGCTGGCCCGATATATTTTTAGAGCATGGCCAGGAACTCGTCGTTTTTGCATGTTATTACCATTTTCATGAGCTATTGCCCATATTTTGGGTTTCCTTGGAGATTTCCAACGACCGTAAGGCCTGGTACATTTTTCAGGGCATGACTAAGAACTCGTCGTTTTCGCATTTTGTGGTCGTTTTCATGAGATATTGCCTATAGTTTTAGGGTTCAAGGGCAATTTACATGTTTGGGAGGTATGACCAAAAATTCGTTTTTTTGCGTTTTATGGACGTTTTCATGAGCTATCTCCCATAGTTATATATGGGGTTCCCGGGCGATTTACATGTTTCAGAGTTATGCCCAAAAATTCATCTTGTTTCCGTTTTATGAGCATTTTCATGAGTTATTGCCCATAGTTTTGGAGTTCCTGTAGGGTTTCGTAGCATGGAAAACAAAAAATTTCTATCGCATACAAACAAACAAGCCAAGATCTATCTACTAGATTGTAGCAACGAGTCGATAGAATAACTCACCCTCGAAGATTCCAAAGTGTTTAACGAGAGCGGATTCTCGTGGGTGATGTAGTCGTACTCTTTCCGATCTCAAGATCGCGTAGACGATCCTTCCGGCGCTGCGTTCCGGCAGCGCTCCCGCAGTCGGTCACACGTTCGGTACTCGACGAAGACCTTCCTCTCCCTTGTTCCAGCAGGCATCGGAGGTTGTAGCACTCTCCTCGCGATTCCAGCAGCACAACGGCGTGGTACCGGAAGTAGAGGGGAGATCTCGCAGGGCTTCGCCTTAAGCCGGAGCGAGTATGGTGGAGTATGAGAGAGTCCCTCGACGATCTAGGGTTTAGACACGCTGAGGAGGGGGCTATGCCGGCGGCTAGGGTTTCACCTAGGCGGCGGCGAGTGCCCTAGGGCCGGCGGCGGCTATGGAGGCGGCGGCGGCTTGGTACTAGGGTTTGGAGGAGAGGATCTTGTGTGTCTCTAGGAGGGAGCCGTGCCCCTCCTTATATAGGTGGAGGGGCCGGCCGGCCAAGGGGAGGGAGGGGAGTCCCTCCCCAACTCGGCTTGGGTGGGCGCCGCCGGTTGGAGGAGGGAACTCCTCCCCAACTCGGTTTCCCACTCCTCCTCCTCTTTCCAAAAACTGCTGTTTGACTTTCAAACTAGCCGTTTGACTTTTCAAACTAGGATTTGAATAAAACCCTCTATTTGAATAAAACCAACTTGATATAACACATTCATGTACCCTTCCCCCCCCCCCCCCCCCCCGAGTGCCGGACATTCCGAAACCTTCTAGAACATTCCCGCTGAAAACACCGGAACCATTCTGCAACTCCGAAACGGGACTTTCCTTATATGAATCTTATTCTCCGGACCATTCCTGATCTCCTCGTGATATCCCGAATCCCATTCGAGACTCTGAACAACATTCGGACTCTTTCTCATAATTCCATAACTACTCAAATAACGTCGAATCCTTAAGTGTGTCTCCCTACGGTTCGTGAATTATGCGGACATGATCGAGACACTTCTCCGATCAATAACCAATAGAGGAATCTGGAAATTCATATGGCTCCCACATATTTCTACGATTACTTTGCGATCGAATGAACCACTTACATACGATATCAATTTCCCTTTGTCTCACGATAGTTTACTTATCCGAGGTTATGATCGTCGGTATCTCTGCATACCTAGTTCAACCTCGTTACCGATAAGTACTCTTTTCTCGTTCCCGTGATATGTGATCCCTTGTGAGACAGTCACATGCTTGCAAGCTAATTGGATGACATTTCACCGAGAGGGCCCAGAGTATATATATCCGTCATATGGATGGACAAATCCCACTCTTGATCCATGTGTTTCAACCAATACTTTCCGAACACTCAATGCCACCTTTATAGCCACCCAGTTACGGTGTGGTTTTTGATGTCATCAAAGCATCGATCCGGTAAAGGTGATATGCATGATCTCATGGTCGAAGGAATTAGATTACTATGTATCAGAAAGCATATAGCAATTGAACTATTAAAATGACTTGATCTTTATGCTATGCTTATCTATAGGAGTATGTCCACCATATCATTCTCCTAACGATATGATCTTGTTGTTGCTAACATCTCAATGTTCATGATAGGTAAACCACAATCATTTATCAACCAACAAGCTAGTGATGTATAGAGGCTATACTAGGGACTTCAATTTAAGTTTACAAATCAGATAAGTATTAATGTTTCCTTGTTAATACTATTATAGCATGAATGTAAACATTTATCATAAACACAAAGATATAATAATAACTACATTTATTATTGCCTCTAGGGCATATCTCCAATAGTCTCCCACTTACACTAGAGTCATCTAATCTAGATTACATGGTAATATACCGAAAACCCATGGCAGTTTGGTGCTGGTCATGTTTTGCCCTCGGGAGAGGTTTAGTCAACAGATCATCCACATTCAGATCTGTGTGTACTTTGCAAATATTTATGTCCCCATCTTGGATATGTTCTTGAATAGCGTGAAAACGTAGCTTGATATGCTTTAGCTTCTTGTGTGACCTTGGTTCTTGCGCATTGGCTATGGCGCCCATGTTATCACAGTAGATAGACATTGGGTCCAGCGCACTAGGAACCACACCCAGCTCTGTAATGAACTCTTTCATCCATATCGCTTCTTGTGAAGCCTCCGAAGGAGCCATGTATTCCGATTCAGTTGAAGATCTTGCCACAACGCTTTGCTTTGCACTCCTCCAGCTAACTGCTGCACCATTCAAAATAAATACGTATCTAGATTGTGATTTAGAATCATCCGGATCGGTGTTCCAACTAGCATCGGTGTAACCATTAACAACGAGCTGTTCATCACCTCCATAAGAAAGAACCATATCCTTAGTTATTCTCAAGTACTTAAGGATGTTTTTGACCGCTGTCCAATGATCCACTCCTGGATCACTTTGATATCTGCTAGTTAAACTAACAGCATATGCAATGTCGGGTCTAGTACATAGCATGTCATACATTAGAGATCCTATGGCTGAGGCATAGGGAGTCTTACTCATCCTTTCTCTATCTTCTGCCGATGTCGGACTTTGAGTTTTACTCAAGGTCGTATTGGGCAACATGGGCAAGAACCCTTTCTTGCTATCTTCCATTCCAAACCTCTTTAGAACTTTGTCCAAATATGTACTTTGTGACAATGATATTTGGCGTTTTGATCTATCTCTATAAATCTTTATGCCTAATATGTAAGCTGCTTCGCCAAGATCCTTCATTGAAAAACTATTATTCAAATATTCTTTGACACTATTAAGAAGGTCTACATCATTCCCAATCAACAATATGTCATCTACATATAGTATTAAGAATGCTACAGAGCTCCCACTCACTTTCTTGTAAATACAAGCTTCTCCATAAGTTTGTATAAAACCAAAACTTTTGATTACCTTATCAAAACGTTGATTCCAACTTCGGGATGCTTGCTTCAATCCATAGATGGACCTTTGAAGTTTGCATACCTTGTTAGTATCTTTAGGATCAATAAAACCTTTGGGTTGCATCATATACAACTCTTCATCAATGTCTCCATTGAGGAATGCTGTTTTGACATCCATCTGCCATATCTCATAATCATAATATGCAACGATTGCTAACATAATCCTCACAGACTTTAGCTTCGCTAATGGTGACAAAGTCTCATCGTAGTCAACTCCTTGAATTTGTCGAAACCCCTTTGCGACAAGTCGAGCTTTATAGACAGTAACATTACCATCAGCATCTGTTTTCTTCTTGGAAATCCATTTGTTCTCGACAGCCTTCCGGCCATCTGGTAAGTCCACCAAAGTCCATACTTGTTTTTGTACATGGATCCAATCTCGGATTTCATGGCTTCTTGCCATTTATTGGAATCTAGGCTCATCATCGCTTCCTCATATGTCTCAGGGTCATCGGTGTTGTCCACCAACATGACACTCATAACGGGATCATACCAATCTGGAGTGGTACGATTTCTCGTTGACCTGCGAGGCTCTGTAGCAATTTCGACCGAAGTTTCATGATCAATGCCCATAATGACACGACTCTGATACCACTGTAGGGTTTCGTAGCATGGAAAACAAAAAATTTCTATCGCATACAAACAAGCCAAGATCTATCTACTAGATTGTAGCAACGAGTCGATAGAATAACTCACCCTCGAAGATTCCAAAGTGTTTAACGAGAGCGGATTCTCGTGGGTGATGTAGTCTTACTCTTTCCGATCTCAAGATCGCGTAGACGATCCTTCCGGCGCTGCGTTCTGGCAGTGCTCCCGCAGTCGGTCACACGTTCGGTACTCGACGAAGACCTTCCTCTCCCTTGTTCCAGCAGGCAGCGGAGGTTGTAGCACTCTCCTCACGATTCCGGCAGCACAACGGTGTGGTACCGGAAGTAGAGGGGAGATCTCGCAGGGCTTCGCCTTAAGCCGGAGCGAGTATGGTGGAGTATGAGAGAGTCCCTCGACGATCTAGGGTTTAGACACGCCGAGGAGGGGGCTAGGCCGGCGGCTAGGGTTTCACCTAGGCGGCGGCGGCGAGTGCCCTAGGGCCGGCGGCGGCTATGGAGGCGGCGGCGGCTTGGTACTAGGGTTTGGAGGAGAGGATCTTGTGTGTCTCTAGGAGGGAGCCCTGCCCCTCCTTATATAGGTGGAGGGGTCGGCCGGCCAAGGGGGGGGAGGGGAGTCCCTCCCCAACTCGGCTTGGGTGCGCGCCGCCGGTTGGAGGAGGGAACTCCTCCCCAACTCGGTTTCCCACTCCTCCTCCTCTTTCCAAAAACTACCGTTTGACTTTCAAACTAGCCGTTTGACTTTTCAAACTAGGATTTGAATAAAACCCTCTATTTTGAACAGCGATGACACCGAGTATATGATGCAATCATACCAACTTGATATAACACATTCATGTACCCTTCCCCTCCCCCCCCCCCCCCCCGGAGTGTCGGACATTTCGAACCTTCTAGAACATTCCCGATGAAAACACCGGAACCATTCTCCAACTCCGAAACGGGACTTTCCTTATATGAATCTTATTCTCCGGACCATTCCGGATCTCCTCGTGATATCCCGAATCCCATTCGAGACTCTGAACAACATTCAGACTCTTTCTCATCATTCCATAACTACTCAAACAACGTCGAATCCTTAAGTGTGTCTCCCTACGGTTCGTGAATTATGCGGACATGATCAAGACACTTCTCCGATCAATAACCAATAGAGGAATCTGGAAATTCATATGGCTCCCACATATTTCTACGATTACTTTGCGATCGAATGAACCACTTACATACGATATCAATTTCCCTTTGTCTCACGATAGTTTACTTATCCGAGGTTATGATCGTCGGTATCTCTGCATACCTAGTTCAACCTCGTTACCGATAAGTACTCTTTTCTCATTCCCGTGATATGTGATCCCTTGTGAGCCAGTCACATGCTTGCAAGCTAATTGGATGACATTTCACCGAGAGGGCCCAGAGTATATCTATCCGTCATATGGATGGACAAATCCCACTCTTGATCCATGTGTTTCAACCAATACTTTCCGAACACTCAATGCAACCTTTATAGCCACCCAGTTACGGTGTGGTGTTTGATGTCATCAAAGCATCCATCCGGTAAAGGTGATATGCATGACCTCATGGTCGAAGGAATTAGATTACTATGTATCAGAAAGCATATAGCAATTGAACTATTAAAATGACTTGATCTTTATGCTATGCTTATCTATAGGAGTATGTACACCATATCATTCTCCTAACGATATGATCTTGTTGTTGATAACATCTCAATGTTCATGATAGGGAAACCACAATCATTTATCAACCAACAAGCTAGTGATGTATAGAGGCTATACTAGGGACTTCAATTTAAGTTTACAAATCACACAAGTATTAATGTTTCCTTGTTAATACTATTATAGCATGAATGTAAACATTTATCATAAACACAAAGATATAATAATAACTACATTTCTTATTGCCTCTAGGGCATATCTCCAACAGTTCCAGGGCTATTTACAACGACCGTAAAGCCCAATACATTTTCGTGGGCATGACCAAGAACTCTTCGTCTTCGTGTTTTGTGGTTGTTTTAATGAGATATTGCCCATAGTTTGGGTTTCTAGGCGGATTTGCATGGCCCGCAAGACCTGATACATGTTTGATGACCAAAAAACTCGTTGTTTTCGCGTTTTATGGCCGTTTTCATGAGCTATTGCCCACAACTTTGGGGTTCCAGGGCGTTTTATGGCCTTTTTCATGAGTTATTATCCATAGTTTAGGTGTTTAGGGCAATTTATATGTTCGAGAGTTATGACCAAAAAATTCATCGTTTTTGCGTTTTATGTCCGTTTTCATGTGCTATTGCCCAAAGTTTTGGGGTTCTAAGGCGATTTACTTGTTTTAGAGTTATGACCAAAAACTCGTCTTTCTTGCATTTTATGGGCATTTTCGTGAGTTATTCCCCACAGTTTTGGGGTTCTAGGGTGATTCATAATGACTGTAAGGCCCGATAAATTTTTTAGGGCATGACCAGGAACTCGTCATTTTTGTGGTTTATGGCCATTTCATGACTTATTTCCCATCGTTTTGTTGTTCTAAGGAAATTTACATGTTTGAGAGTTATGACCAAAAATTCATCGTTTTTGAGTTTTATGTCCGTTTTCATGAGCTATTTCCCATAGTTTTCGGGTTCTAGGGAAACTAACATGTTTTAGAGTTATTACCAAAAAATCATCTTTTGCATTTTATGGGCATTTTCATGAGTTATTGGCCACAATTTTGGGGTTCGAGGGCGATTTATAACAATAGTAAGGCCCAATATATTTTTGAGGGCATGACCAGGAATTCGTCGTTTTTGCATTTTATTGCCATTTTCATGAGCTATTGCCCATATTTTGGGTTTCCTTGGCGATTTCAATCAACCGTAAGGCCCGATAAATTTTTCAGGGCATGACTAAGAACTCGTTGTCTTCTCGTTTTATGGTCGTTTTCATGAGCTATTGCCTATTGTTTTGGGGTTCCAGGGAAATTTACATGTTTGAGAGGTATGACCAAAAAGTCATCGTTTTTGTGTTTCATGTACATTTTCATGAGCTATTACCCATAGTTATATGTGGGGTTCCTGGGCGATTTACATGTTTCAGAGTTATGACCAAAAACTTGTCTTGTTTGCAGTTTAAGGGCATTTTCATGAGTTATTGCACACAGTTTTGGAGTTCTAGGGCTATTTACAACGACCGTAAAGCCCGATACATTTTTTAGGGCATGACCAAGAAGTCGTCGTTTTCGTGTTTTATGGCCGTTTTCATGAGCTATTGCACATAGTTTTGGGATTCCAGGGAGATTTACATGTTCCTGTTTTTTGACCAAAAAATCATCTTTTTTTGTGTTTTATGGCCATTTTCATGAGTTATTGCAAACGTTTGGGGTTCCAGGGCGATTTATAACGATAGTAAGGCCCGATAGATGTTTAAGGGCATGACCCAGAACAGGTCATTTTCGTGTTTTATGGCTGTTTTTTTCATGAGTTTATGGCTGTTTTTTCATTAGCTATTGCCCATAGTTTGGGTTTCCAGGGAGATTTGCATGGCTGGCAAGACCCGATACATGTTTGATGACCAAAAACTCGTCGTTTTCAAGTCTTATGGCCATTTTCATGAGCTATTTCCCACAGCTTTCGGGTTCTAGGGAGATTTATATGTTTGAGAGCTATGCCCAAAAAGTTATCATTTTTTTTTTGTTTTATGGCCGTTTTCATGAGCTATTGCCCACACTTTTGGCGTTCCAGGGAAATTTACATGTATCAGAGTTATGGCCAAAAACTCGTCTTTTTTGCGTTCTACGGCCATTTTCATGACTTATTTCCCACAGCTTTCGGGTTCGAAGGCGATTTATATGTTTGAGAGGTATGACAAAAAATTCCTCATTATTGCGTTTTATGGCCGTTTTCATGAGCTATTGCCCCTAGTTTTTGGGTTCTAGGGCGATTTACATGTTTTAGAGTTATGACCAAAAACTCGTCTTTCTTGCATTTTATGGGCATTTCCATGTGTTATTGCCCACAATTTTGGGGTTCTAGGGCGATTTATAACGACCGTAAGGCCCAATAAATTTTTAGGGCATGACCAGGAACTCGTCTTTTTGTGTTTATGGTCATTTTCATGAGTTATTGCGCATAGTTTTGTTGTTCTAAGGCAATTTACGTGTTTGAGAGTTATGACCAAAAAGTCGTCGTTTTTGAGTTTTATGGCCGTTTTCATGAGCTATTGCCCATAGTTTTGGGGTCATAGGGCAATTTACATGTTTTAGAGTTATCACCAAAAACTCATCTTTCTTGCATTTTATGGGCATTTTCATGAGTTATTGCCCACGGTTTTGGGGTTCCAGGGCGATTTATAACGATCGTACGGGCCGATACATTTTTAAGGTCATGACCTGGAAATCGCCGTTTTTGCATTTCATTGCCATTTTCATGAGCTATTGCCCATATTTTGGGTTTCCTTGGCGATTTTCAACGACAGTAAGGCCCGATACATTTTTGTGGGCATGACTAAGAACTCGTCGTTTTCTTGTTTTATGATCGTTTTCATGAGCTATTGCCTATAGTTTTCAGGTTTCAGGGCAATTTACATGTTTGAGAGGTATGACCAAAAATTCGTCGTTTTTGTGTTTTATGTACATTGTCATGAGGTATTGCCCACAGTTATATATGCGGTTCTCGGGCGATTTACATGTTTCAGAGTTATAACCAAAAACTCATCTTGTTTGCGTTTTATGGGCATTTTCATGAGTTATTGCCCACAGTTTTGGTGTTCCAGGGCTATTTACAACGACCATAAAGCCCGATACATTTTCGAGGGCATGACTAAGAACTCGTCGTTTTCGCATTTTATGGTCGTTTTCATGAGCTATTGCCTATAGTTTCGGGGTTTAAGGGAAATTTACATGTTTGGGAGGTATGACCAAAAATTTGTTTTTTTGCGTTTTATGGCCGTTTTCATGAGCTATCTCCCATAGTTATATATGGGGTTCCCGGGTGATTTACATGTTTCAGAGTTATGCCCAAAAATTCGTCTTGTTTCCGTTTTATGAGCATTTTCATGAGTTATTGCCCATAGTTTTGGAGTTCCAGGGCTATTTACAACGGCCGTAAAGCCCAATACATTTTCGTGGGCATGACCAAGAACTCTTCGTCTTCGTGTTTTGTGGTTGTTTTGATGAGATATTGCCCATAGTTTGGGTTTCTAGGCGGATTTGCATGGCCCACAAGACCTGATACATGTTTGATGACCAAAAAACTCGTTGTTTTCGCGTTTTATGGTCGTTTTCATGAGCTATTGCCCACAACTTTGGGGTTCCAGGGCGTTTTATGGCCTTTGTCATGAGTTATTATCCATAGTTTAGGTGTTTAGGGAAATTTATATGTTCGAGAGTTATGACCAAAAAATTCATCGTTTTTGCGTTTTATGTCCGTTTTCATGTGCTATTGCCCAAAGTTTTGGGGTTCTAAGGCGATTTACTTGTTTTAGAGTTATGACCAAAAACTGTCTTTCTTGCATTTTATGGGCATTTTCGTGAGTTATTCCCCACAGTTTTGGGGTTCTAGGGCGATTCATAGCGACTGTAAGGCCCGATACATTTTTAGGGCATGACCAGGAACTCGTCATTTTTGTGGTTTATGGCAATTTCATGACTTATTTCCCATCGTTTTGTTGTTCTAAGGAAATTTACATGTTTGAGAGTTATGACCAAAAATTCATCGTTTTTGAGCTATTTCCCATAGTTTTCGGGTTCTAGGGAAATTTACATGTTTTAGAGTTATTACCAAAAAATCATCTTTTGTATTTTATGGGCATTTTCATGAGTTATTGGCCACAATTTTGGGGTTCGAGGGCGATTTATAACGATAGTAAGGCCCAATATATTTTTGAGGGCATGACCAGGAATTCGTCGTTTTTGCATTTTATTGCCATTTTCATGAGCTATTGCCCATATTTTGGGTTTCCTTGGCGATTTCCATCAACCGCAAGGCCTGATAATTTTTTCAGGGCATGACTAAAAACTCGTCGTCTTCTCATTTTATGGTCGTTTTCATGAGTTATTGCCTATTGTTTTGGGGTTCCAGGGAAATTTACATGTTTGAGAGGTATGACCAAAAAGTCATCGTTTTTATGTTTTATGTACGTTTTCATGAGCTATTACCCATAGTTTTATGTGGGGTTCCCGGGAAATTTACATGTTTCAGAGTTATGACCAAAAACTCGTCTTGTTTGCATTTTAAAGGCATTTTCATGAGTTATTGCACACAGTTTTGGATTTCTAGGGCTATTTACAACGACCGTAAAGCCCGATACATTTTTTAGGGCATGACCAAGAAGTCGTCGTTTTCGTGTTTTATGGCCGTTTTCATGAGCTATTGCACATAGTTTTGGGATTCCAGGGAGATTTACATGTTCCTGTTTTATGACGAAAAAATCATTTTTTTGTGTTTTATGGCCATTTTCATGAGTTATTGCAAACGTTTGGGGTTCCAGGGCGATTTATAACGATAGTAAGGCCCGATAGATGTTTAAGGGCATGACCAAGAACAGGTCATTTTCGTGTTTTATGGCTGTTTTTTTCATGAGTTTATGGCTGTTTTTTCATTAGCTATTGCCCATAGTTTGGTTTTCCAGGGAGATTTGCATGGCTGGCAAGACCCGATACATGTTTGATGACCAAAAACTCGTCGTTTTCGCGTCTTATGGCCATTTTCATGAGCTATTGCCCACAGCTTTCGGGTTCTAGGGAGATTTATATGTTTGAGAGCTATGCCGAAAAAGTTATCGTTTTTTTTTGTTTTATGGCCGTTTTCATGAGCTATTGCCCACAGTTTTGGGGTTCCAGGGAAATTTACATGTATCAGAGTTATGGCCAAAAACTCGTCTTTTTTGCGTTCTATGGCCGTTTTCATGAGCTATTGCCCCTAGTTTTGGGGTTCTAGGGCGATTTACATGTTTTAGAGTTATGTCCAAAAACTCGTCTTTCTTGCATTTTATGGGCATTTCCATGTGTTATTGCCCACAATTTTGGGGTTCTAGGGCGATTTATAACGACCGTAAGGCCCAATAAATTTTTAGGGCATGACCAGGAACTCGTCTTTTTGTGTTTATGGTCATTTTCATGAGTTATTGCGCATAGTTTTGTTGTTCTAAGGCAATTTACGTGTTTGAGAGTTATGACCAAAAAGTCGTCGTTTTTGAGTTTTATGGCCGTTTTCATGAGCTATTGCCCATAGTTTTGGGGTCATAGGGCAATTTACATGTTTTAGAGTTATCACCAAAAACACATCTTTCTTGCATTTTATGGGCATTTTCATGAGTTATTGCCCACGGTTTTGGGGTTCCAGGGCGATTTATAACGATCGTACGGGCCGATACATTTTTAAGGTCATGACCTGGAAATCGCCGTTTTTTGCATTTCATTGCCATTTTCATGAGCTATTGCCCATATTTTGGGTTTCCTTGGCGATTTTCAACGACAGTAAGGCCCGATACATTTTTGTGGGCATGACTAAGAACTCGTCGTTTTCTTGTTTTATGATCGTTTTCATGAGCTATTGCCTATAGTTTTCAGGTTTCAGGGCAATTTACATGTTTGAGAGGTATGACCAAAAATTCGTCGTTTTTGTGTTTTATGTACATTGTCATGAGGTATTGCCCACAGTTATATATGCGGTTCTCGGGCGATTTACATGTTTCAGAGTTATAACCAAAAACTCATCTTGTTTGCGTTTTATGGGCATTTTCATGAGTTATTGCCCACAGTTTTGGTGTTCCAGGGCTATTTACAACGACCATAAAGCCCGATACATTTTCGAGGGCATGACTAAGAACTCGTCGTTTTCGCATTTTATGGTCGTTTTCATGAGCTATTGCCTATAGTTTCGGGGTTTAAGGGAAATTTACATGTTTGGGAGGTATGACCAAAAATTTGTTTTTTTGCGTTTTATGGCCGTTTTCATGAGCTATCTCCCATAGTTATATATGGGGTTCCCGGGTGATTTACATGTTTCAGAGTTATGCCCAAAAATTCGTCTTGTTTCCGTTTTATGAGCATTTTCATGAGTTATTGCCCATAGTTTTGGAGTTCCAGGGCTATTTACAACGGCCGTAAAGCCCAATACATTTTCGTGGGCATGACCAAGAACTCTTCGTCTTCGTGTTTTGTGGTTGTTTTGATGAGATATTGCCCATAGTTTGGGTTTCTAGGCGGATTTGCATGGCCCACAAGACCTGATACATGTTTGATGACCAAAAAACTCGTTGTTTTCGCGTTTTATGGTCGTTTTCATGAGCTATTGCCCACAACTTTGGGGTTCCAGGGCGTTTTATGGCCTTTGTCATGAGTTATTATCCATAGTTTAGGTGTTTAGGGAAATTTATATGTTCGAGAGTTATGACCAAAAAATTCATCGTTTTTGCGTTTTATGTCCGTTTTCATGTGCTATTGCCCAAAGTTTTGGGGTTCTAAGGCGATTTACTTGTTTTAGAGTTATGACCAAAAACTGTCTTTCTTGCATTTTATGGGCATTTTCGTGAGTTATTCCCCACAGTTTTGGGGTTCTAGGGCGATTCATAACGACTGTAAGGCCCGATACATTTTTAGGGCATGACCAGGAACTCGTCATTTTTGTGGTTTATGGCAATTTCATGACTTATTTCCCATCGTTTTGTTGTTCTAAGGAAATTTACATGTTTGAGAGTTATGACCAAAAATTCATCGTTTTTGAGCTATTTCCCATAGTTTTCGGGTTCTAGGGAAATTTACATGTTTTAGAGTTATTACCAAAAAATCATCTTTTGTATTTTATGGGCATTTTCATGAGTTATTGGCCACAATTTTGGGGTTCGAGGGCGATTTATAACGATAGTAAGGCCCAATATATTTTTGAGGGCATGACCAGGAATTCGTCGTTTTTGCATTTTATTGCCATTTTCATGAGCTATTGCCCATATTTTGGGTTTCCTTGGCGATTTCCATCAACCGCAAGGCCTGATAATTTTTTCAGGGCATGACTAAAAACTCGTCGTCTTCTCATTTTATGGTCGTTTTCATGAGTTATTGCCTATTGTTTTGGGGTTCCAGGGAAATTTACATGTTTGAGAGGTATGACCAAAAAGTCATCGTTTTTATGTTTTATGTACGTTTTCATGAGCTATTACCCATAGTTTTATGTGGGGTTCCCGGGAAATTTACATGTTTCAGAGTTATGACCAAAAACTCGTCTTGTTTGCATTTTAAAGGCATTTTCATGAGTTATTGCACACAGTTTTGGATTTCTAGGGCTATTTACAACGACCGTAAAGCCCGATACATTTTTTAGGGCATGACCAAGAAGTCGTCGTTTTCGTGTTTTATGGCCGTTTTCATGAGCTATTGCACATAGTTTTGGGATTCCAGGGAGATTTACATGTTCCTGTTTTATGACGAAAAAATCATCTTTTTTTGTGTTTTATGGCCATTTTCATGAGTTATTGCAAACGTTTGGGGTTCCAGGGCGATTTATAACGATAGTAAGGCCCGATAGATGTTTAAGGGCATGACCAAGAACAGGTCATTTTCGTGTTTTATGGCTGTTTTTTTCATGAGTTTATGGCTGTTTTTTCATTAGCTATTGCCCATAGTTTGGTTTTCCAGGGAGATTTGCATGGCTGGCAAGACCCGATACATGTTTGATGACCAAAAACTCGTCGTTTTCGCGTCTTATGGCCATTTTCATGAGCTATTGCCCACAGCTTTCGGGTTCTAGGGAGATTTATATGTTTGAGAGCTATGCCGAAAAAGTTATCGTTTTTTTTTGTTTTATGGCCGTTTTCATGAGCTATTGCCCACAGTTTTGGGGTTCCAGGGAAATTTACATGTATCAGAGTTATGGCCAAAAACTCGTCTTTTTTGCGTTCTATGGCCGTTTTCATGAGCTATTGCCCCTAGTTTTGGGGTTCTAGGGCGATTTACATGTTTTAGAGTTATGTCCAAAAACTCGTCTTTCTTGCATTTTATGGGCATTTCCATGTGTTATTGCCCACAATTTTGGGGTTCTAGGGCGATTTATAACGACCGTAAGGCCCAATAAATTTTTAGGGCATGACCAGGAACTCGTCTTTTTGTGTTTATGGTCATTTTCATGAGTTATTGCGCATAGTTTTGTTGTTCTAAGGCAATTTACGTGTTTGAGAGTTATGACCAAAAAGTCGTCGTTTTTGAGTTTTATGGCCGTTTTCATGAGCTATTGCCCATAGTTTTGGGGTCATAGGGCAATTTACATGTTTTAGAGTTATCACCAAAAACTCATCTTTCTTGCATTTTATGGGCATTTTCATGAGTTATTGCCCACGGTTTTGGGGTTCCAGGGCGATTTATAACGATCGTACGGGCCGATACATTTTTAAGGTCATGACCTGGAAATCGCCGTTTTTGCATTTCATTGCCATTTTCATGAGCTATTGCCCATATTTTGGGTTTCCTTGGCGATTTTCAACGACAGTAAGGCCCGATACATTTTTGTGGGCATGACTAAGAACTCGTCGTTTTCTTGTTTTATGATCGTTTTCATGAGCTATTGCCTATAGTTTTCAGGTTTCAGGGCAATTTACATGTTTGAGAGGTATGACCAAAAATTCGTCGTTTTTGTGTTTTATGTACATTGTCATGAGGTATTGCCCACAGTTATATATGCGGTTCTCGGGCGATTTACATGTTTCAGAGTTATAACCAAAAACTCATCTTGTTTGCGTTTTATGGGCATTTTCATGAGTTATTGCCCACAGTTTTGGTGTTCCAGGGCTATTTACAACGACCATAAAGCCCGATACATTTTCGAGGGCATGACTAAGAACTCGTCGTTTTCGCATTTTATGGTCGTTTTCATGAGCTATTGCCTATAGTTTCGGGGTTTAAGGGAAATTTACATGTTTGGGAGGTATGACCAAAAATTTGTTTTTTTGCGTTTTATGGCCGTTTTCATGAGCTATCTCCCATAGTTATATATGGGGTTCCCGGGTGATTTACATGTTTCAGAGTTATGCCCAAAAATTCGTCTTGTTTCCGTTTTATGAGCATTTTCATGAGTTATTGCCCATAGTTTTGGAGTTCCAGGGCTATTTACAACGGCCGTAAAGCCCAATACATTTTCGTGGGCATGACCAAGAACTCTTCGTCTTCGTGTTTTGTGGTTGTTTTGATGAGATATTGCCCATAGTTTGGGTTTCTAGGCGGATTTGCATGGCCCACAAGACCTGATACATGTTTGATGACCAAAAAACTCGTTGTTTTCGCGTTTTATGGTCGTTTTCATGAGCTATTGCCCACAACTTTGGGGTTCCAGGGCGTTTTATGGCCTTTGTCATGAGTTATTATCCATAGTTTAGGTGTTTAGGGAAATTTATATGTTCGAGAGTTATGACCAAAAAATTCATCGTTTTTGCGTTTTATGTCCGTTTTCATGTGCTATTGCCCAAAGTTTTGGGGTTCTAAGGCGATTTACTTGTTTTAGAGTTATGACCAAAAACTGTCTTTCTTGCATTTTATGGGCATTTTCGTGAGTTATTCCCCACAGTTTTGGGGTTCTAGGGCGATTCATAACGACTGTAAGGCCCGATACATTTTTAGGGCATGACCAGGAACTCGTCATTTTTGTGGTTTATGGCAATTTCATGACTTATTTCCCATCGTTTTGTTGTTCTAAGGAAATTTACATGTTTGAGAGTTATGACCAAAAATTCATCGTTTTTGAGCTATTTCCCATAGTTTTCGGGTTCTAGGGAAATTTACATGTTTTAGAGTTATTACCAAAAAATCATCTTTTGTATTTTATGGGCATTTTCATGAGTTATTGGCCACAATTTTGGGGTTCGAGGGCGATTTATAACGATAGTAAGGCCCAATATATTTTTGAGGGCATGACCAGGAATTCGTCGTTTTTGCATTTTATTGCCATTTTCATGAGCTATTGCCCATATTTTGGGTTTCCTTGGCGATTTCCATCAACCGCAAGGCCTGATAATTTTTTCAGGGCATGACTAAAAACTCGTCGTCTTCTCATTTTATGGTCGTTTTCATGAGTTATTGCCTATTGTTTTGGGGTTCCAGGGAAATTTACATGTTTGAGAGGTATGACCAAAAAGTCATCGTTTTTATGTTTTATGTACGTTTTCATGAGCTATTACCCATAGTTTTATGTGGGGTTCCCGGGAAATTTACATGTTTCAGAGTTATGACCAAAAACTCGTCTTGTTTGCATTTTAAAGGCATTTTCATGAGTTATTGCACACAGTTTTGGATTTCTAGGGCTATTTACAACGACCGTAAAGCCCGATACATTTTTTAGGGCATGACCAAGAAGTCGTCGTTTTCGTGTTTTATGGCCGTTTTCATGAGCTATTGCACATAGTTTTGGGATTCCAGGGAGATTTACATGTTCCTGTTTTTTGACCAAAAAATCATCTTTTTTTGTGTTTTATGGCCATTTTCATGAGTTATTGCAAACGTTTGGGGTTCCAGGGCGATTTATAACGATAGTAAGGCCCGATAGATGTTTAAGGGCATGACCCAGAACAGGTCATTTTCGTGTTTTATGGCTGTTTTTTTCATGAGTTTATGGCTGTTTTTTCATTAGCTATTGCCCATAGTTTGGGTTTCCAGGGAGATTTGCATGGCTGGCAAGACCCGATACATGTTTGATGACCAAAAACTCGTCGTTTTCAAGTCTTATGGCCATTTTCATGAGCTATTTCCCACAGCTTTCGGGTTCTAGGGAGATTTATATGTTTGAGAGCTATGCCCAAAAAGTTATCATTTTTTTTTTGTTTTATGGCCGTTTTCATGAGCTATTGCCCACACTTTTGGCGTTCCAGGGAAATTTACATGTATCAGAGTTATGGCCAAAAACTCGTCTTTTTTGCGTTCTACGGCCATTTTCATGACTTATTTCCCACAGCTTTCGGGTTCGAAGGCGATTTATATGTTTGAGAGGTATGACAAAAAATTCCTCATTATTGCGTTTTATGGCCGTTTTCATGAGCTATTGCCCCTAGTTTTTGGGTTCTAGGGCGATTTACATGTTTTAGAGTTATGACCAAAAACTCGTCTTTCTTGCATTTTATGGGCATTTCCATGTGTTATTGCCCACAATTTTGGGGTTCTAGAGCGATTTATAACGACCGTAAGGCCCAATAAATTTTTTAGGGCATGACTAGGAACTCGTCTTTTTGTGTTTTGTGGTCATTTTCATGAGTTATTGCGCATAGTTTTGTTGTTCTAAGGCAATTTACGTGTTTGAGAGTTATGACCAAAAAGTCGTCGTTTTTGAGTTTTATGGCCGTTTTCATGAGCTATTGCCCATAGTTTTAGGGTCATAGGGCAATTTATATGTTTTAGAGTTATGACCAAAAACTCATCTTTCTTGCATTTTATGAGCATTTTCATGAGTTATTGCTCACGGTTTTGGGGTTCCAGGACGATTTATAACGATCGTACGACCCGATACATTTTTGAGGTCATGACCTGGAAATCGCCATTTTTTCATTTCACTGCCATTTTCATGAGCTATTGCCCATATTTTGGGTTGCCTTGGCGATTTTCAACGATAGTAAGGCCCGATACATTTTTGTGGGCATGACTAAGAACTCGTCGTTTTCTTGTTTTATGATCGTTTTCATGAGCTATTGCCTATAGTTTTCAGGTTCCAGGGCAATTTACATATTTGAGAGGTATGACCAAAAAAATTTCATTTTTGTGTTTTATGTACATTGTCATGAGCTATTGCCCACATTTATATGCGGTTCTCGGGCGATTTACATGTTTCAGAGTTATAACCAAAAACTCATCTTGTTTGCGTTTTATGGGCATTTTCATGAGTTATTGCCCCCAGTTTTGGTGTTCCAGGGCTATTGCGTGTTTTATGGCTGTTTTATGGCTGTTTTCATGAGCTATTGCTCATAGTTATGACCAAAGACTCATCTTGTCTGCGTGTTTTATGGCTGTTTTCATGAGCTATTGCTCATAGTTTGCAAGACCCGATACATGTTAGATGACCAAAAACTCGTCGTTTTCACGTTTTATGGATGTTTTCATGAGCAATTGCCCACAGTTTTGGAGTACCAGGACAATTTACATGTATTAGAGTTATGACAAAAAACTCTTCTTTTTTGTGGTCCATGGCTATTTTCATGAGTTATTGCCGAGAGTTTGGGATTCCAGGGCAATATACATGTTTGAGAGTTATGACAAAAAATTCTTCATTTTTGCGTTTTATGGCCGTTTTCATGAGTTATTGCCATAATTTTGGGGTTCTAGGGAGATGTCGTGGTGGTATCACGGCATATGCCATGGGTAGGCTAAAGTTGGGGCCGATGGACGTGGAGGAATCCGGGGAGGGATGATGCAGTGAAGACCGCACTCGTATGAACAAATAGAAATACAATGTATCTAGGATTGAGGCTCTCATGTGGAGATAACACCTCTTCCTCTACATGTAATCCCTTATAATCTTGCCATACTTGTGGCTACAATCATGCTCCTTGAGCTGTATCTCCTATGCCTCTATCTAGATCTCTCTCTAAGAGTGGAGGAAGAAAAAGAAGAAGGAGAGCTCCTATTGAGCAGGGAGGGGAGGAGCCCTTCGGGGCCTCCCTGAGAACGATCCCCCTGGTGCTCCTTATAAGGGGGAGCCCAGGGGACAAAGCTTGTTCCCCACGCTTGGCATCTATGTAGCATATTCCTAGCATCTTCTTAAATGCTCAGCATATGCCTTGGCATCTTTGGAGATGCCAAGGTATATTCCTTAGCATATTCTTGGATGCCATTGGCATATTCCTTATCGCATGTGCCAGTCTGAGCCATGGGCGTCCCAAGACTGACACGATGTTTGTTGAGGTTGTCTTGGCTCGTTGGTGAGTTGTTGTGGAAGTTGTGGACACATCCGGAGATGAATAATATGACGTCTAGGCCATTTTACCTCGGCCCAAATGCCTTGGGTTAAGTGGAAATTCGGACCTGGGTCAGTTGATTCGGCCTGGTCCTGTAATGGCCCATCCGACTTATTGATAAGGGCCCAGCCGAATCCTCCAGCAGAAAGGGCCCAGCCGAACTCCTCCTTATTCGGCCTGGGTCTGTTGTTTCCCAGATGGGCTGGATCAAGGCGTGGCCCAGCCGGGTCCTGTAGATGGGTCGGCGAAGTATATTCCCGCGATGGGCCTGGTTATACCTCGTCTGGCCCACCCGGGCTGCTTCCTGGCGAGGTGAGTCGAAGGCCTCGACCCGTGGTGGGCCGAACCTTGCTCACTTCGGCCCACCCGGGGGAACGGCGCGACACGGCGTAGCGGGATGCCGCTTGGCGGGAGCAGGCGGAGGGAGTCCTGGCGGGGGCGAGCGGTGGCTTGGCGATGCTGGCGGGATCGGTGGCGTCTGGAGGAGCAGCTCGATGCAGGTGGCCCGTGGTGGGCCGACTTAGGCTTAGGTCGGCCCACCCGGGGTTATTCCCCATGATTCAGCCATGAAGGGTATGGACTGGGCCGAGATTGCCCTTACTCGGCCCAGTCGCTCTTTCTTTGCTTTTTCTCTTTTCTGTTTGACTTAATATGTTCTTATTTAATATTCTTTCCTTTATCCATGTCTCTTATTAGTTTATTTATAGACCAACTCTGGGGTACCTGGGGTTATATCCCCAACATTAGTCCCCGAGTCTATGTGGGACTCGCAGAGTCGCGCATAGACTTTATAAAATATCTCTAGAGTTGTCTTTTGACTTATAATCTCTTGGTTATACAGTTCTTTGTTACATAACCTTTTTGGTAGGTTTATGATATCTGGCCATTTTTGGCATTGGTCTCTTAGCCTCTCTGAGTAAGTTATGAGTTCTTGCCTTCTTTGGCATTGCTATTTTAACCTCATCGGGTAAGGTATGAGTTCTGGCCTTCTTGGGCTCTGATCTTTTAACCTCTTTGGGCGAGTTATGAGTTCTTGCCTTCTTTGGCATTGCTCTTTTAACCTCATCGGGTAAGTTATGAGTTCTGGCCTTCTTGGGATCTGCTCTTTTAACCCCATTGGGTAAGTTATGAGTCCTGGCCTTCTTGGGCACTGCTCTTTTAACCTCTTTGGGCAAGTTATGAGTTCAGCCTTCTTTGGCATTGCTCTTTTAACCTCATTGGGTATGTTTCAAGTTCTTGCCTTCTTTGGCATTGCTCTTTCAACCTCATTGGGTAAGTTACGAGTTCCTGCCTTCTTGGGCATTGCTCTTTTAACCTCATTGGGTAAGTTCAGACTTCCTGCCTTCTTGGGCACTGCTCTTTTAACCTCATTGGGTAAGTTTATGAGCTCTTTCCTTCTTGGGCGTTGCTCTCTTAACCTCATTGGGTAAGTTTATGAGCTCTTGCTTTCTTGGGCATTGCTCTTTTAACCTCATTGGGTAAGTTTATGAGCTCTTGCCTTCTTGGGCATTGCTCTTTTAACCTCATTGGGTAAGTTATGAGTTCTTGCCTTCTTGGGCACTGCTCTTTTAACCTCATTGGGTAAGTTTATGAGCTCTTGCCTTCTTGGGCATTGCTCTCTTAACCTCATTGGGTAAGTTTATGAGCTCTTGCTTTCTTGGGCATTGCTCTTTTAACCTCATTGGGTATGTTTATGAGCTCTTGCCTTCTTGGGCATTGCTCTTTTAACCTCATTGGGTAAGTTTATGAGCTCTTTCCTTATTGGTCACTGCTCTTTTAACCTCATTGGGTAAGTTATTATCCGAGTTAACTCATCCCAAATCCGAGTTACTTTACTCAAAATTGACTTTATGTCTTAAATCTAAGTCATCTGACTCAAATCCGAGTTATATGACTCAAATCCGAGTTAACTCATCCCAAATCCGAGTTACTTTACTCAAAATTGACTTTATGTCTTAAGTCTGAGTCATCTGACTCAAATCCGAGTTATATGACGCAAATCCGAGTTAACTCATCCCAAATCCGAGTTACTTTACTCAAAATTGACTTTATGTCTTAAGTCTGAGTCATCTGACTCAAATCCGAGTTATATGACTCAAATCCAAGTTAACTCATCCCAAATCCGAGTTACTTTACTCAAAATCGACTTTATGTCTTAAGTCTGAGTCATCTGACTCAAATCCGAGTTATATGACTCAAATCTGAGTTAACTCATCCCAAATCCGAGTTACTTTACTCAAAAATCGCCTTTAAGTCTTAAGTCTGAGTCATCTGACTCAAATCCAAGTTATATGACTCAAATCCGAGTTAACTCATCCCAAATCCGAGTTACTTTACTCAAAATCGACTTTATGTCTTAAGTCTGAGTCATCTGACTCAAATCCGAGTTAACTCATCCCAAATCCGAGTTAACTATTTGCCACGATATAGCTTGATTTGGCGTGATGATGATAATTTGCCTTCGATATGGATCCGAGATATAGATCCGAGATTAAGCTTTGGGATATGATAATAAGGCTAATCGCTGAGAGATCTGATTCGAGATGTAGATATGAGATATAGATTCGAGATATGATAAGCTGGTCAATAGTCATCCGAGATATGGGATAACCTGCCAAGATGGTGAGATATCAATTCGAGTCATAACATAATCTGGCAATCTGGTGAACTGAATAAAGCTTCGGCCTGAATCGGAGATATAATTAGTACGCCGAGTCTGAATACCAATCCGAATTATAATATACCCTGGCAAGCTGAATCAAATGTTAGTCCGAATCAGAGATAATCTACTGAGCTGAGTTAAAGGTTAACTCAAAGTATAAACAAATTGACTCCAAGTTATATCCGAATCATCAATAAGCTGGCCGGTAAGCTGAGTTAAGGGATAATCCAAAGTATAAATAACCGACTCAAGCTTTGTCCGACTCACAAGTAAGCTGACTCAAATTTTATCTAAATCATAAATAAGTTGATTCAACTTCTGTCCGAATTATAAATAAACCGGCTGGGGAGCTGAGTTATAGGGTAATCCAAAGCATAAGTAAACTGACTCAGAATCTATCTGAATCACAAATAAGCAGATTCAACTTATGGCCGAGTTATAAATAAGCTGGCCTGTGAGCTGAGTCACAGGATAACCCAAAGCATAAACTAACTGACTCAAAATCTATCTGAATCACAAATAAGATGATTCAACTTATGATCGAGTTATAAATAAGCTGGCTGGAGTATAGAACTAAATCAACATAATGCTCTCAATCTAAAGGTGACTCTACGGATTAGTTGATTAGTCCCCGGGTTGAGTTATTTTCTCCCTGGGATGAAGGATTGAGTGTAGGTGGCTGAGTTACTTGGTACTTACAGTAAGCTTGGAGAAGTGTTTGGGTGAGTTTTGCTAGTTCATACCTGCCCTGCTGCGTTACTTGGTACTTACAGTAAGCTTGGAGTAGTGCTTGAGTCCTTCTTGCTGAGTCTTACCAGCTTTGATGAGTTAGACTTGGAGAGCCTCTGTGCTTACCTCTTTGTTCTCTGTTGACTTGGTGAGGCTGAATGAGCCCTATGGGAAGAAGTTGATGAAGATGTTCCCGTCCGGATGGAAACCCAACCAACCCCACTAGAAGGCCCCACGGTGGGCGCCAAATGTCGTGGTGGTATCACGGCATATGCCATGGGTAGGCTAAAGTTGGGGCCGATGGACATGGAGGAATCCGGGGAGGGATGATGCAGTGAAGACCGCACTCGTATGAACAAATAGAAATACAATGTATCTAGGATTGAGGCTCTCATGTGGAGATAACACCTCTTCCTCTACATCTAATCCCTTATAATCTTGCCATACTTGTGGCTACAATCATGCTCCTTGAGCTGTATCTCCTATGCCTCTATCTAGATCTCTCTCTGAGAGTGGAGGAAGAAGAAGAAGGAGAGCTCCTATTGAGCAGGGAGGGGAGGAGCCCTTCGGGGCCTCCCTGAGAACGATCCCCCTGGTGCTCCTTATAAGGGGGAGCCCAGGGGACAAAGCTTGTTCCCCACGCTTGGCATCTATGTAGCATATTCCTAGCATCTTCTTAAATGCTCAGCATATGCCTTGGCATCTTTGGAGATGCCAAGGTATATTCCTTAGCATATTCTTGGATGCCATTGGCATATTCCTTATCGCATGTGCCAGTCTGAGCCATGAGCGTCCCAAGACTGACACGATGTTTGTTGAGGTTGTCTTGGCTCGTTGGTGAGTTGTTGTGGAAGTTGTGGACACATCCGGAGATGAATAATATGACGTCTAGGCCATTTTACCTCGGCCCAAATGCCTTGGGTTAAGTGGAAATTCGGACCTGGGTCAGTTGAGTCGGCCTAGTCCTGTAACGGCCCATCCGACTTATTGATAAGGGCTCAGCCAAATCCTCCAGCAGAAAGGGCCCAGCCGAACTCCTCCTTATTCGGCCTGGGTCTGTTGTTTCCCGGATGGGCTGGATCAAGGCGTGGCCCAGCCAGGTCCTGTAGATGGGTCGGCGAAGTATATTCCCGCGGTGAGCCTGGTTATACCTCGTCTGGCCCACCCGGGCTGCTTCCTGGCGAGGTGAGTCGAAGGCCTCGACCCGTGGTGGGCCGAACCTTGCTCACTTCGGCCCACCCGGGGGAACGGCGCGACGCGGTGTAGCGGGATGCCGCTTAGCAGGACCAGGCGGAGGGAGTCCTCGCGGGAGGCGAGCGGTGGCTTTGCGATGCTGGCGGGATCGGTGGCGTCTGGAGGAGCAGCTCGATGCAGGAGGCCCGTGGTGGGCCGACTTAGGCTTAGGTCGGCCCACCCGGGGTTATTCCCCTTGATTCGGCCATGAAGGGTATGGACTGGGCCGAGATTGCCCTTACTCGGCCCAGTCGCTCTTTCTTTGCTTTTTCTCTTTTCTGTTTGACTTAATATCTTCTTATTTAATATTCTTTCCTTTATCCATGTCTCTTATTAGTTTATTTATAGACCAACTCTGGGGTACCTGGGGTTATATCCCCAACAGGAGATTTACAAGTTTTAGAGTTATGACCAAAACTCATCTTTCTTGCATTTTATGGGCATTTTCATGAGTTATTGCCCATAGATTAGGGTTCTAGGGAAATTTATAACGACCGTAAGGCCCGATACATTTTTAGGGCATGACCAGGAACTCGTCTTTTTTGAGTTATTGACCACCGTTTTGTTGTTCTAGGGCAATTTACATGTTTGAGAGTTATGACAAAAAATTCGTCGTTTTTGAGTTTTATGGCCATTTTCATGAGCTATTTCCCATAGTTTTGGGGTTCTAAGGCAATTTACATGTTTTAGAGTTATGACCAAAAACTCGTCTTTCTTGCATTTTATGAGCATTTTCATGAGTTATTTCCCATAGTTTTGGGGTTCTAGGGCGATTGATAACGACCGTAAGGCCCGATACATTTTTGAGGGCATGAGCACGAACTCGTCATTTTTTGCATTTTATTGCCATTTTCATGATCTATTGCCCATATTTTAGGTTTCCTTGGCGATTTCCGACGACCGTAAGGCCCGATACATTTTTCAGGGCATAAAAAAGAACTCGTCGTTTTCGCATTTTATGGTCGTTTTCATGAGCTATTGCCTATATTTTTGGGGTTCCAGGGCAATTTACATGTTTGAGAGGTATGACCAAAAATTCATCGTTTTTGTGCTTTATGTACGTTTTCATGAGCTATTGCCCATAGTTATATATGGGGTTCCCGGGAAATTTACATGTTTCAGAGTTATGACCAAAAACTCGCCTTGTTTGCGTTTTATGGGCATTTTCATGAGTTATTGCCCACAGTTTTGGAGTTCCAGGGCTATTTACAACGACCGTAAAGCCCGATACATTTTCGAGGGCATGACCAAGAACTCGTCGTTTTCCTGTTTATGGGCATTTTCATGAGCTATTGCCCATAGTTTTGAGGTTCCAGGGCGATTTACATGTTTTAGAGTTATGACAAAAAACCGTCTTCTTTGTGTTTTATGGCCATTTTCAAGAGTTGTTCCAAACGGTTTTGGGTTCCAGGGCGATTTAGAAAGATAGTAAGGCTCGATAGATGTTTGAGGGCATGACCAAGAACTTGGCGTTTTCATGTTTTATGGCCGTTTTTACGAGCTATTGCCCATAGTTTTGCGGTTCCAAGGTGATATACAATGACCATAAAGCACGATATATTTTTGAGGCCATGACCAAGAACTCGTCGTCTGCGTGTTTTATGGCTGTTTTCATGAGCTATTGCTCATAGTTCAGGTTTCCAGGGGGACTTGCATGGCCCGTAAGACCCGATACATGTTAGATGACCAAAAACTCGTCGTTTTCACGTTTTATGAACGTTTTCAGGAGCAATTGTCCATAGTTTTGGGGTTCCAGGGCGATTTACATGTTTGAGAGGTATGCCCAAAAAGTCTTTTTTTTCATTTTATGGCCGTTTTCATGAGCTATTGCCCACTATTTTGGAGTACTAGGGCAATTTACATGTATTAGAGTTATGACCAAAAACTCGTCTTTTTTGCGGTCTATGGCTATTTTCATGAGTTATTGCCGAGAGTTCGGGATTCCAGGGCAATTTCCCACAGTTTTGGGGTTCCAAGGTGATTTGCTATGACCGTAAGGCACGATATATTTTTGAGGCCATGACCAAAAACTCATCGTCTTCGTGTTTTATGGTTGTTTTTTCATTATCTATTGCCCATAGTTTGGGTTTCTAGGGGGATTAGCATGGCTTGCTAGACCCGATACATGTTTGATGACGAAAAACTCGTCGTTTTCCCTTCTAATGGCCATTTTCATGAGCTATTGCCCACAGCTTTCGAGTTCCAGGACGATTTATATGTTTGAGAGGTATGCCCAAAAATTTGTCGTTTTTTCGTTTTATGACCGTTTTCATGAGCTATTGCCCATAGTTTTGGGGTTCCAAGGCAATTTACATGTATTAGAGTTATGGACAAAAACTTGTCTTTTTTGCATTCTATGGCCATTTTCATGAGTTATTGCCCATAGTTTTGGGGTTCCAGGGAATTTACATGTTTGAGAGTTATGAAAAAAATTTCCTCATTTTTGCGTTTTATGGCTGTTTTGATGATCTATTTCCCCTAGTTTTCGGGTTCTAAGTTGATTTACCTGTTTTAGAGTTGTGACCAGAAACTCGTCTTTCTTGCATTTTATTGGCATTTGTTGGAGATATGCCCTAGAGGCAATAATAAATATAGTTATTATTATATCTTTGTGTTTATGATAAATGTTTACATTCATGCTATAACAGTATTAACAAGGAAACATTAATACTTGTGTGATTTGTAAAATAAATTAGAGTCCCTGGTAAAGCCTCTACATAATACTAGCTTGTTGGTTAATAAATGATTGTGGTTTCCCTATCATGAACATTGAGATGTTATTAACAACAAGATCATATCTTTAGGAGAGTGGTATGATGGACATACTCCTATAGATAAGCGTAGCATAAAGATCAAGTCATTTTAATAGTTCAATTGCTATAAGCTTTCTGATACATAGTAACCTAATTCCTTCGACCATGAGATCATGCTTATCACCATCACCGGAAGGATTCTTTGATGACATCAAACACCACACCGTAACTGGGTGGCTATAAAGGTGGCATTGAGTGTTCGGAAAGTATGGGTTGAGACACATGGATCAAGAGTGAGATTTGTCCATCCATATGACGGATAGATATACTCTGGGCCCTCTCGGTGGAATGTCATCCAATTAGCTTGCAAGCATGTGACTGGCTCACAAGGGATCACATATCACGGGAATGAGAAAAGAGTACTTATCGGTAACAAGGTTGAACTAGGTATGCAGAGATACCGACGATCAAAACCTCGGATAAGTAAACTATCGTGAGACAAAGGGAAATTGGTATCGTATGTAAGTGGTTCATTCGATCGTAAAGTAATCGTAGAAATATGTGGGAGCCATATGAATTTCCAGATTCCTCTATTGGTTATTGTTCGGAGAAGTGTCTCGATCATGTCCGCATAATTCACGAACCGTAGGGAGACACACTTAAGGATTCGATGTTGTTGAGTAGTTATGGAATGATGAGTAAGAGACTGAATGTTGTTCGGAGTCTTGGATGTGATCCGGGATATCACGAGGAGATCCGGAATGGTCCGGAGAATAAGATTCATATAAGGAATGTCCTGTTTCGGAGTTGGGGAATGATTCCGGTGTTTTCATCGGAAATGTTCTAGAAGGTTCCGAAAGGTCTGGCACTCCGGAGGGGAAGGGTACATGAATGTGTCACAACAATGTGTAATGGTTGCATCATGTACTAGGTGTCATCGCTGAGCAAAATAAAGGGATAAATCAAATCCTAGTTTGAAAAGTCAAACGCCAATTTGAAAAGTCAAATGACAAGTTTGCTTGGTGGAGGGAGAGTAGGAAACCTACTTGGGGAGGAAGTCCTCCTCCCTCCACCGCCGGCCAAGGAGGCCGACTTGAGGGAGGACTCCCTTCCCCTTGGCCGCGCCCTCCCACCTATAAAAGGAGGGGCAAGGGTGCCCCTCTAGACCTACACCTCTCTCCACCAAACCCTAACCCTAGCCGCTGGCCACCAAGTCGCCGCCGCCCTAGGGTTTTTCCCTAGCAGCCGAGTTGGGGCCCTCCCCTTTCCCTAGTCGCCGGCCTAGCCCTCTCTCCTTGGTGCTTCTAAACCCTAGATCGCCAAGGCCTCTCTCATAGTCCACCATACTCGCTCCGGCTTAAGGCGAAGCCCTGCGAGATATCCCCTCTAATTCTGGTACCACGCCGTCGTGCTGCCGGAATCACGAGGAGAGTGCTACAACCTCCGCTGATTGCTGGAACAAGGGAGAGTAAGGTCTTCATCGAGTACCGAACGTGTGACCGACTGCGGGAGCGCTGCCGGAATGCGGCGCCGGAAGGATCGTCTACACGATCTTGAGATCGGCAAGAGTACGACTACATCACCCACGAGAATCTGCTCTCGTTAAACACTTTGGAATCTTCGAGGGTGAGTTATTCTATCGACTCGTTGCTACAATCTAGTAGATAGATCTTGGCTTGTTTTTTGTATGCAGTAGAATTTTTTTGTTTTCCATGCTACGAACCCCTACAGTGGTATCAGAGTTGTGTCTATATGTAGATCTGTTGCACGAGTAGAACACAATGGTCATTGTGGGCGGTGGTGCTTTTATTATCAACTGCTTCTTATGTAATATGCATCTTACGGTATGATGGGATGAAGCGGCCCGGGCTAAACTTACATGACATCGTTCATCAGACTCGATCCACGCTAAAAATGCAACTTGTATTGCATAAGTGGCTTTGCGGGTGCCTGTCTCTCCCATTATAGTATAGATCCAATTTACAAGGGGCACTTGATAGTTCAAACATCAACGTTGTGGTTCTTGTTCGTAAGTTAGATCAACACTTATTGAAAGCCCCAAACCACGTAAAATATGCAAAGAAATTAGAGGCGTCTAACTTTGTTTTGCAGGGGTGTGCTGTGATGTGATATGTCCATGATTGTGATTATATTTGGTGTATTCAATGTTCCTTATTGTAAGTTGGCAACCGGCAGGAGCCATATGGTTGTCTTTAATTTCTATTAAGACCCGCGTGTCTATTCAAAGTAATTGTAATAGTTGAAGCTGGTGGACGACAATCATGGAGCAGCGTCATTGACCTTGATGCAATGCCGGTGATGATGGAGATCATGTTCGTGCTTGAAGATGGAGATCGGGAGCACAAAGAAGAAAGGCCATATCATATCACATATTATGAATTGCATGTGATGTTAATCCTTTATGCATCTTGTATTGCTTAATTAACGACGATAGCATTATAAGATGATCCCTCATGCACATAAATTTCAAGTTCTAAAGTGTTCATCCTTAGTAAGCACCGTTGCTAAAGCTTGTTGTTTTGAAGCACCACGTGATGATCGGGTGTGTTAGATTCTGCAAGTGTATACAACGTGAGCAAGCCAGATTTGCTTATGCGGAAGCTAAGGTTTGATCTTGACGAGCCTAGCATGTACAGACATGGTCTCGGAACACGGATCACCGAAAGGTAAAGCATGAGTCATATAGTAGATATGATGAACATGTCGATTGTTCGCCATTGAAGCTACATCAACTCTCGTGATGGTCGGTTTTGATGTGGTGGATTTGGTTCGTGTGATCACTAAAACAATGTGAGGGATATTGTTTTGAGTGGGAGTTCACCTAGATTAATTTAACTATTAATTAGAACTCAATTTGTCATAAACTTAGTCTAAACTATTGCAAATATGTTGTAGATCAATGGCGGCCCCTACCATTAATTTTAATGCGTTCCTAGAGAAAGAAAAGTTGAAAAACAATGGAAGCAACTTCGCGGATTGGTTCCGCAATTTGAGGATTGTCCTCAATGTTGGTAATTTGACCTATGTTCTGGATGCACCGCTGGGTGAACCGCCCTCAGCTGATGCTACCGATGAAGTAAAGAATGTTTACCTCGCTCGGAAGAATCAGTACTCCACAGTTCAGTGTGCTATCTTGTATGGTTTGGAATCGGAGCTTCAGAAAAGGTTTGAGAACTCAGACCCACATGATATTGTCCGTGAACTCAAATGATATTTGAGACTCACGCGGCAGTTGAGAGGTATGAGTCTTCTGAAAAGTTCTTTAACTGCAAGATGGAAGAGGGCAGCTCCGTCAGTGAGCATGTGCTTAAGATGTCTGGGCACGCAAACAAACTCCAAAGATTGGGTATAGTGATTCCTAATGATTTAGTGATTTACCGTGTCCTCCAATCACTGCCACCAAGTTACAAGAACTTTGTGATGAACTACAAGATGCAAAGCATTAACAAGCAGTTGCCAGAACTCTTCTCCATGTTGAAATCTGCAGAACTGGAGATCAACAAAGAGCACCAAGTGTTGATGGTCAATAAGACCACCAAATTCAAGAAATGCAAGTCTAAGCAAAAGGGACACTTCAAGAAGGGTGGTAAGAAAGTTTCCGCACCGACGAAGAAGACCAAGGCTGGACCTAAGCCTGATACTGAGTGCTTTTACTACAAGGGAGAAGGTCACTAGAAGCGGAATTTCCCAAAGTACTTGGCGGATTTGAAGAACGACAACATCAAGAAGAAAGGTATATCTGATATACATGTTATTGATGTGTATCTCACTAGTACTCGTAGTAGTGCCTGGGTATTCGATACTGGTTCGATTGCTCATATTTGTAACTCGAAACAGGTACTGCAGAATAAATGTAAGCTAGCGAAGAACGAGGTGACGATGCGCGTTGGAAATGGATCAAAGGTTGATGTGATCGCGTGGCACGATACCTCTTCATCTACCATTGGGATTAGTTTTATACTTAAATAATTGTTATTTGGTGCCTGCGTTAAGCATGAACATTATATCGGGATCTTGTTTATTGCGAGACGGTTACTTATTTAAGTCCGAGAATAATGGTTGTTCGATTTATATCAGTAATATGTTTTATGCACATGCACCTTTGATAGATGGTCTATTTTTATTGAATCTCGATAGTGGAAATAAACATATTAATAACATTGAAGCCAAACATTTGAAATTGAGCGATAGCTCGACCTATAGGTGGCACTGTCGTCTTGGTCACATTGGAGTGAAGCGTATGAAGAAACTCCATTCCGATGGACTTCTTGAATCACTTGATTTCGAATCATTTGAAAGATGCGAAGCATGTCTGATGGGTAAAATAACTAAGACTCCATTTTCTGGTATGATGGAGCGAGCTACGGACTTATTGGAAATCATTCATACTGATGTATGTGGTCCAATGAGTGTAGCATCGCGCGGTGGTTATCGTTATGTTCTTACCTTCACGGATGACTTGAGTAGATATGGGTATATCTATTTCATGAAACATAAGTCCGAAACTTTCGAGAAGTTTAAGGAATTTCAAAGTGAGGTAGAGAATCAGCGTAACAAGAAGATTAATTTTCTACGTTCTGATCGTGGAGGTGAATATCTAAGTTACGAGTTTGGCGAGCATTTAAAGAAATGCGGAATACTTTCACAATTGACACCGCCGGGAACACCACAGCGTAATGGTGTGTCCGAATGTCGTAATCGAACTCTTTTAGATATGGTTCGTTCTATGATGTCACTTACAGATTTACCGCTATCATTTCGGGTTATGCATTAGAAACAGCTGCATTCACTTTAAATAGGGCACCCTCTAAATCCGTTGAAACGACACCGTATGAATTATGGTTTGGGAAGAAACCTAAATTGTCGTTCCTTAAAGTTTGGGGTTGCGAAGCCTATGTAAAGAAGTTACAGCCGGACAAGCTTGAACCCAAAGCGGAAAAATGCGTCTTCATAGGATACCCGAAGGAAACTATTGGGTATACCTTCTATCATAGATCCGAAGGCAAAATCTTCGTTGCCAAGAATGGATCCTTTCTAGAGAAAGAATTTCTCTCCAAAGAAGTGACTTGAACGAAAGTAGAACTCGATGAGGTTGTTGAACCTTCTCTCGAACTTGCGAGTAGCGCAGCACCGGAAGAAGTTCCTGTGGTTCCTGCACCAATAAGAGAGGAATCTAATGATGATGATCATGAAACTTCGGTTGAAGTTGCTACAGAGCCTCGCAGGTCAACAAGAACTCGTACCACTCCTGATTGGTATGATCCCGTTATGAGTGTCATGTTGGTGGACAACACCGATGACCCTGCGACATATGAAGAAGCGATGATGAGCCCAGATTCCAATAAATGGCAAGACGCCATGAAATCCGAAATTGGATCCATGTACGAAAACCAAGTATGACTTTGGTGGACTTACCGGATGGCCGGAAGGTTGTCGAGAACAAATGGATTTTCAAGAGGAAAACATATACTGATGGTAATGTTACTGTCTATAAAGCTCGACTTGTCGCAAAAGGGTTTCGACAAATTCAAGGAGTTGACTACGATGAGACTTTCTCACCAGTAGCGAAGCTAAAGTCTGTGAGGATTATGTTAGCAATCGCTGCATATTATGATTATGAGATATGGCAGATGGATGTCAAAACAGCGTTCCTCAATGGAGACATTGATGAAGAGTTGTATATGATGCAACCCAAAGATTTTTTCGATCCTAAAGATGCTAACAAGGTATGCAAACTTCAACGGTCCATATATGGGTTGAAGCAAGCATCCCGAAGTTGGAATCTACGTTTTGAAAAGGTAATCAAAAGTTTTCGTTTTATACAAACTTATGGAGAAGCTTGTATTTACAAGAAAGTGAGTGGGAGCTCTGTAGCATTCTTAATACTGTATGTAGATGACATATTGTTAATTGGGAATGATTTAGACCTTCTTAATAGTATCAAAGAATATTTGAATAATAGTTTTTCAATGAAAGATCTTGGCGAAGCAGCTTACATATTAGGCATAAAGATTTATAGAGATAGATCGAGACGCCTAATATCATTGTCACAAAGTACATATTTGGACAAAGTTCTAAAGAGGTTTGGAATGGAAGATAGCAAGAAAGGGTTCTTGCCCATGTTGCCCAATACGACCTTGAGTAAAACTCAAAAAGTCCAGCAACGGCAGAAGATAGAGAAAGGATACGTAAGACTCCCTATGCCTCACCCATAGGATCTCTAATGTATGCCATGCTATGTACTAGACCCGACATTGCATATGATGTTAGTTTGACTAGCAGATATCAAAGTGATCCAGGAGTGGATCATTGGACAGCGGTCAAAAACATCGTTAAGTACTTGAGAAGAACTAAGGATATGGTTCTTTCTTATGGAGGTGATGAACAGCTCGTTGTTAATGGTTACACCGATGCTAGTTGGAACACCGATCCGGATGATTCTAAATCACAATCTGGATACGTATTTACTTTGAATGGTGCAGCAGTTAGCTAGAGGAGGGCAAAGCAAAGCGTTGTGGCAAGATCTTCAACCGAATCGGAATACATAGCTGCTTCGGAGGCTTCACAATAAGTGATATGGATGAAGGAGTTCATTACAGAGCTTGGTGTGGTTCCAAGTGCGCTAGACCCAATGTCTATCTACTGTGATAACATGGGCGCCATAGACAATGCGCAAGAGCCAAGGTCACACAAGAAGCTGAAGCGCATCAAGCTACGTTTTCACGCTATTCGAGAACATGTCCAAGATGGTGACATAAAGATTTGCAAAGTGCACACAGATCTGAATGTGGCGGATCCGTTAACTAAACCTCTCCCGAGGGTAAAACATGACCAACACCAAACTGCCATGGGTGTTCGGTATATTACCATGTAATCTAGATTAGTTGACTCTAGTGCAAGTGGGAGACTGTTGGAGATATGCCCTAGAGGCAATAATAAATATAGTTATTATTATATCTTTGTGTTTATGATAAATGTTTACATTAATGCTATAACAGTATTAACAAGGAAACATTAATACTTGTGTGATTTGTAAACTAAATTAGAGTCCATGGTAAATCCTCTACATAATACTAGCTTGTTGGTTAATAAATGATTGTGGTTTCCCTATCATGAACATTGAGATGTTATTAACAACAAGATCATATCGTTAGGAGAATGGTATGATGGACATACTCCTATAGATAAGCGTAGCATAAAGATCAAGTCATTTTAATAGTTCAATTGCTATAAGCTTTCTGATACATAGTAACCTAATTCATTCGACCATGAGATCATGCTTATCACCATCACCGGAAGGATACTTTGATGACATCAAAGACCACACCGTAACTGGGTGGCTATAAAGGTGGCATTGAGTGTTCAGAAAGTATGGGTTGAGACACATGGATCAAGAGTGGGATTTGTCCATCCATATGACGGATAGATATACTCTGGGCTCTCTCGGTGGAATGTCATCCAATTAGCTTGCAAGCATGTGACTGGCTCACAAGGGATCACATATCACGGAAACGAGAAAAGAGTACTTATCGGTAACGAGGTTGAACTAGGTATGCAGAGATACCGACGATCAAAACCTCGGATAAGTAAACTATCGTGAGACAAAGGGAAATTGGTATCGTATGTAAGTGGTTCATTCGATCGCAAAGTAATCATAGAAATATGTGGGAGCCATATGAATTTCCAGATTCCTCTATTGGTTATTGTTCGGAGAAGTGTCTCGATCATGTCCGCATAATTCACGAACCTAGGGAGACACACTTAAGGATTCAATGTTGTGGAGTAGTTATGGAATGATGAGTAAGAGACCGAATGTTGTTCGGAGTCTCGGATGGGATCCGGGATATCACGAGGAGATCCGGAATGGTCCGGAGAATAAGATTCATGTAAGGAAAGTCCTGTTTCGGAGTTGGGGAATGATTCCGGTGTTTTCATCGGGAATGTTCTAGAAGGTTCCGGAAGGTCTGGCACTCCGGAGGGGAAGGGTACATGAATGTGTCATAACAATGTGGAATGGTTGCATCATGTAATAGGTGTCATCGCTGAGCAAAATAAAGGGATAAATCAAATCCTAGTTTGAAAAGTCAAACGCCAATTTGAAAAGTCAAACTACAAGTTTGCTTGGTGGAGGGAGAGTAGGAAACCTACTTGGGGAGGAAGTCCTCCTCCCTCCACCGCCGACCAAGGAGGCCGACTTGGGGGAGGACTCCCTTCCCCTTGGCCGCGCCCTCCCACCTATAAAAGAAGGGGCAAGGGTGCCCCTCTAGACCTACACCTCTCTCCACCAAACCCTAACCCTAGCCGCCGGCCACCAAGTCGCCGCCGCCCTAGGGTTTTGCCCTAGCAGCCGAGTTGGGGCCCTCCCCTTTCCCTAGCCGCCGGCCTAGCCCTCTCTCCTTGGTGCTTATAAACCCTAGATCGCCAAGGCCTCTCTCATAGTCCACCATACTCGCTCCGGCTTAAGGCGAAGCCCTGCGAGATCTCCCCTCTATTTCGGTACCATGCCGTCATGCTGCCGGAATCACGAGGAGAGTGCTACAACCTCTGCTGCCTGCTGGAACAAGGGAGAGTAAGGTCTTCATCGAGTACCGAACGTGTGACCGACTGCGGGAGCGCTGCCGGAATGCGGCGCCGGAAGGATCGTCTACACGATCTTGAGGTCGGCAAGAGTACGACTACATCACCCACGAGAATCTGCTCTCATTAAAAACTTTGGAATCTTCGTGGGTGAGTTATTCTATCGACTCGTTGCTACAATCTAGTAGATATATCTTGGCTTGTTTGTTTGTATGCGGTAGAAATTTTTTGTTTTCCATGCTACGAACCCCTACAGCATTTCCATGTTTTACTGCCCACAGTTTTCGGGTTCTAGGGCGATTTATAACGACTGTAAGGGCCGATACATTTTTTAGGGCATGACCAGGAATTCGTCTTTTTTGTGTTTTATGGCCATTTTCATGAGTTATTACCCACAGTTTTGTTGTTCTCAGGCAATTTACGTGTTTGAGAGTTATGACCAAAAAGTCGTCGTTTTTGGCCATTTTCATGAGCTATTGCCCATAGTTTTGGGGTCCTAGGGAAATTTACATGTATTTATGACCAAAAACTCATCTTTCTTGCATTTTATGGGCATTTCATTAGTTATTTCCCACGGTTTTAGGGTTCCAGGGCGATTTATAACAATCGTAAGGCCCGAAACATGTTTGAGGG
This sequence comes from Avena atlantica, assembly GCA_910589765.1. Classification (NCBI taxonomy): domain Eukaryota; kingdom Viridiplantae; phylum Streptophyta; class Magnoliopsida; order Poales; family Poaceae; genus Avena; species Avena atlantica. The sequence continues at coordinate 504,458,566 of OU342736.1, read as the reverse complement.
TATGACCAGGAACTTGTCGTTTTTTGCATTTTATTGCCATTTTCATGAGCTATTGCCCATATTTTGGGTTTCCTTCGCGATTTTCAACGACCGTAAGGCCCAATACATTTTTTAGGGCATGACCAGGAAATCGTCTTTTTTGTGTTTTATGGGCATTTTCATGAGTTATTGGCCAAAATTTTGGGGTTCAAGGGCAATTTATAACGATAGTAAGGCCCAATATATTTTTGAGTGCATGACCAGGAATTCGTCGTTTTTGCATTTTATTGCCATTTTTCATGAGGGAATGCCCATATTTTGGGTTTCCTTGGCGATTTCCAACAACCGTAAGGCCCGATAAATTTTTCAGGGCATGACTACGAACTCGTCGTCTTCTCGTTTTATGGTCGTTTTCATGAGCTAGTGCCTATTGTTTTGGGGTTCCATGGAAATTTACATGTCTGAGAGGTATGACCAAAAAGTCATCGTTTTTGTGTTTTATGTACGTTTTCATGAGCTATTACCCATAGTTATATGTGGGGTTCCTGGTCAATTTACATGTTTCAGAGTTATGACCAAAAACCCGTCTTGTTTGCATTTTAAGGGCATTTTCATGAGTTATTGCACACAGTTTTGGAGTTCTAGGGCTATTTACAACGATCGTAAAGCCCGATACATTTTTTAGGGCATGACCAAGAAGTCGTCGTTTTCGTGTTTCATGGCCGTTTTCATGAGCTATTGCACATAGTTTTGAGGTTCCAGGGCGATTTACATGTTTCAGTTTTATGACCAAAAAATTGTCTTTTTTGTGTTTTATGGCCATTTTCATGAGTTATTGCAAACGTTTGGGGTTCCAGGGAGATTTATAACGATAGTAAGGCCTAATAGATGTTTAAGGGCATGACCAAGAACAGGTCATTTTCGTATTTTATGCCCGTTTTTACGAGCTATAGCTCATAGTTTTGGGGTTCCAAGGTGATTTACAATGACCGTAAGGCACGATATATTTTTGAGGCCATGAAAAAGAACTTCATTAGGATACCCCAAGAGGATGGTGTGATGAGCACACAATAAGTCTTCCCTCAGTTATGAAACCAAGGTTATCGAACCAGTAGGAGGAAGGAAACGACTCCAAGGTGTTGCTAACAACTTGGAACCTACACAACATAAACTCAAGACTTGGCCCCAACGTATTTGAGGTTGTAAATCTCACCAGTTTGCTGAAAACAAAGGATTAAAAGTATTGTGTGGAAGGTAATGATTTCTTGTAGAAAGTAAACAGTAACAGTAGATGATGTATCAATGGTAAAGATTGGACCAGGGTCCACAGTTCACTAGAGGTGTTCTCCTTAAGATAAATAACATAACATGTTGCGTAAACAAAATACAGCAGGGCAATTGACAGGACTGAGCAAGGCACAACAATGCAATACTAGACATTCATGATCCTATGATATTTGATTGGGCGTTACAACAATATACATAGACCGCCATCCAACTGCATCTATGACTAGTAATCCACCTTCAGGTTATCATTCGAACAACCTCCAGTATTAAGTTGCAAGAAGCGGATAACTTCTTTAAGAAATGTGTGTAAAGTAAACAATACAATTGTTGCATGAACAAAAGATTGTTGTTTTCTCCCTAGTAGCAACAAAACATCTACAACCTTAGAGATTTCTGTCACTTCCCCAGATTCAATAGAGGCATGAACCCACTATCGAGCATAAATACTCCCTCTTGGAGTCACTAGCATCTCCTTGGCCATCATAGCTACTAGAAACGGATAGCATGCAAGATCTCAAACAACACATACATGATAGAATCAATAATCATAAGATATGATAGAATCAATAATCAATATGACATAGTAATCTCAATATCCATCGGATCCCCGCAAACCCAACATGCATGATTACATATAGATGATCTTGATCATGAATGGAGCTCACAAGATCTAAACAGGATAGTACAAAGGAGGGGAAACAACCATTTAGCTACGGTATGGACCCATAGACCAAGGTTGAACTACTCACGTATCATACCGGAGGCTGGCATGGAGATGAAGAAGGCCTCCGGGATGATCTCTCCCCTCTGGCAGGGTGCCAAGAAAAGCTTCAAACCCCCCCCCCCCCCGATCTAGGGACGATGGTGGCGGTGGCTACAGACTGTTTCGTGGAGATCTCATCGGGTACTTAGTGTTTTGGCATCGAGGGATTTATATAGGCAAAGAGTCGAGGAAGGAGGGTGGCCAGGGGTGCCACACCCTGCCTAGGCACGGCCTAGGGTGGGCCTGCACGTGGGGGTGTGGCCACCCTATGGCTCCTCTACGGTTACCCTTCGTTCTCTGTGTTCTCCTCGGTGAAATATTGACTTTGGCTTTTGTCCCGTCCAATTCCGAGAATATTTCCTTACTTGCTTTTTTGAAAGCAAAAATAGCAGAAAATGGCCAACTGGCACTGTGCCATCTTGTTAATAGGTTAGTCCCAGAAAATCTATAAAAATACCTCAAAGTGTAAACAAAGCATAGCAAAGTGGATACTAAACAAGCATGGAACATCAAAAATTATAGATATGTATATGATGTATCATCGTCTTCGTGTTTTATGGCTGTTTTCATGAGCCATTACCCATAGTTTGGGTTTCTAGTAGGATTTGCATGGCCCGCAAGACCCGATACATGTTTGATGACCAAAAACTCGTCGTTTTCGCGTTTTATGGCTGTTTTCATGAGCTATTGCCCACAGTTTTGGGGTTCTAGGGAGATTGACATGTTTGAGAGGTATGCCCTAAAAGTCGTCGTTTTTTCGTTTTATGGCCGTTTTCATGAGCTATTGCCCACATTTTGGGGTTCTAGGCAATTTACATATATCAGACTTATGACCAAAAACTCGTCTTTTTTACGTTCTATGGCCATTTTCATGAGTAACTACACATAGTTTTTGCGTTTTATGGACGTTTTCATGAGCTATTGACCATAGTTTTTGGGTTCTAGTGCGATTTACATCTTTTAGAGTAATGACCAAAAACTCATGTTTCTTGCATTTTATGGTAATTTTCATGAGTTACCCATAGTTTTGGGGTTCTAGGGCGATTTATAACGACCGTAAGGACTGATACATATTTTAGGGCATGACCAGGAACTCGTCTTTTTTGTGTTTTATGGCCATTTTCATGATTTATTGCCCACAGTTTTGTTGGTCTAGGGAAATTTACATGTTTGAGAGTTATGAACAAAAATCTTTTTTCTGTTTTATGGACGTTTTCATTAGTTATTGCAAACGGTTTTGGGGTTCCATGGCGATTTATAATGATAGTAAGGCCCGATAGATGATTGAGGGCATGACCAAGAACTTATCTTTTTCATGTTTTATGGCCGTTTTTACAAGCTATTGCCCACAGTTTTGGGGTTCCAAGGTGATTTACAATGACCGAAAGGCACGATATATTTTTAAGGCCATGAACAAGAACTCCTCGTCTTCGTGTTTTACTGTTGTTTTTATGAGCTATTGTCCATAGTTTGGGTTTCTAGGAGGATTTGCATGGCCTGTAAGACCCGATACATGTTTGATGACGACAAACTCGTAGTTTTCGCGTTTTATGGCCGTTTTCATGAGCTATTGTCGACAGATTTGGTGTTCCAGGGCGATTTACATGTTTGAGAGGTATGCCCAAAAGTCTTCGCTTTTTCGTTTTATGGCCGTTTTCATGAGCTATTGCGCACAGTTTTGGGGTTCCAGGACAATTTACATATATCAGAGTTATGACCAAAACCTCGTCTTTTTTGCGTTCTATGGTCATTTTCATGAGTTATTGCCCATAGTTTTGGGGTCCTAGGGAAATTTACATGTTTGAGAGTTATGACCAAAAATTCGTCATTTTTGCTTTTTATGGCCGTTTTCATGAGCTATTGCCCATAGTTTTGGGGTTCTAGGGCGATTTACATCTTTTAGAGTAATGACCAAAAACTCATCTTTCAAGCATTTTATGGGCATTTTCATGAGTTATTACCCACAGTTTAGGCGTTCTAGGGCGATTTATAACGACCGTAAGGCCCAATACATATTTTAGGGCATGACTAGGAACTCTTCTTTTTTGCGTTTTATGGCCATTTTCATGATTTATTGCCCATAGTTTTGTTTGTCTAGGACAATTTACACGTTTTAGAGTTATGAACAAAAATTCATCGTCTTTGCGTTTTATGGCCATTTTCATGAGCTATTGCCCATAGTTTTGGGGTTCTTGGGCAATTTACATGCTTTAGAGTTATGAACAAAAATCGTCTTTTTGTGTTTTATGGCTATTTTCATGAGTTATTGCAAACGGTTTTAGGGTTTCAGGGCAATTTATAATGATAGTAAGGCCCGATAGAAGTTTGAGGGAATGACCAAGAACTTGTCGTTTCGATGTTTTATGGTTGTTTTTACAAGCTATGGCCCATAGTTTTGGGGTTCCAGGGCTATTTACAACGACCGTAAGGCACGATATAATTTCGAGGGCATGACCAAGAACTCATCGTCTTCATGTTTATGGCTGTTTTCATGAGCTATTGCCCAAAGTTTGGGTTTCCAGGAGGATTTGCATCGCCCGTAATGCCCGATACTTGTTTGATGACCAAAAACTCGTCGTTTTCGCGTTTTATGGCTGTTTTCATGAGCTATTGCCGACAACTTTGGAGTTCTAGGGCAATTTACATGTTGAGAGGTATGCCCAAAAGTCATCGTTTTTTTCTTTTTATGGCCGTTTTCATGAGCTATTGCCCACAATTTTGGGGTTCCATGGCAATTTACATATATCAGAGTTATGACCAAAAACTCGTCTTTTTGCGTTCTATGGACATTTTCATGAGTTATTGCACATAGTTTTGGGGTCCTAGGAAATTTACATGTTTGAGAGTTATGACGAAAAATTCGTCATTTTTGCGTTCTTGGGCCGTTTTCATGAGCTATTGCCCATAGATTTAGGGTTCCAGGGCGATTTACATCTTTTAGAGTTATGATGAAAAACTCATCTTTATTGCATTTTATGGGCATTTTCATGATTTATTACCCATACTTTTGGGGTTCTAGAGCGATTTATAACGACCGTAAGGCCCGATACATATTTTAGGGCATGACCAGGAACTTGACTTTTTTTGTGTTTTATGGCCATTTTGATGATTTATTGCCCATGGTTTTGTTTGTCTAGGGAAATTTACATGTTTGAGAGTTATGGACAAAAATTCATCATCTTTGCGTTTTATCGCCATTTTTATGAGCTATTGCCCATAGTTTTGGGGTTCTATGGCAATTTACATGTTTTAGAGTTATGACCAAAAATCATCTTTTTGTGCTTTATGGCCATTTTCATGAGTTATTGCAAACGGTTTTAGGTTTTCAGGGCGATTTATAACGATAGTAAGGCTCGATAGATGTTTGAGGGTATGACCAAGAACTTGTCGTTTTCATTTTTTATGGCCGTTTTTACAAGCTATGGCCCACAGTTTTGGGGTTCCAGGGCTATTTACAATAACCATAAGGAACGATATAATTTCAAGGGCATGAGCAAGAACTCATCGTCTTCGTGTTTTACGGCTGTTTTCCTGAGCTATTGCATAAACTTTGGGTTTCCATGAGGATTTGCATGGCCCGTAAGGCCCGATACATGTTTAATGACCAAAAACTCGTCGTTTTCGCGTTTTATGGCCGTTTTCATGAGCTATTGCCCACAACTTTGGAGTTCTAGGGCAATTTACATGTTGAGAGGTATGCCCAAAAGTCATCGTTTTTTCTTTCTATGGCCGTTTTCATGAGCTATTGCCCACAATTTTGGGGTTCCAGGGAAATTTACATATATCAGAGTTATGACCAAAAACTCGTCTTTTTGAGTTCTGTGGCCATTTTCATGAGTTATTGCCCATAGTTTTGGGGTCCCAGGGAAATTTACATGTTTGAGAGTTATGACCAAAAATTCATCATTTTTGTGTTTTTTTGCCTTTTTCATGAGCTATTGCCCATAGTTTTGGGGTTCTAGGGCGATTTACATCTTTTAGAGTTATGGCCAAAAACTCGTCTTCCTTGCATTTTCTAGGAATTTTCATGAGTTATTACCCATAGTTTTGGGGTTCTAGGGTGATTTATAATGACCGTAAGGCCTGATACATATTTTAGGGTATGACCAGGAACTCGTCTTTTTTGCGTTTTATAGCCATTTTCATGATTTATTGCCCCTAGTTTTGTTGGTCTAGGGCAATTTACATGTTTGAGAGTTATGACGAAAAAGTCGTCTTTATTGTGTTTTATGGCCGTTTTCATGAGTTATTGCAAACGGTTTTGGGGTTCAAGGGCGATTTATAATGATAGTAAGGCCCAATAGATGATTGAGGGCATGACGAAGAACTTACCATTTTCATGTTTTATGGCCGTTTTTACAAGCTATTGCCCACAATTTTGGGGTTCCAAGGTGATTTACAATGACCGTAAGGCACGTTATATTTTTGAGGCCATGAACAAGAACTCCTTGTCTTCGTGTTTTACGGCTCTTTTCATGAGCTATTTCCCATAGTTTGGATTTCCAGGAGGATTTGCATGGCCCGTAAGACCCGATACATGTTTGATGACCAAAAACTCGTCGTTTTCGCGTTTTATGGCCGTTTTCATGAGCTATTGCCCACAACTTTGTGGTTCCGGGGCGATTTACATGTTTGAGAGCTATGCCCACATGTCGTCGTTTTTTTGTTTTATGGCCGTCTTCATGAGCTATTGCCCACAGTTTTGGGGTTCCAGGGCAATTTACATATATCAGAGTTATGACCAAAAACTCGCCTTTTTTGTGTTCTATGGCCATTTTCATGAGTTATTTCCCATAGTTTTGAGGTCCCAGGGCAATTTAAATGTTTGAGAGTTATGACCAAAAATTCGCGTTTTATGGCCATTTTCATGATCTATTGTCCATAGTTTTGGGGTTCTAGGTCGATTTACATTTTTTAGAGTAATGACCAAAAACTCGTCTTTCAGGCATTTTATGGGCATTTTCATCAGTTATTACCCACAGTTTTTTGGTTCTAGGGCGATTTATAACGACCGTAAGGCCCAATACATATTTTAGGGCATGACCAGGTACTCGTCCTTTTGCGTTTTATGGCCATTTTTATGATTTATTGCCCATAGTTTTGTTTGTCTAGGGCAATTTACATGTTTGAGAGTTATGAACAAAAATTCATCGTTTTTGTGTTTTATGGCCGTTTTCATCAGCTATTGCCCATAGTTTTGGGGTTCTAGGGAATTTACATATTTTAGAGTTATGAACAAAAACTCGTCTTTCTCGCATTTTATGGGCATATTCATGATTTATTGCCCATGGTTTTGGGGTTCCAGGGCGATTTATAACAATACTAAGGCCCGATAGATGTTGGAGGGCATGACCAAGAACTTGTCATTTTCATGTTTTATGGCCGTTTTTACAAGCTATTTCCCATAGTTTTGGGGTTCCAAGGTGATATACAATGACCGTAAGGCACGATATATTTTTTAGGCCATCACCAAGAACTCGTCGTCTTCGTGTTTTATGGTTGTTTTCATGAGCTATTGCCCATAGTTTGGGTTTCCAGGAGGATTTGCATGGCCTGCAAGTTCCGATACATGATTGATGACCAAAAAGTCGTCGTTTTTCAATGTATGTCCGTTTTCATGAACTATTGCCCATTGTTTTGGGGTCCCAGGGCGATTTACATGTTTGAGAGGTATACCCAAAAGGGCGTCGTTTTTTGTTTTATGTCTGTTTTCATGAGCTATTGCCCACCGTTTTGGGGTTCCAGGGCAATTAACATATATCAGAGTTATGACCAAAAACTCGTCTTTTTGCGTTCTACCATCATTTTCATGAATTATTTTCCCATAGTTTTGGGGTCCCTAGGAAATTTACATGTTTGAGAGTTATGACCAAAAATTCCTCATTTTTGTGTTTTTTGGCCTTTTTCATGAGCTATTTCCCATAGTTTTGGGTTTCTAGGGCGATTTACATCTTTTACAGTTATGACCAAAAATTCGTCTTCCTTGCATTTTATGGGTATTTTCATGAGTTACCCATAGTTTTGGGGTTCTAGGGCGATTTATAAGGATCGTAAGGCCCGATACATATTTTAGGGCATTAGGGCATGATCAGGAACTCGTCTGTTTTGCGTTTTATGGCCATTTTCATGATTTATTACCCACAGTTTTGTTGGTCTAGAGCAATTTACATGTTTGCGAGTTATGACCAAAAAGTCGTCTTTTTGAGTTTTATGGTTGTTTTCATGAGCTATTGCCCATAGTTTTGGGGTTCTAGGGCAATTTACATGTTTTAGAGTTATGACCAAAAACTCGTATTTCTTGCATTTTATGGGCATTTTCATGCGTTATTGCCCACGGTTTTGGGGTTCCAGGGCGATTTATAACGACCATAAGGCCCCATACATTTTTTAGGGGACGATCAGGAACTCGTTGTTTTCGCGTTTTATTGCAATTTTCATGAGCTATTGCCCATGTTGTGAGTTTCCTTGGCGATTTCCAACGACCGTAAGGCTCGATACATTTTTTAGGGCATGACTAAGAACTCGTCGTTTTCGCGTATTATGGTTGTTTTTATGAGCTATTGCCTATAGTTTTGTGGTTCTAGGGCAATTTACATGTTTGGGAGGTATGACCAAAAAGTTGTCGTTTTTGTGTCTTATGGACGTTTTCATGAGCTATTGCCCATAGTTATATATATAGTTCCCGAACGATTTTCATGTTTCAGTGTTATGACCAAAAACGTCGTCATTTTTTGTTTTATGGCCATTTTCATGAGTTATTTCCCATGGTTTTGGGGTTCCAAGGCAATTTATAATGATCATAAGGCCCGATAGATGATTGCGGGCATGACCAAGAACTTGTCATTTTCATGTTTTATGGCCGTTTTAACAAGCTATTGCCCACAGTTTGGGGGTTCCAAAGTGATTTACAATGACCCTGAGGCACAACATATTTTTGAGGCCATGAACAAAAACTCGTCGTCTTCGTGTTTTATGGCTGTTTTCATTAGCTATTTCCCATAGTTTGGGTTTCCAAGAGGATTTGCATGGCCCGTAAGAAACGATACATGTTTGATGACCAAAAACTCGTCGTTTTCACGTTTTATGGCCGTTTTCATGAGCTATTGCCCATCGCTTTGGGCTTCCAGGGCGATTTACATGTTTGAGAGGTATGCCCAAAAATCGTCGTTTTTTGTTTTATGGCTGTTTTAATGATCTATTGTCCACAGTTTGGGGGTTCCAGGGCAATTTACATATATCAGAGTTATGACGAGAAACTCGTCTTTTTGCATTCTATGGCCATTTTCATGAGTTATTTCCCATAGTTTTGGGGTCCCAGGGCAATTTACATGTTTGAGAGTTATGACAAAAAATTCGTTATTTTTGCGTTTTATGGCCGTTTTCATGAGCTATTGCCCATAGTTTTGGGGTTCTAGGGCGATTTACATCTTTTGGAGTAATGACCAAAAACTCGTCTTTTTTGCATTTTATGGGCATTTTCATGAGTTATTACCCACAGTTTTGGGGTTCTAGGGCGATTTATAACGACCGTAAGGCCCAATACATATTTTAGGGCATGACCAAGAACTCGTATTTTTTGTGTTTTATGGTTCTTTTCATGATTTATTGCCCATAGTTTTGTTGGTCTAAGGCAATTTACATGTTTGAGAGTTATAAACAAAAAATCATCGTTTTTGTGTTTTATGGCCATTTTCATGAGCTATTGCCCATAGTTTTGGGGTTCTAGGGCAATTTACATTTTTAGAGTATGAAAAAAACTCGCCTTTCTTGCATTTTATGGGAATTTTCATGATTTATTGCCCATGGTTTTGGGGTTCCAAGGCGATTTATAACGATAGTAAGGCCGGATAGATGTTTGAGGGCATAACCAAGAACTTGTCGTTTTCATATTTTATCGCCGTTTTTACAAGCCATTGCCCATAGTTTTGGGGTTCCAAGGTGATTTACAATGATCGTAAGGCACGATATATTTTTGAGGCCATGAACAATAACTCCTCGTCTTCGTGTTTTATGGTTGTTTTCATGAGCTATTGCCCATAGTTTTGGTTTCCAGGAGGATTTGCATGGCCCGTAAGACCCGATACATGTTTGATGACCAAAAACTCGTTGTTTTCGCGTTTTATAGCCGTTTTCATGAGCTATTGCTTTGGAGTTCCAAGGCGATTTACATGTTTGAGAGGTATGCCCAAAAGGTCGCCTTTTTTGTTTTATGGCCGTTTTCATGAGCTATTGCCCACAGTTTTTGTGTTCTAGGGCAATTTACATATATTAGAATTATGACCAAAAACTCGTCTTTTATGCGTTCTATGGACATTTTCATGAGTTATTGCCCATAGTTTTGTGGTCACAGGGCAATTTACATGTTTGACAGGTATGACCAAAAATTCGTCATTTTTGCGTTTTTGCCATTTTCGTGAGCTATTGCCCATAGTTTTAGGGTTCTAGGGAGATTTACCTCTTTTAGAGTTATGACCAAAAACTCATCTTTCTTGCATTTTATGGGCATTTTCATGAGTTATTACCCATAGTTTTGGGGTTCTAGGGCGATTTATAACGACCGTAACGCCCGATACATATTTTAGGGCATAACCAGGAACTCGTCTCTTTTGCATTTTTGGCCATTTTCATGAGTTATTGCCCTTAGTTTTGTGGTCACAGGGCAATTTACATGTTTGAGAGTTATGACCAAAAATTCGTCATTTTTGAGTTTTATGGCCGTTTTCATGAGCTATTGCCCATAGTTTTGGGGTTTTAGGACAATTTACATGTTTTAGAGTTATGACCAAAAACTCGTCTTTCTTGCATTTTATGGGCATTTTCATGAGTTATTGCGCACGGTTTTGGGGTTCCAGGGCGATTTACAACGACCGCAAGGCCCAATACATTTTTGAGGGGATGACCAGGAACTCGTCGTTTTCGCGTTTTATTGCCATTTTCATGACCTATTGCCCATATTTTGGGTTTCCTTGGCGATTTCCAATGACTGTAAGGCTCGATACATTTTTTAGGCATGACTAAGAACTCGTTGTTTTTGCGTTTTATGGTCGTTCTTATGAGCTATTGCCTATAGTTTTGTGGTTCCAGGGCAATTTACATGTTTGAGAGGCATGACCAAAAAGTCATCGTTTTTGTGTCTTATGGACGTTTTCATGAGTTATTGCCCACGGTTTTGGGGTTCCAGGGCAATGTATAATGATAGTAATGCCCGATAGATGATTGAGTATAGGGGGTGTATCGTAGTACTTTCGATAAATAGGATTGTCGATCCCAACGAGGAGCAGAAGGTGCTGAATAGTGGTATGGAGCAGGAAATCCCTGTGAATACTTAGCAAACGGATTTTTAGTGGTTTTTTGACAAGGCAACAAAACAAGGAGCAAGTAACAGAAGTAACAAACAAACGGAGCAAGTGGCTCAATCCTTTCTTAGCAAAGGACAAGCCGTTGGAAATACTTATAAGGACCAAACGTTCTCGAGGACACATGGGAATTCTGTCAAGTGCTTTCGCTTCAAATAGATGAGTACTCTTCTCTGGTGTTGTAAGTGTTGTGTGGGTGAACCTTTGCTAACATACTGCCCTTCCTAGGACTAATACATACTTGTGATTAAACCCCTGCAAACATCCGTAACTACAGGAAAGTAATTAAGATATAAATCTAACCACAGCCTTAAACTCTGAGATCCTACGCTCCCTTGTGCAAAGGTGTCCTAACGGGGGTTCAGGTTTCTATCACTCCGGCAACCCCGCGATTAGTAGCCAAATACACAATGCATTTCCCTAGGCCCATAAATGGTGAAGTATCATGTAGTCGATGTTCACATGACACCACTAGAAGAATAGCACCACAACTTAAATACTAAACCATCGAATAATAACTCGTCACAGATTCACTACTAACAACATGACTTCTCCCATGACCTCAAGAACTAAACGAACTACTCACAAGACATCATATGGATCAAGATCAAAGATGATATGATAATGGATAAAAATCTGAACATAAACAATAATCCAATGGTTCCACGCGCAAGCATCAACTACAATAGTAATCAACACTGGGAAAGTTTCCCCTAAGAACTAAAGCAATATCCAACACAATAGTTACAGCTGGACGGAGTGGTGGTGATGGTGCTGGTAGAGATGATGGTGTGGACGATGATGATGATGATCTCGATGAAGCCTAGCTTGATGACGGTGTTGATGGCGACGGTCTCCCCACTTCGGGAAGGAATTCCCCGGGCAGAAATCTGTCTGCCGGAGAGATCTTTCTCTCTCGGTGTTTTCCGCCCCTAGAGGTGGTGGAAATCTATCTGTGCTCGCTCCCCGAGCCTTAGGGTTTCAAAGGGAAGATAAAGGCGAAGGGGCGGAGTCGGAGACCGGGCAGGTGGGCCACACCTACCCTAGGCGCGGGGTCAGGTGGGCCATGGTTTTGTTTGTCTAGGGAAATTTACATGTTTGAGAGTTATGGACAAAAATTCATCATCTTTGCGTTTTATCGCCATTTTTATGAGCTATTGCCCATAGTTTTGGGGTTCTATGGCAATTTACATGTTTTAGAGTTATGACCAAAAATCATCTTTTTGTGCTTTATGGCCATTTTCATGAGTTATTGCAAACGGTTTTAGGTTTTCAGGGCGATTTATAACGATAGTAAGGCTCGATAGATGTTTGAGGGTATGACCAAGAACTTGTCGTTTTCATTTTTTATGGCCGTTTTTACAAGCTATGGCCCACAGTTTTGGGGTTCCAGGGCTATTTACAATAACCATAAGGAACGATATAATTTCAAGGGCATGAGCAAGAACTCATCGTCTTCGTGTTTTACGGCTGTTTTCCTGAGCTATTGCATAAACTTTGGGTTTCCATGAGGATTTGCATGGCCCGTAAGGCCCGATACATGTTTAATGACCAAAAACTCGTCGTTTTCGCGTTTTATGGCCGTTTTCATGAGCTATTGCCCACAACTTTGGAGTTCTAGGGCAATTTACATGTTGAGAGGTATGCCCAAAAGTCATCGTTTTTTCTTTTTATGGCCGTTTTCATGAGCTATTGCCCACAATTTTGGGGTTCCAGGGAAATTTACATATATCAGAGTTATGACCAAAAACTCGTCTTTTTGTGTTCTATGGCCATTTTCATGAGTTATTGCCCATAGTTTTGGGGTCCCAGGGAAATTTACATGTTTGAGAGTTATGACCAAAAATTCATCATTTTTGTGTTTTTTTGCCTTTTTCATGAGCTATTGCCCATAGTTTTGGGGTTCTAGGGCGATTTACATCTTTTAGAGTTATGACCAAAAACTCGTCTTCCTTGCATTTTCTAGGCATTTTCATGAGTTATTACCCATAGTTTTGGGGTTCTAGGGTGATTTATAATGACCGTAAGGCCTGATACATATTTTAGGGTATGACCAGGAACTCGTCTTTTTTGCGTTTTATAGCCATTTTCATGATTTATTGCCCCTAGTTTTGTTGGTCTAGGGCAATTTACATGTTTGAGAGTTATGACGAAAAAGTCGTCTTTATTGTGTTTTATGGCCGTTTTCATGAGTTATTGCAAACGGTTTTGGGGTTCCAGGGCGATTTATAATGATAGTAAGGCCCAATAGATGATTGAGGGCATGACGAAGAACTTACCGTTTTCATGTTTTATGGCCGTTTTTACAAGCTATTGCCCACAATTTTGGGGTTCCAAGGTGATTTACAATGACCGTAAGGCACGTTATATTTTTGAGGCCATGAACAAGAACTCCTTGTCTTCGTGTTTTACGGCTCTTTTCATGAGCTATTGCCCATAGTTTGGATTTCCAGGAGGATTTGCATGGCCCGTAAGACCCGATACATGTTTGATGACCAAAAACTCGTCGTTTTTGCGTTTTATGGCCGTTTTCATGAGCTATTGCCCACAACTTTGTGGTTCCAGGGCGATTTACATTTTTGAGAGCTATGCCCACAAGTCGTCGTTTTTTGTTTTATGGCCGTCTTCATGAGCTATTGCCCACAGTTTTGGGGTTCCAGGGCAATTTACATATATCAGAGTTATGACCAAAAACTCGCCTTTTTTGTGTTCTACGGCCATTTTCATGAGTTATTTCCCATAGTTTTGAGGTCCCAGGGCAATTTACATGTTTGAGAGTTATGACCAAAAATTCGCGTTTTATGGCCATTTTCATGATCTATTGTCCATAGTTTTGGGGTTCTAGGTCGATTTACATTTTTTAGAGTAATGACCAAAAACTCGTCTTTCAGGCATTTTATGGGCATTTTCATCAGTTATTACCCACAGTTTTGTGGTTCTAGGGCGATTTATAACGACCGTAAGGCCCAATACATATTTTAGGGCATGACCAGGTACTCGTCCTTTTGCGTTTTATGGCCATTTTTATGATTTATTGCCCATAGTTTTGTTTGTCTAGGGCAATTTACATGTTTGAGAGTTATGAACAAAAATTCATTGTTTTTGTGTTTTATGGCCGTTTTCATCAGCTATTGCCCATAGTTTTGGGGTTCTAGGGAATTTACATATTTTAGAGTTATGAACAAAAACTCGTCTTTCTCGCATTTTATGGGCATATTCATGATTTATTGCCCATGGTTTTGGGGTTCCAGGGCGATTTATAACAATACTAAGGCCCGATAGATGTTGGAGGGCATGACCAAGAACTTGTCATTTTCATGTTTTATGGCCGTTTTTACAAGCTATTGCCCATAGTTTTGGGGTTCCAAGGTGATATGCAATGACCGTAAGGCACGATATATTTTTTAGGCCATCACCAAGAACTCGTCGTCTTCGTGTTTTATGGTTGTTTTCATGAGCTATTGCCCATAGTTTGGGTTTCCAGGAGGATTTGCATGGCCCGCAAGTTCCGATACATGTTTGATGACCAAAAAGTCGTCGTTTTTCAATGTATGTCCGTTTTCATGAGCTATTGCCCATTGTTTTGGGGTCCCAGGGCGATTTACATGTTTGAGAGGTATACCCAAAAGGGCGTCGTTTTTTGTTTTATGTCTGTTTCATGAGCTATTTCCCACCGTTTTGGGGTTCCAGGGCAATTAACATATATCAGAGTTATGACCAAAAACTCGTCTTTTTGCGTTCTACCATCATTTTCATGAATTATTGCCCATAGTTTTGGGGTCCCTAGGAAATTTACATGTTTGAGAGTTATGACCAAAAATTCGTCATTTTTGTGTTTTTTGGCCTTTTTCATGAGCTATTGCCCATAGTTTTGGGTTTCTAGGGCGATTTACATCTTTTACAGTTATGACCAAAAATTCGTCTTCCTTGCATTTTATGGGTATTTTCATGAGTTACCCATAGTTTTGGGGTTCTAGGGCGATTTATAAGGATCATAAGGCCCGATACATATTTTAGGGCATTAGGGCATGATCAGGAACTCGTCTGTTTTGCGTTTTATGGCCATTTTCATGATTTATTACCCACAGTTTTGTTGGTCTAGAGCAATTTACATGTTTGCGAGTTATGACCAAAAAGTCGTCTTTTTGAGTTTTATGGCTGTTTTCATGAGCTATTGCCCATAGTTTTGGGGTTCTAGGGCAATTTACATGTTTTAGAGTTATGACCAAAAACTCGTATTTCTTGCATTTTATGGGCATTTTCATGAGTTATTGCCCACGGTTTTGGGGTTCCAGGGCGATTTATAACGACCATAAGGCCCCATACATTTTTTAGGGGACGATCAGGAACTCGTTGTTTTCGCGTTTTATTGCAATTTTCATGAGCTATTGCCCATGTTGTGAGTTTCCTTGGCGATTTCCAACGACCGTAAGGCTCGATACATTTTTTAGGGCATGACTAAGAACTCGTCGTTTTCGCGTATTATGGTTGTTTTTATGAGCTATTGCCTATAGTTTTGGGGTTCTAGGGCAATTTACATGTTTGAGAGGTATGACCAAAAAGTCGTCGTTTTTGTGTCTTATGGACGTTTTCATGAGCTATTGCCCATAGTTATATATATAGTTCCCGAACGATTTTCATGTTTCAGTGTTATGACCAAAAACGTCGTCATTTTTTGTTTTATGGCCATTTTCATGAGTTATTTCCCATGGTTTTGGGGTTCCAAGGCAATTTATAATGATCATAAGGCCCGATAGATGATTGCGGGCATGACCAAGAACTTGTCATTTTCATGTTTTATGGCCGTTTTAACAAGCTATTGCCCACAGTTTGGGGGTTCCAAAGTGATTTACAATGACCCTGAGGCACAACATATTTTCGAGGCCATGAACAAAAACTCGTCGTCTTCGTGTTTTATGGCTGTTTTCATTAGCTATTGCCCATTGTTTGGGTTTCCAGGAGGATTTGCATGGCCCGTAAGACACGATACATGTTTGATGACCAAAAACTCGTCGTTTTCACGTTTTATGGCCGTTTTCATGAGCTATTGCCCATCGCTTTGGGCTTCCAGGGCGATTTACATGTTTGAGAGGTATGCCCAAAAATCGTCGTTTTTTGTTTTATGGCTGTTTTCATGAGCTATTGTCCACAGTTTGGGGGTTCCAGGGCAATTTACATATATCAGAGTTATGACCAGAAACTCGTCTTTTTGCATTCTATGGCCATTTTCATGAGTTATTTCCCATAGTTTTGGGGTCCCAGGGCAATTTACATGTTTGAGAGTTATGACAAAAAATTCGTTATTTTTGCGTTTTATGGCCGTTTTCATGAGCTATTGCCCATAGTTTTGGGGTTCTAGGGCGATTTACATCTTTTGGAGTAATGACCAAAAACTCGTCTTTTTTGCATTTTATGGGCATTTTCATGAGTTATTACCCACAGTTTTGGGGTTCTTGGGCGATTTATAACGACCGTAAGGCCAAATACATATTTTAGGGCATGACCAAGAACTCGTATTTTTTGTGTTTTATGGTTATTTTCATGATTTATTGCCCATAGTTTTGTTGGTCTAAGGCAATTTACATGTTTGAGAGTTATAAACAAAAAATCATCGTTTTTGTGTTTTATGGCCATTTTCATGAGCTATTGCCCATAGTTTTGGGGTTCTAGGGCAATTTACATTTTTAGAGTAGGAAAAAAACTCGCCTTTCTTGCATTTTATGGGAATTTTCATGATTTATTGCCCATGGTTTTGGGGTTCCAAGGCGATTTATAACGATAGTAAGGCCGGATAGATGTTTGAGGGCATAACCAAGAACTTGTCGTTTTCATATTTTATCGCCGTTTTTACAAGCCATTGCCCATAGTTTTGGGGTTCCAAGGTGATTTACAATGATCGTAAGGCACGATATATTTTTGAGGCCATGAACAATAACTCCTCGTCTTCATGTTTTATGGTTGTTTTCATGAGCTATTGCCCATAGTTTTGGTTTCCAGGAGGATTTGCATGGCCCGTACGACCCGATACATGTTTGATGACCAAAAACTCGTTGTTTTCGCGTTTTATAGCCGTTTTCATGAGCTATTGCTTTGGAGTTCCAAGGCGATTTACATGTTTGAGAGGTATGCCCAAAAGGTCGCCTTTTTTGTTTTATGGCCGTTTTCATGAGCTATTGCCCACAGTTTTTGTGTTCTAGGGCAATTTACATATATTAGAATTATGACCAAAAACTCGTATTTTATGCGTTCTATGGACATTTTCATGAGTTATTTCCCATAGTTTTGTGGTCACAGGGCAATTTACATGTTTGAGAGTTATGACCAAAAATTCGTCATTTTTGCGTTTTTGCCATTTTCGTGAGCTATTGCCCATAGTTTTAGGATTCTAGGGAGATTTACCTCTTTTAGAGTTATGACCAAAAACTCATCTTTCTTGCATTTTATGGGCATTTTCATGAGTTATTACCCATAGTTTTGGGGTTCTAGGGCGATTTATAACGACCGTAACGCTCGATACATATTTTAGGGCATGACCAGGAACTCGTCTCTTTTGCATTTTTGGCCATTTTCATGAGTTATTGCCCTTAGTTTTGTGGTCACAGGGCAATTTACATGTTTGAGAGTTATGACCAAAAATTCGTCATTTTTGAGTTTTATGGCCGTTTTCATGAGCTATTGCCCATAGTTTTGGGGTTTTAGGACAATTTACATGTTTTAGAGTTATGACCAAAAACTCGTCTTTCTTGCATTTTATGGGCATTTTCATGAGTTATTGCGCACGGTTTTGGGGTTCCAGGGCGATTTACAACGACCGCAAGGCCCAATACATTTTTGAGGGGATGACCAGGAACTCGTCGTTTTCGCTTTTTATTGCCATTTTCATGACCTATTGCCCATATTTTGGGTTTCCTTGGCGATTTCCAATGACTGTAAGGCTCGATACATTTTTTAGGGCATGACTAAGAACTCGTTGTTTTTGCGTTTTATGGTCGTTCTTATGAGCTATTGCCTATAGTTTTGTGGTTCCAGGGCAATTTACATGTTTGAGAGGCATGACCAAAAATTCATCGTTTTTGTGTCTTATGGACGTTTTCATGAGTTATTGCCCACGGTTTTGGGGTTCCAGGGCAATGTATAATGATAGTAATGCCCGATAGATGATTGAGTATAGGGGGTGTATCGTAGTACTTTCGATAAATAGGATTGTCGATCCCAACGAGGAGCAGAAGGTGCTGAATAGTGGTATGGAGCAGGAAATCCCTGTGAATACTTAGCAAACGGATTTTTAGTGGTTTTTTGACAAGGCAACAAAACAAGGAGCAAGTAACAGAAGTAACAAAAAAACGGAGCAAGTGGCTCAATCCTTTCTTAGCAAAGGACAAGCCGTTGGAAATACTTATAAGGACCAAACGTTCTCGAGGACACATGGGAATTCTGTCAAGTGCTTTCGCTTCAAATAGATGAGTACTCTTCTCTGGTGTTGTAAGTGTTGTGTGGGTGAACCTTTGCTAACATACTGCCCTTCCTAGGACTAATACATACTTGTGATTAAACCCCTGCAAACATCCGTAACTACAGGAAAGTAATTAAGATATAAATCTAACCACAGCCTTAAACTCTGAGATCCTACGCTCCCTTGTGCAAAGGTGTCCTAACGGGGGTTCAGGTTTCTATCACTCCGGCAACCCCGCGATTAGTAGCCAAATACACAATGCATTCCCCTAGGCCCATAAATGGTGAAGTATCATGTAGTCGATGTTCACATGACACCACTAGAAGAATAGCACCACAACTTAAATACTAAACCATCGAATAATAACTCGTCACAGATTCACTACTAACAACATGACTTCTCCCATGACCTCAAGAACTAAACGAACTACTCACAAGACATCATATGGATCAAGATCAAAGATGATATGATAATGGATAAAAATCTGAACATAAACAATAATCCAATGGTTCCACGCGCAAGCATCAACTACAATAGTAATCAACACTGGGAAAGTTTCCCCTAAGAACTAAAGCAATATCCAACACAATAGTTACAGCTGGACGGAGTGGTGGTGATGGTGCTGGTAGAGATGATGGTGTGGACGATGATGATGATGATCTCGATGAAGCCTAGCTTGATGACGGTGTTGATGGCGACGGTCTCCCCACTTCGGGAAGGAATTCCCGGGGCAGAAATCTGTCTGCCGGAGAGATCTTTCTCTCTCGGTGTTTTCCGCCCCTAGAGGTGGTGGAAATCTATCTGTGCTCGCTCCCCGAGCCTTAGGGTTTCAAAGGGAAGATAAAGGCGAAGGGGCGGAGTCGGAGACCGGGCAGGTGGGCCACACCTACCCTAGGTGCGGGGTCAGGTGGGCCATGGTTTTGTTTGTCTAGGGAAATTTACATGTTTGAGAGTTATGGACAAAAATTCATCATCTTTGCGTTTTATCGCCATTTTTATGAGCTATTGCCCATAGTTTTGGGGTTCTATGGCAATTTACATGTTTTAGAGTTATGACCAAAAATCATCTTTTTGTGCTTTATGGCCATTTTCATGAGTTATTGCAAACGGTTTTAGGTTTTCAGGGCGATTTATAACGATAGTAAGGCTCGATAGATGTTTGAGGGTATGACCAAGAACTTGTCGTTTTCATTTTTTATGGCCGTTTTTACAAGCTATGGCCCACAGTTTTGGGGTTCCAGGGCTATTTACAATAACCATAAGGAACGATATAATTTCAAGGGCATGAGCAAGAACTCATCGTCTTCGTGTTTTACGGCTGTTTTCCTGAGCTATTGCATAAACTTTGGGTTTCCATGAGGATTTGCATGGCCCGTAAGGCCCGATACATGTTTAATGACCAAAAACTCGTCGTTTTCGCGTTTTATGGCCGTTTTTATGAGCTATTGCCCACAACTTTGGAGTTCTAGGGCAATTTACATGTTGAGAGGTATGCCCAAAAGTCATCGTTTTTTCTTTTTATGGCCGTTTTCATGAGCTATTGCCCACAATTTTGGGGTTGCAGGGAAATTTACGTATATCAGAGTTATGACCAAAAACTCGTCTTTTTGTGTTCTATGGCCATTTTCATGAGTTATTGCCCATAGTTTTGGGGTCCCAGGGAAATTTACATGTTTGAGAGTTATGACCAAAAATTCATCATTTTTGTGTTTTTTTGCCTTTTTCATGAGCTATTGCCCATAGTTTTGGGGTTCTAGGGCGATTTACATCTTTTAGAGTTATGACCAAAAACTCGTCTTCCTTGCATTTTCTAGGCATTTTCATGAGTTATTACCCATAGTTTTGGGGTTCTAGGGTGATTTATAATGACCGTAAGGCCTGATACATATTTTAGGGTATGACCAGGAACTCGTCTTTTTTGCGTTTTATAGCCATTTTCATGATTTATTGCCCCTAGTTTTGTTGGTCTAGGGCAATTTACATGTTTGAGAGTTATGACGAAAAAGTCGTCTTTATTGTGTTTTATGGCCGTTTTCATGAGTTATTGCAAACGGTTTTGGGGTTCCAGGGCGATTTATAATGATAGTAAGGCCCAATAGATGATTGAGGGCATGACGAAGAACTTACCGTTTTCATATTTTATGGCCGTTTTTACAAGCTATTGCCCACAATTTTGGGGTTCCAAGGTGATTTACAATGACCGTAAGGCACGTTATATTTTTGAGGCCATGAACAAGAACTCCTTGTCTTCGTGTTTTACGGCTCTTTTCATGAGCTATTGCCCATAGTTTGGATTTCCAGGAGGATTTGCATGGCCCGTAAGACCCGATACATGTTTGATGACCAAAAACTCGTCGTTTTCGCGTTTTATGGCCGTTTTCATGAGCTATTGCCCACAACTTTGTGGTTCCAGGGAGATTTACATGTTTGAGAGCTATGCCCACAAGTCGTCATTTTTTTGTTTTATGGCCGTCTTCATGAGCTATTGCCCACAGTTTTGGGGTTCCAGGGCAATTTACATATATCAGAGTTATGACCAAGAACTCGCCTTTTTTGTGTTCTATGGCCATTTTCATGAGTTATTTCCCATAGTTTTGAGGTTCCAGGGCAATTTACATGTTTGAGAGTTATGACCAAAAATTCGCGTTTTATGGCCATTTTCATGATCTATTGTCCATAGTTTTGGGGTTCTAGGTCGATTTACATTTTTTAGAGTAATGACCAAAAACTCGTCTTTCAGGCATTTTATGGGCATTTTCATCAGTTATTACCCACAGTTTTGTGGTTCTAGGGCGATTTATAACGACCGTAAGGCCCAATACATATTTTAGGGCATGACCAGGTACTCGTCCTTTTGCGTTTTATGGCCATTTTTATGATTTATTGCCCATAGTTTTGTTTGTCTAGGGCAATTTACATGTTTGCGAGTTATGAACAAAAATTCATCGTTTTTGTGTTTTATGGCCGTTTTCATCAGCTATTGCCCATAGTTTTGGGGTTCTAGGGAATTTACATATTTTAGAGTTATGAACAAAAACTCGTCTTTCTCGCATTTTATGGGCATATTCATGATTTATTGCCCATGGTTTTGGGGTTCCAGGGCGATTTATAACAATACTAAGGCCCGATAGATGTTGGAGGGCATGACCAAGAACTTGTCATTTTCATGTTTTATGGCCGTTTTTACAAGCTATTGCCCATAGTTTTGGGGTTCCAAGGTGATATACAATGACCGTAAGGCACGATATATTTTTTAGGCCATCACCAAGAACTCGCCGTCTTCGTGTTTTATGGTTGTTTTCATGAGCTATTGCCCATAGTTTGGGTTTCCAGGAGGATTTGCATGGCCCGCAAGTTCCGATACATGTTTGATGACCAAAAAGTCGTCGTTTTTCAATGTATGTCCGTTTTCATGAGCTATTGCCCATTGTTTTGGGGTCCCAGGGCGATTTACATGTTTGAGAGGTATAGCCAAAAGGGCGTCGTTTTTTGTTTTATGTCTGTTTTCATGAGCTATTGCCCATAGTTTTGGGTTTCTAGGGCGATTTACATCTTTTACAGTTATGACCAAAAATTCGTCTTCCTTGCATTTTATGGGTATTTCATGACTTATTACCCATAGTTTGGGGGTTCTAGGGCGATTTATAAGGATCATAAGGCCCGATACATATTTTAGGGCATTAGGGCATGATCAGGAACTCGTCTTTTTTGCGTTTTATGGCCATTTTCATGATTTATTACCCACAGTTTTGTTGGTCTAGAGCAATTTACATGTTTGCGAGTTATGACCAAAAAGTCGTCTTTTTGAGTTTTATGGCTGTTTTCATGAGCTATTGCCCATAGTTTTGGGGTTCTAGGGCAGTTTACATGTTTTAGAGTTATGACCAAAAACTCGTCTTTCTTGCATTTTATGGGCATTTTCATGAGTTATTGCCCACAGTTTTGGGGTTCCAGGGCGATTTATAACGACCATAAGGCCCCATACATTTTTTAGGGGACGATCAGGAACTCGTTGTTTTCGCGTTTTATTGCAATTTTCATGAGCTATTGCCCATGTTGTGAGTTTCCTTGGCGATTTCCAACGACCGTAAGGCTCGATACATTTTTTAGGAGAACTCGTCGTTTTCGCGTATTATGGTTGTTTTTATGAGCTATTGCCTATAGTTTTGTGGTTCTAGGGAAATTTACATGTTTGAGAGGTATGACCAAAAAGTCGTCATCTTTGTGTCTTATGGATGTTTTCATGAGCTATTGCCCATAGTTATATATATAGTTCCCGAACGATTTTCATGTTTCAGTGTTATGACCAAAAACGTCATAATTTTTTGTTTTATGGCCGTTTTCAATAGTTATTTCCCATGGTTTTGGGGTTCCAAGGCAATTTATAATGATCATAAGGCCCGATAGATGATTGCGGGCATGACCAAGAACTTGTCATTTTCATGTTTTATGGCCGTTTTAACAAGCTATTGCCCACAGTTTGGGGGTTCCAAAGTGATTTACAATGACCCTGAGGCACAATATATTTTTGAGGCCATGAACAAAAACTCGTCGTCTTCGTGTTTTATGGCTGTTTTCATTAGTTATTGCACATAGTTTGGGTTTCCAGGAGGATTTGCATGGCCCGTAAGACACGATACATGTTTGATGACCAAAAACTCGTCGTTTTCACGTTTTATGGCCGTTTTCATGAGCTATTGCCCACCGCTTTGGGCTTCCAGGGCGATTTACATGTTTGAGAGGTATGCCCAAAAATCGTCGTTTTTTGTTTTATGGCTGTTTTCATGACCTATTGTCCACAGTTTGGGGGTTCCAGGGCAATTTACATATATCAGAGTTATGACCAGAAACTCGTCTTTTTGCATTCTATGGCCATTTTCATGAGTTATTTCCCATAGTTTTGGGGTCCCAGGGCAATTTACATGTTTGAGAGTTATGACAAAAAATTCGTTATTTTTGCGTTTTATGGCCGTTTTCATGAGCTATTGCCCATAGTTTTGGGGTTCTAGGGCGATTTACATCTTTTGGAGTAATGACCAAAAACTCGTCTTTTTGCATTTTATGGGCATTTTCATGAGTTATTACCCATAGTTTTGGGGTTCTAGGGCGATTTATAACGACCGTAAGGCCCAATACATATTTTAGGGCATGACCAAAAACTCGTCTTTTTTGTGTTTTATGGTTATTTTCATGATTTATTGCCCATAGTTTTGTTGGTCTAAGGCAATTTACATGTTTGAGAGTTATAAACAAAAAATCATCGTTTTTGTGTTTTATGGCCATTTTCATGAGCTATTGCCCATAGTTTTGGGGTTCTAGGGCAATTTACATGTTTTAGAGTATGAAAAAAACTCGCCTTTCTTGCATTTTATGGGAATTTTCATGATTTATTGCCCATGGTTTTGGGGTTCCAAGGCGATTTATAACGATAGTAAGGCCGGATAGATGTTTGAGGGCATAACCAAGAACTTGTCGTTTTCATATTTTATCGCCGTTTTTACAAGCCATTGCCCATAGTTTTGGGGTTCCAAGGTGATTTACAATGATCGTAAGGCACGATATATTTTTGAGGCCATGAACAATAACTCCTCGTCTTCGTGTTTTATGGTTGTTTTCATGAGCTATTGCCCATAGTTTTGGTTTCCAGGAGGATTTGCATGGCCCGTAAGACCCGATACATGTTTGATGACCAAAAACTCGTTGTTTTCGCGTTTTATAGCCGTTTTCATGAGCTATTGCTTTGGAGTTCCAAGGCGATTTACATGTTTGAGAGGTATGCCCAAAAGGTCGCCTTTTTTGTTTTATGGCCGTTTTCATGAGCTATTGCCCACAGTTTTTGTGTTCTAGGGCAATTTACATATATTAGAATTATGACCAAAAACTCGTATTTTATGCGTTCTATGGACATTTTCATGAGTTATTGCCCATAGTTTTGTGGTCACAGGGCAATTTACATGTTTGAGAGTTATGACCAAAAATTCGTCATTTTTGCGTTTTTGCCATTTTCGTGAGCTATTGCCCATAGTTTTAGGGTTCTAGGGAGATTTACCTCTTTTAGAGTTATGACCAAAAACTCATCTTTCTTGCATTTTATGGGCATTTTCATGAGTTATTACCCACAGTTTTGGGGTTCTAGGGCGATTTATAACGACCGTAAGGCCCAATACATATTTTAGGGCATGACCAAAAACTCCTCTTTTTTGTGTTTTATGGTTATTTTCATGATTTATTGCCCATAGTTTTGTTGGTCTAAGGCAATTTACATGTTTGAGAGTTATAAACAAAAAATCATCGTTTTTGTGTTTTATGGCCATTTTCATGAGCTATTGCCCATAGTTTTGGGGTTCTAGGGCAATTTACATGTTTTAGAGTATGAAAAAAACTCGCCTTTCTTGCATTTTATGGGAATTTTCATGATTTATTGCCCATGGTTTTGGGGTTCCAAGGCGATTTATAACGATAGTAAGGCCGGATAGATGTTTGAGGGCATAACCAAGAACTTGTCGTTTTCATATTTTATCGCCGTTTTTACAAGCCATTGCCCATAGTTTTGGGGTTCCAAGGTGATTTACAATGATTGTAAGGCACGATATATTTTTGAGGCCATGAACAAGAACTCCTCGTCTTCGTGTTTTATGGTTGTTTTCATGAGCTATTGCCCATAGTTTTGGTTTCCAGGAGGATTTGCCCGTCTACCATCATTTTCATGAATTATTGCCCATAGTTTTGGGGTCCCTAGGAAATTTACATGTTTGAGAGTTATGACCAAAAATTCGTCATTTTTGCGTTTTTGCCATTTTCGTGAGCTATTGCCCATAGTTTTAGGATTCTAGGGAGATTTACCTCTTTTAGAGTTATGACCAAAAACTCATCTTTCTTGCATTTTATGGGCATTTTCATGAGTTATTACCCATAGTTTTGGGGTTCTAGGGCGATTTATAACGACCGTAACGCTCGATACATATTTTAGGGCATGACCAGGAACTCGTCTCTTTTGCATTTGGCCATTTTCATGAGTTATTGCCCTTAGTTTTGTGGTCACAGGGCAATTTACATGTTTGAGAGTTATGACCAAAAATTCGTCATTTTTGAGTTTTATGGCCGTTTTCATGAGCTATTGTCCATAGTTTTGGGGTTTTAGGACAATTTACATGTTTTAGAGTTATGACCAAAAACTCGTCTTTCTTGCATTTTATGGGCATTTTCATGAGTTATTGCGCACGGTTTTGGGGTTCCAGGGCGATTTACAACGACCACAAGGCCCAATACATTTTTGAGGGGATGACCAGGAACTCGTCGTTTTCGCGTTTTATTGCCATTTTCATGAGCTATTGCCCACAGTTTTTGTGTTCTAGGGCAATTTACATATATTAGAATTATGACCAAAAACTCGTCTTTTATGCGTTCTATGGACATTTTCATGAGTTATTGCCCATAGTTTTGTGGTCACAGGGCAATTTACATGTTTGACAGTTATGACCAAAAATTCGTCATTTTTGCGTTTTTGCCATTTTCGTGAGCTATTGCCCATAGTTTTAGGGTTCTAGGGAGATTTACCTCTTTTAGAGTTATGACCAAAAACTCATCTTTCTTGCATTTTATGGGCATTTTCATGAGTTATTACCCATAGTTTTGGGGTTCTAGGGCGATTTATAACGACCGTAACGCCCGATACATATTTTAGGGCATGACCAGGAACTCGTCTCTTTTGCATTTTTGGCCATTTTCATGAGTTATTGCCCATAGTTTTGTGGTCACAGGGCAATTTACATGTTTGAGAGTTATGACCAAAAATTCGTCATTTTTGAGTTTTATGGCCGTTTTCATGAGCTATTGCCCATAGTTTTGGGGTTTTAGGACAATTTACATGTTTTAGAGTTATGACCAAAAACTCGTCTTTCTTGCATTTTATGGGCATTTTCATGAGTTATTGCGCACGATTTTGGGGTTCCAGGGCGATTTACAACGACCGCAAGGCCCATTACATTTTTTAGGGGATGACCAGGAACTCGTCGTTTTCGCGTTTTATTGCCATTTTCATGACCTATTGCCCATATTTTGGGTTTCCTTGGCGATTTCCAATGACTGTAAGGCTCGATACATTTTTTAGGGCATGACTAAGAACTCGTTGTTTTTGCGTTTTATGGTCGTTCTTATGAGCTATTGCCTATAGTTTTGTGGTTCCAGGGCAATTTACATGTTTGAGAGGCATGACCAAAAAGTCATCGTTTTTGTGTCTTATGGACGTTTTCATGAGTTATTGCCCACGGTTTTGGGGTTCCAGGGCAATGTATAATGATAGTAATGCCCGATAGATGATTGAGTATAGGGGGTGTATCGTAGTACTTTCGATAAATAGGACTGTCGATCCCAACGAGGAGCAGAAGGTGCTGAACAGTGGTATGGAGCAGGAAATCCCTGTGAATACTTAGCAAACGGATTTTTAGTGGTTTTTTGACAAGGCAACAAAACAAGGAGCAAGTAACAGAAGTAACAAACAAACGGAGCAAGTGGCTCAATCCTTTCTTAGCAAAGGACAAGCCGTTGGAAATACTTACACTAGTGCAGGCCCCCCCCCCCCTTTAACTCCGGTTGGGAGGGCCCTTTAACAGCGGTTCCCCAACCGCTGTTGAGGGTTCGGTGTTAGAGGGGGGGGGCCTTTAACACCGGTTCTTATACAAACCGGTATTAAAGGGTGGCGCACGTGGGGCTGCCGCAGGCCTCAGCCCCCCCCCCCCCCCCCCCCCCCCCCGTTAACACCGGTTCGTATCTGGAACCGGTGTTAAAGGTTCTTCTGCCGCGGCAGAGATTTAGGCCGTTTTTCCTGCCGCGGCAGGAAAACGGCCTAAATCTCTGCCGCGGCAGACTTCTGCCTCTGCCCCGTTCTGGGCGTATTTCTGCGGGAGGGGGGAGCGAGGGGAAATCGATCGGGAGCGGTATACTTATAAATCGTCATCGGTACATACGAGTACATGAATAATTAAGCAACTATTATTATACACAAACATCGTCATCGGCACATACATCGTCATCGGCACATACATCGTCATCGTTCATTTTGGTGGATATCTAAAGAGTTCTCCGCCAGGCGTGACGACCTCATCAAGTATGAACCCCGCCAATTCCTCTTGAATGGCTCGTATGCGTTCAAATAGTAGGAGTTTGTCCCGCATCCGTTCGATCTGAATATATATATGAAGAATGGGCCGTCAATATATATATAAGAATCAAAATCAACACAATTGATGGTAATAAAATAATGTTGTGGACTTTGTTTACTTACTCTAAGTTGTTCTAGTGCGGCTTGGCCTGTCGCACATATCGTGTTGCGAATGAATTCGCAAACATAGTACCCACATAAGTTATTGCCGTGTCCCTGATGCGCGCACTTTACGAGAATAGAGAGTTCAATAAAAATAATAATCAATAAAGCATGATATAATGGAATTGGAAGCTAGCTAGTATTACTTACATTTTGGTCTACAAATTTTAGTTCTTCTGACCTTTCACCCACGGCCCTGCCCGTGAACATTTTCCAAACCCTGTCCGACAAAGAAAATGGATAAAGGAGTAATTAATTACTTATTGTCACGAAAGTTGCCGATCTAGTGCGATAATATGATTGAAATTACCTCTGGAGCATCTCTCTAAAGTATGCCCATAGCTCTTTTTCTTTTCGTAACGAGTCCATGACAAGGACTTTTCCTGAGTCGGGTTGAATGACTAGCAGAATAAAGTGGAACCTACGCACGCATAACTCATCATCAGTTACACTTAACATCGAGTAAGCTGAAACAGAATGTGTACAAGAGAGAGGGTAACAGTACTCACGAGAAGTTGTAAGGCAATAGTATTTCCCTTTTGGTTTGTTGTCTCAGTAAAGACTTTAGCAAATAATCTTCTGTTTGCCCGGGTTTGTCTCTTACCACTTCTTCATGAACTCTATTTGGGTCAACGAACCCAATGTCAAAAGGGCCTCCTTTCATGCATTCCATAACATTTTTCCTGCATAATAGTATATACATATATGGTGAGCATATATATATACATGCAATTAATGAAGTGAATGAGTTGAGATAAAAATTACAGAAATAGTACTTACACACAATAAAGGCTGATGGCAGATTTGTCGAGTTCCTTCTGATTGAATAGAAAATGCAAGTCTTGAATGTTGAAGTCGATCGCGTCGTCTCCGCACAAGAAAATCTGATCTCTTATATGCGCCGTGATCCATTCTTCTTTTCTCGTCTTGCAGAAATCAAGGTACCACTTGTGCAATTTCCGCATCTTTGTTGGTAGATTCTTGAGCTCCTCTTTCTTGACTAGATTCTTCCCATACTTCCATGGCTGTATGGGGTTGACATCGCATTTGGGCAAGTTGTCTCCCATGACGTTCAAGTATGCAATGTAAGTCATCCCCATCTCATTGGCCTTTCTTTGTAGCTCTGCCTCGTAATCATCTACGGGAGGAGCGTCCCGTTTGTCAAACATTTGGAGCGGGGCGCATGATTGGTTTTCCTGCTCTCCGAGCATGGGAACTGTTTTCTGGGGTGCCTCACGACTGCTACTTTCAGTCTCCCTACGGCGCCTTGCATCCGCCTTCAAAATCTGGCGCTCGTAGTCCGGCACAAGTGGGGTTTCAGGTTTCAAAAGATTTTTGTAAAACTTCTCCACCACCGCCGGATCTATTTTCTCCTTTGGCTCGGCCCGTCTAGGTGCAAAGAATTTCTTGACCTGTTCTCCCGAGATCCTATTGGTCTCCTCGTCGCTGCGATTCCACGGTAAAACCGGCAATGGCTTGGCGGAAGGCTGCGGGACGTAGTTTTTTGAACTCTTTGGCGTACGGTTTCCTGCGGATTTCTTTGTGGCAGTGCTACTGATGCTCCTCGTGGCAGTGCTCTTCCGCTTACGCTGAGGAGATGGCTGAAGCACCGGAGATGGCTGCCGCGCAGGAGATGGCTGACGGGCCGGAGATGGCTGCCGCGCAGGAGATGGCTGACGGGCCGGAGATGGCTGCCGCGCAGGAGATAGCTGAAGCGGCTCAGACTGCTGACGCTGCGGAGACGGCGGGGGTGCCAGTGACCTCCAATTTGGAAGCACAATGTGTTCCTTCTTCCAAAGAATGGTTGTTTTCACTGCAAATTTGAGTTGAGTTTCCCCTTCACCTGTAGCATGGTCAAGCTGTGCTTCCTCATATTCCTTCACAACCTCATCCACCCCGACAATAGCATAGCCATCTGGAATCGGTCGGCAGTGGTAAGTTCCACCAGCTACAGGAGGTAAGGCATAGCCGACAGCCACCTTAATGGATAAGCCCATTAATCTCACATGCAGCTCAGCGTGTTCGCTCTCCGTGATCTCATCAACAGGGTATCGAGGACCCGTCATTTCAAGCGTTGGCTGCACGTTCTCCGTGGAAGCCACACTGCTTTTCCGCGCAGAGTCTGGGCCGCGGGCAGCTTCCAATGCAGGCTCTTCATGCCGCTGAGATGGGCCGGTAGCTTGATGGCTCTGTTGTGCATTCACTTGCGTCTGCAGCGCCGCAAGTGCATGTTCTATCTGTGTCATCCGCTCTGTACGCTCTTTTTCTTTTCTGCCGCGCCATCTGTAAGAGTCGCTCCAGTCGGCAAACCCATCCTTCCACGTCATACCCCCTGTGCCTCGTGCATGTCCAGGGTGTTCTTTTTTACCGATGGCGCGTGTGAGCTGGTCATTCTCTCTGTCGGTATGGAAGGTCCTGGCGGATGTTTCCTCGTATGCCGTGATGAGTTCAGTGACGGGTTTGGCAAGGATGGTTGGGAAGATACACAATCATGTTTCTGGGTCCAACCTTGCCCCGATTCCGTAGAACCAAGTCTTTGCACGTAGGTCCCACCCATCTGTCTGGGGTGTGATCCCTCTCTCGCGCAGGGCCCTCTCAGCTTCCTCCCACTTAGGCCTCTGAGATATGTAGCCACCTGACCCCGTCCTCTGGTGATATTCCTTCTTCAGGGCATTAAGCGTATTGGTTTCTGACCTCTTTTTAGCTATAGCACTTTTTTTATATGTCTCAAATTCGGGCCAGTGAGGTCTTATCTTTGCATAATATGCGTCTTCGAAATTTGGAGTCTCGCCAGCTTTGACAAATTTGTTCAATTTTGTCTTCCAGTTGCGGAAAGCCTCAGCCATCTTCTTTAGAGTCCACTCTTTGACCTTTTTCTTTATAACCGGGTTGTTTTCATCCTCCTCTGGCGGAAGGGTGAAATTTACCAACAACGAATTCCAAAGCGTTTCTTTGGATCTGTCATCAACAAAGGTACCGTCGCCCTTCTTTGGCTTATTCCAATTTTCAATTATGATTGGGATTTGGTCCCTAACAAGAACACCAGCCTGACGTATAAATTTGTCTGCGGCCTTCTTGGGCTCCATCGGCCTGCCATCAACACGGACTGCTTCGATCGTGAACTTTGCACGATCTTTCAACCGCTGGCTCGCGCCTCGCTTGCTCTTTTTCGTAGAAGAAGATGGTTGCTGGCTGGTCGATCCAGAGGGCTAAAAGAAGAAAGAAGCGTTAATTAATACATGTAGAAGAAGATTGTTGGTGGAAGTCAGCTGAGGCTTAATCAATGCATATACCTCGCCGGACTTTGTAACCATTAAATTGCGTTCACCGGAGTCTTCATCTTCTCCATGACTAGTACTTGAGCTGTCGTCGTCATGTCCCTCCAAGTTCAGATATTGTGAGGTGTCCTCATCAATAATGTTCTCCATTATTTCTTCTTCTTCAAGGTTTCTACTAAGTGGATCCATAGTTTCTAAAACAATAATATTATCTAGAGTAAGAGTGTAAACATTCAAGTGGACTTGGATTCATACACAAATATACATATTATTCATACCAAAATACACAAATAAATACACAAATGAGTCAAAGGTCCAATTTGTATACAAGTTTTAATCTATGCATGTAGTACAATTTATCGAGCAAACAAGTTTTAATCAGGATGAGTCAGCAATCACACACGTGGCAGACACGTGGCGCTCACCGGTGGGGTGACGTTGGTCTCGTCGGGCGGCGGTGCTCGTCGGACGGATGCGGCGGTCTCGTCGGGCGGCGGTGCTAGCGGCGGGCTCGTCGGGCGGCGGGCGACGTCGGCGTTGAGGCGTGGCCTACGAGCTCCAAAGCGGCGGCGGCGAGACGCTCCTGCACGGGGAAGAGAGCGAGATGGTCAGGGCTCCTCGAAATAGGCTTGCGCCCCGCTATATTAATATAGCAATCACAAGATACAACAACAATGTTGGAGCAACAGAAAAGGGGAAGGTGAAATAAGTTATGGGTCCCAAATTGTCTAAAGGGGTCCCACAGTACTTTACATATTTGATAAAAGTCCCTGGTATTTTTGAAAAAATCAAAACAGAATTTGAAATGAAAATATAAATAGAAAATCTTGGCGGTTTATAGGTACGCGGACGCGACACCGATTGCGAGTATCTTGAGAATCTTGGACAGTTCCCGGCACCAAGTGGATGTACACATGTCGGAGATCTTTGTAGAGTTACAAGTCGAGCATACAAGACAGAAAGCTCTAACTGGCCGTGTTTAGTCATCTAACAGCATTTCTGGCAGGTGGGGCCCGTTGTCAGTGCTGGCGTGGCACGCACATGACGGGAGGGACCCCACCTCCACACAGCCCATCCCCTCCCACCTCTTCCTCCACCTTCAGCCACCCCGCCATGGCCGCCACCGCTCTTCTCCTCAGCAGGCCGCCCCCGCTCTTCTCCTCAGCAGGAGCTCGCCGCGGCAGCCGCCGCCAAGGCCATAGCCAGGTGGGGCCGTCTAGCCACCGACATCACCCACCTCGTCCTCAGCACCAACTCGTGCGCGCGCGCCCCGGGCGCCGACACTCGCCTGGCATCCCTCCTCGGCCTCCTCCCCACCGTTGCCCGCACGACGCTCAACCTCAACGGGTGCGCCGCCGGCGCCGGCTCGCTGCGCCTCGCCAAGGACCTGGCCGAGAACAACCGTGGCGCGCGCGTCCTGGTGGTGTGCGTGGAGCTCACCCTCGTCGCCTTCCGAGGGCCTGAGCATAA
This sequence comes from Avena atlantica, assembly GCA_910589765.1. NCBI lineage: Eukaryota > Viridiplantae > Streptophyta > Magnoliopsida > Poales > Poaceae > Avena > Avena atlantica. The sequence goes on along the minus strand of OU342736.1, from coordinate 504,425,658 downwards.
CTACTCGCAGTCCCTCATCAGCCAGGCGACGTTTGGTGACGGCGTGGGCGCGGTCATCGTCGGCGCCGACGACACCGTGGAGCAGTACCCCACTACAACCTTGCTGTGCCTGCGTCCAATAGCGTTGAGGACGAGGAGGACGTCGCCGCCGTGCACCAGCCTGCGGCCGCGGCTGAGCAGCCCACCATGGAGGTCGCCGCCGCCCCCGTGCCTCAGCCTGCTGCCGCGTCCCAGCAGCGGGTCGCCACCACCGTGCGCCAGCCTGCGGCCGCGGCCGAGCATCCCACCATGGAGGTCGCCGCCGTCCCCGTGCCTCAGCCGGCTCCAGGGGCGACGGCGAGGAGACGCCGGCTCTGCTCGCCCCGGGAGGCGGAGCTTGGGCCGCGGTCGTGTGGAGACATAGAGGGAGGGGAAGGATACGGGGAAGAGAGGGTCGGGGGCGGCGGACCTCGAGCTCCGAAGCGGCGGCGGCGAGGCGGCGGGTCGGGGGCGGCAAGACGGCGGACGGCGGCGAGACGGCGGGTCGGGGGCGGCGCTTCTCTGTGTTCGATCTGGCTCAGTGGGGGGAAGAAAGGAAGGGGAAGGTGAAATAAATACACCCCCCCCCTTTAACACCGGTTCGTGGCTGGAACCGGTGTTAAAGGGGGGGTTTCCCTCGCGCATTTATTACCCCCCCCCTTTAACACCGGTTTGTGGCTGGAACCGGTGTTAAAGGGGGGGTTCCCGCGCGCATTTATTACCCCCCCCCTTTAACACCGGTTCGTGGAAGGAACCGGTGTTAAAGGGGGGGTGGGTGCGCGCGGGAAACGAAATAAATGCCCCCCCCCCCTTTAACACCGGTTCCTGTCTGGAACCGGTGTTAAAGGGGGGGCATTTATTTCATGCATTAAAGGGGCTTTTTTAATTCAAAAAATATGATATGAATTTAGAAAATTCATATCTTTTTCATTTCAACTCATAAAAATATGAATAATATATCATAATTTTCAGAAAAATAATATCTATCCATTCATGTAAATCATTTTATATTTACTTTACATGAATTTTTTTAAAATAATTAAAACACTTATTTCATGCATTAAAGGGGCTTTTTTAATTCAAAAAATATGATATGAATTTAGAAAATTCATATCTTTTTCATTTCAACTCAGAAAAATATGAATAATATATCATAATTTTCAGAAAAATAATATCTATCCATTCATGTAAATGATTTTTATTAGATCAAATCATATTTTAATGCCGCATCTTTTGTATTAACATTTTTGAATTGATTGGATATTTAAATGTCGCATCTTTTGTATACACTTGAATCTCACCAAGCCTCTCTCAACTTGCATTGTTTTTGGATCAATGTGTTGGTGGTTTTTTGAATTAGCCATTTGGTGGTTGCTTCACAAAACCGTCTGTTTTTTATGCTCGGAAAATGGAAAATGCCTTTTTGGTGCGATAAAAAGGAAAACTCCTCTTGCAAACTATGCCTTGATTCTAGCCATAACATTGGTCATTTGACCCGAAAGCCATAACAGATTAAGTAACAATCGGCCGAACTGGAACTGAAAATTAAGATACATAAAAGAACTGAAAATTAAGATACATGGCCAGATTAAGTAACAATCGGCCGAACTTGTTTCGGAATGTTGGAGTGATTCAGTCATGCTCCTGCCTACACCTGTAATACTCGCCACTGTAGTCGTCGTACTCGCCGCCGCCGTCATCGCTGTCGTCGTCTGGGTCGCCGTAATTGAACCTCTGGAGAGTACGCGTGGGCTGGACTTGAGGGTAGCGCGTGGGCTGGACTTGAGGGTAGCGCAGACGGGGGTTAGAGTCGGCGGCAGTGTCATAGGCCATGACGCTCTGGAGAGTCCGACCGCGCCACCATAGCCGACGGCCGGCCTCGTTGAAGTTAGGAGGAGGTGGGCCGTCCTCCTCGTGCCTGGCGAGCGCCCTCTCATGCCGATCCACGAAGAAGGCTTCCCAAGTAGGGAAATAGTCGGGATGCCATCTGGGATTCCTCCGCTGCTCCGGCGTGAGCTCGAAGTAGTAGTGGTTCGTGATGGCCATCCGGCGCGCCACACCTACAGGGATAGGAGGAACCGGCACGCCTCCGACGCTCAGCATCCAGCCGACGGGGACACAGTAGCCCGGCGGGCAGGGGTAGTTCGAGGCGCAAAGCGCCTCCGCCTCCCTGGGGGTTAGTGCTACGGTGGAAGCCATGGGAAAGAGTGATGAGGTTGCAGATATGAGTCTAGAGATGTGCAATGACAATGGAGGCCAACCCCCTACATATATATATAGTGAACTAGCAGGAAGAACTGGAGGGAAGAACTGGCGGGAAGAAAAATGGCGGGAAGAAAAATGGCGGGAAGAACTGGCGGGAAGAAAAATGGCGGGAAGAAAAATGGCGGGAAAAAATGGCGGGATGAACCTTTAGTCCCGGTTGGAGACACCAACCGGGACAAAACACGAGTCAGCACTAATAATAGGGGTGAGTGCATGTCGACATTATGTCGTGCGGCGTGTACCTTGTCCCGGATGGTGTCACCAACCGGGACTAAAGATGAACCTTTAGTCCCGGTTGGAGACACCAACCGGGACTAATAATAGGGGTGAGTGTCGACATTATTTTGTAAGTGTCAACACTATGTCGAGCTGCTTGTACTATAAATAGGCATCCTTGTGAGTCCAGTCCTCCAGCCAGTTTGAGGCAGGGACACCACTACGGCCAGTTTCAGGGAGATGCCGACGGAGCCCAGTCCTCCGGCATCTCCGAGAAACTGGTCATAGAGGCACTCCCTAATATGTGAAATTAGTTAGCTCCCTGGTGTATTGATCTAGTTAGACAAGTTACAAAGCTGGAAGATGGTTTTCGAGAGCAGGGACACCACTACGGCCAGTTTCAGGGAGATGCCGACGGAGCCTAGTCCTCCGGCATCTCCAAGAAACTGGTCATAGAGGCACTCCCTAATATGTGACCGCGCGCGTTTGGAGATCAGATCTTAATGGTAAGTACGAATCGGGACAACTTCTTCTCATAGTCCCGGTCCATCCACAAAACATGACTAACACTCTAGACATGTATTAATATTAAAAACATGAACTAGAGTTACATAATATGAGCATGAACTTCTTGGCATATGCCCTTCCTTATGATCGCTTCAGACGTAACCATGGAGCATCTTCTTTACTTAACGGAATGCTTGGGTCAGTTTTCACTGTGAAGGGCGGAATTTCATCAAACTTATTATAATGTTCTGACATGTCTGTCTTGTCCTCGATTCCCACGATGTTTCTTTTCCCTGAAAGAACTATGTGACGCTTTGGCTCATCATATGATGTATTCGTTTGCATATTTTTCTTTTTTTTGGTCTGGAGGACATGTCCTTCACATAGAAAACATGAGCCACATCATTGGCTAGGACGAATGGTTCGTCTAAGTTCTTCATAAGATTGTTGAGATCCACCGTTGTCATTCCGTACTTCTTGTCTACCTCAACCCCTCCTCCTGTTAGCTTGACCCATTTGCATCGAAACAAGGGGACCTTAAAATTAGGTCCATAGTCAAGTTCCCATATCTCCTCTATGAACCCATAATACATGGTCTTTTGCCCATTGTCTTCTGCTGCATCGAAGCGGACACCACTGTTTTGGTTGGTGCTCTTTTTATCTTGGCCTATCGTGTAAAATGTATTCCCATTTGTCTCGTACCCTTGGAAAGTACATACAGTCGAAGACGGTGTCCTGGCCAACAAGTACAGCTGATCCCCAACAGTGGTGTTATTCGTGAGAAGTCTTTGCAGCCAGCCGCCAAAACTCGGCATGTGTTCACTTATAATCCATTCATCAGACTGCCCCGGGTGTTTGAGGCGTATTAAATTCTTGTGTTCATTGATATATGGGGCAACCAAGATAGATCTTTGTAAAACCGTGTAGTGTGCTTGATTGAGAGAATGCCCGTCCCTACATATCATTGCTTTACATCCTAGGGTGCCTTTTCCACGCAGTCTCCCCTCATGTCGTGATTCTGGAACACCAATCGCCTTAAGCTCAGGAATAAAATCAACATAGAACTCAATGACCTCCTCTGTTACATAGCCCTTGGAGATGCTTCCTTCTGGCCTAGCACGGTTATGAACATATTTCTTTAAGACTCCCATGTACCTCTCAAAGGGGAACATATTGTGTAGAAATACAGGACCGAGAATGGCAATCTCTTCTACTAGGTGAACCAGGAGATGCGTCATAATATTGAAGAAGGATGGTGGGAACACCAACTCAAAGCTGACAAGACATTGGGCCACATCTGTTTGTAACCCTGGTAGGCTTTCTGGATCGATTACCTTCTGAGATATTGCATTGAGGAATGCACATAGCTTCACAATGGGTACTCGAACATTTTCAGGTAGAAGCCCCCTCAATGCAATCGGAAGCAATTGTGTCATAATCACGTGGCAGTCATGAGACTTCAGGTTTTGGAATTTTTTCTCTGCCATATTTATTATTCCCTTTATATTCGACGAGAAGCCAGACGGGACCTTGATACTGCTCAGACATTCAAAAAAGATTTCCTTCTCTACTTTGGTAAGAGCGTAGCTGGCAGAAGTTAAGTGGCATCGTTTACCCTTCTCGTTCTCAGGATGCATAGGCTCTTCAGGGGCCTTCAGACGTTGCTGGTCCTGTCGTGCTTCCGGTGTATCTTTTGTCTTCCCATACACTCCTAGAAAGCCTAGCAGGTTCACGCAAACATTCTTCGTCACGTGCATCACGTTGATTGAAGAGCGGACCTCTAAGACTTTCAATAGGGTAGGTCCCAAAATATAGATTGCTTCTTCCACATGGGCGCGTGTCCGACATCGTCATTCGGAACAGATAGACTGCCAGGACCTTTTCCAAAGATTACTTCTAGGTCCTTGACCATACCAAATACCTCCTCACCGGTACGGAGGACAGGCTTCCTCCGGGGTTCTGCCAGACGTTTGAAATGCTTGCCTTTCTTTCTTACTGGATGCAGGTTCGGAAGAAATCGGCGATACCCTAGGTACACAACCTTCTTACATTTATCCAAATATACACTTTCAGTATCATCTAAACAGTGTGTGCATGCATTGTATCCCTTGTTTGTCTGCCCTGAAATGTTACTAAGAGCAGGCCAATCATTGATGGTTACGAAAAGCAATGCTCGTAGGTTAAATGGCTCCCCTTTGTGCTCATCCCACATACGTACACCTGGTTTGGCCCACAGCTGTAAAAGTTCTTCAACTAATAGCCTTAGGTACACATCAATGTCGTTGCCGGGTTGCCTCGGGCCTTGGATGAGCACTGGCATCATAATGAACTTCCTCTTCATACACAACCAAGGAGGAAGGTTATAGATACATAGGGTCACAGGCCAGGTGCTGTGACTGCAGCTCTGCTCACCAAAAGGATTCATGCCGTCTGTACTTAGACCAAACCTTAAGTTCCTTGCGTCACGTGCAAAGTCCGGGTACTCTCGCTCGACTTTTCTCCACTGTGACCCATCAGCGGGGTGTCTCAACATCGCGTATTTCTTACGGTCTTCCATGTGCCATCGCAACAACTTGGCATGCTCTTTATTTCTGAAGAGACGTTTTAACCGTGGTATTATAGGAGCATACCACATAACCTTGGCGGGAACCTTCTTCCTAGGGGCCTCGCCCTCAACATCGCCAGGATCGTCTCGTCTGATCTTATACCGCAGTGCAGTGCATACCGGGCATGCATCCAAATTCTCGTACTTCTCACCGCGGTAGAGGATGCAGTCATTAATGCAGGCATGTATCTTCTGCACGTCTAATCCTAGAGGGCAGACAACCTTCTTTGCTTGGTATGTACTGTCAGGCAACTCATTATTTCTTGGAAGAAGATTCTTCATTTTTACCAACAACTTTGAAAATGCGCTGTCAGTCACACCATTCTCTGCCTTCCATTGCAGCAAATCCAGTGTGGCACCTAGCTTTTTGTGGCCATCTTCGCAAGTTGGATACAACAATGTTTCGTGATCCTTTAACATCTGCTCCAGCTTCTCCTTCTCCTTTTCAGTTTCACATTCTTCCTTTGCATCAGTAATGGCCCGACCAAGATCGTCATCAGCGGGCCCATCTGCTCCCTCTTGATCTTCATTATCTACCTCCGTTGCATTATCATCATATTCAGGATACATATTATGATAGTTTTCATCATCCTCTTCTTCTTCGTTGTCTTCCATCACAACCCCTTTTTCTCCGTGCTTGGTCCAACAATTATAGCTGGGCATGAAACCAGATCGAAGCAGGTGGGCGTGAATGGTTCTGGTATTTGAGTAGTCTTTCTTGTTCTGACAGTGAACACACGGACAGCACATAAAACCATTGTGACCACGGTTTGCATTAGCCACAACGATGAAATTTTGGAGGCCCGTAATGTACTCGGAAGTGCGGCGGTCACCGTACATCCATTGCCGATTCATCTGCATTAATATGTAGTATATATCAAAAAATAATAGGGAGATGACCATTTATATATATAGTACATCAATGACACATGAAACTATAGTTGCCGACCTCGACCGAGACGGAAGGAGCAACAAGAAAGCTTATTTTGAGCTCTCGGGCATTTCACCGAACACCTCTAGTGCATATGAAAAAAACACAAACTAGCACTCTTCACACCCTCTTGCTAGGCTCCAAAATGTGAAAGAATGGAAGAGTGGGGTGTGTGTGGGCTGGGGTGGTGTCTTATATAGCCCCCCCCCCCTTTAACACCGGTTCGTGCCACGAACCGGTGTTAAAAGGGGGGGTGCGCGGGCCACTGGTGCAGGGACCTTTAACACCGGTTCGTGGCACGAACCGGTGTTAAAGGGGTGCTCCTTTAATGCCGCAGAGGCCACGCTGGTACGGCCCCCCCTTTAACACCGGTTCGTAGAAGAACCGGTGTTAAAGCCCATTTTCGGGATCAACAAAAGCCCTCGTTTCCACTAGTGTTATAAGGACCAAACGTACTCGAGGACACATGGGAATTCTGTCAAGTGCTTTCGCTTCAAATAGATGAGTACTCTTCTCTGGTGTTGTAAGTGTTGTGTGGGTGAACCTTTGCTAACATACTGCCCTTCCTAGGACTAATACATACTTGTGATTAAACCCCTACAAACATCTGTAACTACAGGAAAGTAATTAAGATATAAATCTAACCACAGCCTTAAACTCTGAGATCCTACGCTCCCTTGTGCAAAGGTGTCCTAACGGGGGTTCAGGTTTCTATCACTCCGGCAACCCCGCGATTAGTAGCCAAATACACAATGCATTCCCCTAGGCCCATAAATGGTGAAGTATCATGTAGTTGATGTTCACATGACACCACTAGAAGAATAGCACCACAACTTAAATACTAAACCATCGAATAATAACTCGTCACAGATTCACTACTAACAACATGACTTCTCCCATGACCTCAAGAACTAAACGAACTACTCACAAGACATCATATGGATCAAGATCAAAGATGATATGATAATGGATAAAAATCTGAACATAAACAATAATCCAATGGTTCCACTCGCAAGCATCAACTACAATAGTAATCAACACTGGGAAAGTTTCTCCTAAGAACTAAAGCAATATCCAACACAATAGTTACAGCTGGACGGAGTGGTGGTGATGGTGCTGGTGGAGATGATGGTGTGGACGATGATGATGATGATCCCGATGAAGCCTAGCTTGATGACGGTGTTGATGGCGACGGTCTCCCCACTTCGGGAAGGAATTCCCCCGGCAGAAATCTGTCTGCCGGAGAGATCTTTCTCTCTCGGTGTTTTCCGCCCCTAGAGGTGGTGGAAATCTATCTGTGCTCGCTCCCCGAGCCTTAGGGTTTCAAAGGGAAGATAAAGGCGAAGGGGCGGAGTCGGAGACCGGGCAGGTGGGCCACACCTACCCTAGGCACGGGGTCAGGTGGGCCCGCGCCTAGGGGGGTGTGGGCCCCCTGAGGCCCCACTTCATCCCTCCTTCTGGCTTCCTTCGTCTTCTGGTAAAATAATATGATTCCATATTTTTCTGGTATTATTCTGATCTTCGTGAAATTGCACCGAAACACCTTCTTTTCCATCAGAATCCAGACTCCGACAGTACATCCTCCAGCAATCATCCAACATGCATAAACAGATGAAAAGCCATAAGTAATACCTCATAATAAGACAAATATCAATGAATAGAGGCAAATTATGATATAGAATGGTGATGCAAATTGGGCGTATCAACTCCCCCAAGATTAGACTTCGCTTGTCCCCAAGCGAATACTAAGCTCAGTAAACATGTCCATAGGTTTATGGAGTGAAGTGTCGAAAAAATAATACGAACAAGAAGCATCACACTTACTGTTGCACAACTCACCATTATATTACTTAGCTTGCAACCAAGTACATCAGTCACAATAGAGATGCATAAATATAAATCATAATTGGAATTGGCAAACTTGTTCTTGGTTAGAGAACACCTGGCAAACAGTTTCACAAAAAGCTTTTTGTAGAAGTTTCAAAACAGGAACACTCTTTTCTCAAAAGGGTTTTTCACAAGTGAAGGCTTTCAAAGTAATACTCAATAGATAAGAGTTTTGTGCAAACAAGGAAGATGAAGAACATGATTGAATAAATCACCATATGAATGCTTGAAACACAACAACTCAAAAGCTTGATGGAGATAGAGAGGAAGTAGGTTTACTAACTCAACTTGGAAGTGGGAGAAAGGTCCCTTTTTAGAGGGTAGCAGGGATTACAAGTCATAAAGAGCTTCCAAAAGATTATGGTACTTACTAGCTTTGAGCCCTCATTTCCCCTATCATACGCATCTTGAGATGATTAAGGTTAAAGTGAACAAAGATGGAGTATATGCTTGACGAAATATAAGTTGGCAATCTCATGTCCCTTGAATATGAGGGCCACTCCTCATGCATAGTCAACTTTGGGCCCAGGTAAGTTCTTATCATTGTAAGTATTTGCATATCATTGAGAACCGCCAACGGGGTACCCCTTGCACATGGTACAGGAGCTTTCCCATAACCAAAATGACAAGGCAAGCAGACAATGAGCATCTCAGCGATCTTTTTATTTACTATGTGTATAGCTTTTTATTGAGGATGCTTCATAGATAACTCACTATGGTCATGCTGCAAGTTTCCACCATGATTAAGCATGGTTTAGGCTAGCGACCCAGGCGTTTCTCTAACACACGATACAAACTCCATGGACTTACAAGTTCCCTCTTTATTTCACACCGTTGACATCCATAGACAAAAGAGCACGATATCAACTCTGTACAGAGTACAAGTGCAATGTTGAAAACGTTCCCCGTGACAGCACGTTTCTGCTAATCCCAACGTATAGATGCAAGCATATACAACTTCGATGTTCACAATGGTTCAAGTCTATTAGGGGCAAGTAATAAAGTGTGCCATCAAGTTCGTGAGAGCTTTACTAACTAGTTTTCACATAACAAAATACTTTTTAATTCGAAAGGTAGATGAAGCTTGAGAATTTGCTTGGAATAGCAAAAGCTACTATGTAGATTTGGTGGACACAAATTTCAAAAGTTTTGGGTTCAAAGGATTTTGGAAACATGAGAAGTATGCCTTGTCAAAACAGGTTTTTGGCTAGAAATGCTGGGTAGCAAGCAAGAGAGTTGAAAGAAACAAGCAAACATACAAGTAATAAAGCCAAACATGCAATCTTCCTTGAAAACACAAAAGAATCTTAACTAAAGAATACTAAGCTTATGAGCCAACAAGAAAGAAAACAAATGATACCAAATACCTGTAAGCTTTTTCTTTCTTTATTTTTCTTTCAAACTAATGCCACTATCCGGAACTCAGTTTGCCAAAACCAATTTAGATCCACTTGATGATTCCAAAGTGGTTCCAATACTGATCAACAAGATCCATCATATAATAGAGATTGCAAACTAAAAATAAGAAGTGCAAAAAGTAAAAGATGAGACTTATTAATATTCAAATAAAGGCACTCACACCAAGGGATACATAAATAATCAACTAAAGGAGAGATACTTCCACATGCAAACCAAACTATAAGATAACATCTCTACCACAGATATGAATCCACTAAAAAGGTAAAAGATGAAAGATAATGGTGGTGATACCGTGACACTCCCCCAAGCTTGGAACAAGCCTAGGGGATGCCAAACCTGATGACGAATTACTCCTTCGGTGGTGGTGGTGTTATCTTGATAAGATCTTCAATAAGTTTCTTCAACTCCTCGAACTCAAAAGTAAGAGTACGGATTAGCTCCGAGTTTTGCTCTATCTGGTTCATGATCATGTTAGTCCGAGAATCCCAGTTCTTGTTATTCTTTCCCCACTCTTCATCCTTAGCATGATCCTTCTCTGCATTGTTAGAACGAGGCATATCCCAAACCGAGGGCAAATTCCCTTTGGCCACATGTTGATATTGATATTCATGTATAAGTGTATGGAAGGGTCTCTTGTTATGTGGAGGAGATGATCGTGGAGAGAAAGTATGACGTCGAGGTTTCCCTCCTATAGACATCCGTGTTGTCCTCTTAAGCTTGGTAGGTCGTGCCACCAAACCAATGCTTGAAACGGTAGCGCGGGTGTCTGGTTGCTTGTCCTCCTCCATGTCACCTTCGTAACCCACCCGAATCTCATCTTCCTTGGGGACTTGAGGTTCTTCTTCCTCGGGCTTCTTGACTTTGTCGTTGGCCGAGTCCATGGTGCTCTAAACTTAAGAAGATTTCCTAACAAAAATAGATCGAAACGAAAACACGACGAGAACATGATGCACGAACCTCGGGGGATCCGGGGGTTATATATTACGAAGTTTCAATGTATAAGGACAGTTTTGACACGGACACGAGGCGGAGACGGAGTTCGAGGGGGAGACACCCCCCCCCCAGGCGCGGCCAGGCTGGGCCCGCACCTGGGGTGGGTTTGTCCACCCCGGGCTCCGTTTCCTCTTCAGTTTCGTCTCGGAACTTCCCTTATGTATTAAAAACATCAAAAATGTAAAAAAATTAGGGTTTCACGAACCTTCTGTTTTCACCACTTGTACCTATTCAAAGACGAACTCTGAAGATTCCTTCTCTCTTTCTCCTGAGAATTTCCTTTTTACAAACCCTTGCACAAACTCAAAGACAACATTAGAGTAAGCAAAAACAATAAACCTTTGGTGCACACATCAACTAAAAACCCATCAAAATAAAAGCTATTGTAAGAGGCAAATGCAAATGATGGCAGAAATCTATCAAAACAGACCAGCAGGTAAAGATTGATATTTCCGAAGACCTTCTGTTGCTCAAATCAAAAAGTGCAGAACTGATGAAAGTTGGGTAACAACTTTTGAGAACAAGCTCATAAAAATGCAGATCCATCAGAAGTACTGAGCTTCCTCAAGAATTTTTACAATGTAGCACAAAAATCTGTCCCATGACAGCCACTTTTCACAATTCCTCTACTTCACAAAAGTTGTTGAACTTGACACAAAAACGAAAACAAAAAGGATAAGGAGCAGTTATTACAGAGGTAATAACTTCCAAGACCGGACAAAACAAGTACTTTTCTTTAATGCCTTTAAGTTAGGCTTGAAACTTCCAAAGATGCTCACATAGGATATCTATATTTGAAGTGAAAGAGAGCATCAAGAAGCAAATAACCAACACACTCGAGTCTAACCCACTTCATATGCATGGTGGTATCATGAGAAAACGAATTGTTGAAAAAAAATCCACTAGCAGAGGAAGACAAAATAGATGCAACTTCAAAGCTTTCAACATAAAACAGGGAAACTTAACATCATTGAGATGCATAAAACCATGTTTCCCTCTCTCATAATAACTTTCAGTAGCACTTTTTATAAAGTTGACAATATAAATGTCACTGGAAACAACTTTATCATAATAATAAGCATACTTACAGTCACCAAAAAGAGGTCCAAGGTCATAGACTAGATCAATAGAAGCAAGTTGTTCCATCCTGAAATCTTTATTAGGAAAGCTATTTTCACAAGGAGCTTTCGAAAATTTGGAAAAGTTAAACTCATAAGAATCTCCATCAAACTTAGTTAAAACTTTTTCCTTCTTACAATCAATAATAGCTCCACAAGTGTTCAAGAAAGGTCTACCAAAAATTATGGGACAAGTTTTGCTAGCTGCTGAATTAAGCACTAGAAAATCAGCAGGATTCTTAATCTTACCACAAAGAACATCCACATCTCTTACAAAACCAATGGGGCAAATGGTCTCCTTATTAGCAAGGTGGATAACCACATCAATGTACTTAAGCTCAGAAGGACCAATCTCGTGCATAATTTCCATGTAAATCTCATAAGGAATAGCACTAGAACTAGCACCAATATCACATAAACCATAGTAGCAATGATCACCAATTTTAAAAGAAAGCACATGAACACTAGCTTTTCCAGCCTTACTAGGATGAGAGATAATATTAGAAGCATCTTCGCAGAAGACAATGTGCTCATCCTCTATATTTCTAGTGACAGTGTCTTTCACAATAGCTACCATAGGTTCATCATTCAAATGCTTACCAGGCTCCATAGTTTTCATTGTACCTTTGTTGTTTGCACTAATAATCATAGAATACTCCTTTACCTTAGCTGGGTAAGGTAATTTCTCAACATGAGGTTCAGGCACAATATGATTAGTAGTACAAACTTGAGTACTTCCAATAGGAACATGGCTAATAGCATCTTTATAAGGAACATGGTACTTATTCCACTTCTTCTTGGGAATTTCTATGTAAGAGGCAAAGGCCTTAAAATAGTTGGCAATACTTTGGGAGTCAAGACCAAACTCATTGCTAATATCACGGAAGTCATCAGTTCCCATAAAATATTTAATGCATTCATAATCATAGTTTATACCTGACTTTCTTCCATTGTCATTCTCCCAAGCTTCAGTGTTCTCTTGAATACGGTCCAATAGATCCCATTTAGCTTCTTCCTTCATACGTGTGAATGATCCAGCACAAGAAGCATCTAGTAAATCTTTATCATGAAGAGAAAGGCTATCATAAAAGTTATTGAGAATAATATTGTTAGGGAGTTCATGAATAGGACATTTAAGCATTAGTAACTTCAATCTCCCCCAAGCTTGAGCTGTACTCTCACCATCAAGAGGCCAAAAGTTATATATAAGATTTCTTCAGCAGCTTATACCATTCTTCAGCAGCTTATACAATTCTTCAGCTCTCCCTTTCAAGGATATGGAGAGTAACTTCTTCTTCACCTATTCAGTTGTGATACCTGCACACTTAAACAACCCGCATAATTCATGGATAAAAAGCAAGTGATCACCAGGATGGACAGTTCCATCCCCAAAATAATAATTATCCATAACACGATTAACAATACGTGTAGGTATCTTAAAAGGATCTATCTCAATAGGAGGTGGTTCATCTACTACCCTAGCAGGGGTAGTAGTTTTACCAAACAGAAAACCAAGTGGCTTATCCATATTGAAACAAAGTAACAAGCAGTAGCAAGAGAAATACTCATAGTGAAAGTTTCCCTTACCAGTTCCACTCTTCAATAGCGCTTCACTCCACGGCAATGACGCCAGAAAATAGTCTTGATGACCCAAAAGTATAGGGGGTGTATCATAGTACTTTCGATAAATAGGAGTGTCGATCCCAACGAGGAGCAGAAGGTGCTGAACAATGGTATGGAGCAGGAAATCCCTGTGAATACTTAGCAAACGGATTTTTAGTGGTTTTTTGACAAGGCAACAAACCAAGGAGCAAGTAACAGAAGTAACGAACAAACGGAGCAAGTGGCCCAATCCTTTCTTAGCAAAGGACAAGCTGGTAGAAATACTTATAGGGACCAAACGTTCTCGAGGACACATGGGAATTCTGTCAAGTGCTTTCGCTTCAAATAGCTGAGTACTCTTCTCTAGTGTTGTAAGTGTTGTATGGGTGAACCTGTGCTAACATACTGCCCTTCCTAGGACTAATACATACTTGTGATTAAACCCCCTACAAACATCCGTAACTACAGGAAAGTAATTAAGATATAAATCTAACCACAGCCTTAAACTCTGAGATCCTACGCTCCCTTGTGCAAAGGTGTCCTAACGGGGGTTCAGGTTTCTGTCACTCCGGCAACCCCGAGATTAGTAGCCAAATACACAATGCATTCCACTAGGCCCATAAATGGTGAAGTATCATGTAGTCGACGTTCACATGCAACCACTAGAAGAATAGCACCACAACTTAAATACTAAACCATCGAATAATAACTCATCACAGATTCACTACTAACAACATGACTTCTCCCATGTCCTCCAGAACTAAACGAACTACTCACAAGACATCATATGGATCAATATCAAAGATGATATGATAATGGATAACAATCTGAACATAAACAATAATCCAATGGTTCCACTCACAAGCATCAAGTACAATAGTAATCAACACCCAGAAAGTTTCCCCTAAGAACTAAAGCAATACCCAACACAATTGTTAGAGCGGGACGGAGTGGTGGTGATGGTGCTGGTGGAGATGATGGTGTGGATGATGATGATGATCCCGATGAAGCCTAGCTTGATGACGGTGTTGATGGCGACGGTCTCCCCTCTTCAGGAAGGAATTCCCCTGGTAGAAATCTGTCTGCCGGAGAGATCTTGCTCTCTCGGTGTTTTCCACCCCCAGAGGCGGCATAAATCTTCTGTGGTCGCTCCCCGAGCCTTAGGGTTTCGAAGGGAACATATAGGCGAAGGGGAAGAGTTGGAGGCCAGGCAGGTGGGCCACACCTTCCCTAGGCGCAGGGTCAGGTGTGCCCGCGCCTAGGGGGTGTGGGCCCCCTGAGCCCCACTTCGTCCCTCCTTCTGTCTTCCTTCGTCTTCTGGTAAAATAATATGTTTCCATATTTTTTGGTATTTTTCTAATCTTCGCGAAATTGCACCGAAACGCCTTCTTTTCCATCAGAATCCAGACTCCGGCAGTCCATCCTCCAGGAATCATCCAACTTGCATAAATAGATGAAAAGCCATAAGTAATACCTCATAATAAGACAAATATCAATGAATAGAGGTAAATTATGATATAGAATGGTGATGCAAATTAGGCGTATCAACTGTCCACAGTTTTGGGGTTCCAAGGTGATTTACAATGACCGTAAGGCACATTATATTTTTGAGGCCATGAACAAGAACTCGTCGTCTTCATGTTTTATGGCTGTTTTCATCAGCTATTGCCCATAGTTTGGGTTTCCAGGAGGATTTGCATGGCCCGTAAGACCCGATACATGTTTGATGATAAAAAACTCGTCGTTTTCACGTTTTATGGCCGTTTTCATGAGCTATTGCCCACCACTTTGGGGTTCCAAGGCGATTTACATGTTTCAGAGCTATGCCCAAAAGTCGTTGTTTTTGTCGTTTTATGGCCGTTTTCATGAGCTATTGCCTATAGTTTTGGGATTCCAGGATAATTTACATATATCAGAGTTATGACCAGAAACTCGTATTTTTTGCGTTCTATGGCCATTTTTATGAGTTATTGCCCATAGTTTTGGGGCCCAAGGCAATTTACATGTTTGAGAGATATGCCCAAAAATTCGTCATTTTTGCGTTTTATGGCCGTTTTCATGAGCTATTGCCCATAGTTTTGGGGTTCTAGGGCGATTTACATCTTTTAGAGAAATGACCAAAAACTCGTCTTTCTTGCATTTTATGGGCATTTTCATGAGTTATTACCCATAATTTTGGGGTTCTAGGGCGATTTATAACGACCGTAAGGCCCAATACATATTTTAGGGCATGACCAAGAACTCATCCTTTTGCGTTTTATGGCCATTTTCATGATTTATTGCCCATAGTTTTGTTGGTCTAAGGGAATTTACATGTTTGAGAGTTATGAACAAAAATTCATCGTTTTTGTGTTTTATGGCCGTTTGCATGAGCTATTGCCCATAGTTTTGGGGTTCTAGGGAAATTTACATGTTTTAGAGTTATGAACAAAAACTCGTCTTTCTTGAATTTTATGGGCATTTTCATGACTTATTGCCCTTGGTTTTGGGGTTCCGGGGCGATTTATAACGATAGTAAGGCCAGATAGATGTTTAAGGGCATGACCAAGAACTTGTCATTTTCATATTTTATGGCCATTTTTACAAGCTATTGCCCATAGTTTTGGGGTTCCAAGGTGATTTACAATGACCGTAAGGCACGATATATTTTTGAGGCCATCACCAAGTACTCATCATATTCGTGTTTATTGGTTGTTTTCATGAGCTATTTCCCATAGTTAGGGTTCCCAGGAGGATTTGCATGGCCCGCAAGACACGATACATGTTTGATGACCAAAAACTCGTCGTTTTCGCGTTTTATGGCCGTTTTCGTGAGCTATTTCCAATAGCTTTGGAGTTCCAAGGCGATTTATATGTTTGAGAGGTATGACCAAAAGGTTCCCTTTTTCGTTTTATGGCCGTTTTCATGAGCTATTGCCATAGTTTTGGGGTTCTAGGGCAATTTACATATATCAGAGTTATGACCAAAAACTCGTCTTTTTGCGTTATATGGCCATTTTCATGAGTTATTGCCCATAGTTTTAGGGTCACATGGCAATTTACATGTTTGAGAGTTATGACCAAAAATTCGTCATTTTTGCGTTTTTTGCCATTTTCATGAGCTATTGCCCATAGTTTTGGGGTTATAGGGCGATTTACCTCTTTTAGAGTTATGACCAAAACTCGTCTTTCTTGCATTTTATGGGCATTTTCATGAGTTATTGCCCAATTTTTGGGATTCTAGGGCGATTTATAATGACCGTAACACCCGATACATATTTTAGAGCATGACCAGGAACTCGTCTCTTTTGCATTTTATGGCCATTTTCATGACTTATTATCCACAATTTTTTTTGGGTCTAGAGCAATTTACGTCTTTGAGAGTTATGACCAAAAATTTGTCGTTTTTAAGTTTTATGGACATTTTCATGAGATATTGCCCGTAGTTTTAGGGTTTTAGGGTAATTTACATGTTTTAGAGTTATGACCAAAAACTCGTCTTTTTCTTGCATTTTATGGTCATTTTCATGAGTTATTGCCCAATGTTTTGGGGTTCCAGGGCGATTTATAACGACCGTAAGGCCCCATACATTTTTTAGGGGATGACCAGGAACTCGTCGTTTTTGCGTTTTATTGCCATTTTCATGAGCTATTGCCCATATTTTGGGTTTCCTTGGCGATTTCCAATTACTGTAAGGCTCGATACATTTTTTAGGACATGACTAAGAACTCGTCGTTTTCGTGTTTTATGGTCGTTTTTATGATCTATTGCCTATAGTTTTGTGGTTCCAAGAAAATTTACATGTTTGAGAGTTATGACCAAAAAATCGTCATTTTTGCGTTTTTTGGCCTTTTTCATGTGCTATTGCCAATAGTTTTTGATTTCTAGGGCGATTTACATCTTTTAGAGTTATGACCAAAAACCCGTCTTCCTTGCATTTTATGGGTATTTTCATGAGTTATTACCCATAGTTTTGGGGTTCTAGGACGATTTATAACAACCGTAAGGCCCGATACTTATTTTAGGGCATGACCAGGAACTCGTCTTTTTTGCGTTTTATGGCCATTTGCATGATTTATTACCCATAGTTTGTGTTGGTCTAGAGCAATTTACATGTTTGAGAGTTATGACCAAAATGTCGTTGTTTTTGAGTTTTATGGCCGTTTTCATGAGCTATTGCCCGTAGTTTTGGGGTTCTAGGGAAATTTACATGTTTTAGAGTTATGACCAAAAACTCGTATTTTTGTTGCATTTTATGGTCATTTTCATGAGTTATTGCCCAATGTTTTGGGGTTCTAGGGCGATTTATAACGACCGTAAGGCCCTATACATTTTTTAGGGGATGACCAGGAACTCGTCGTTTTCGCGTTTTATTGCCATTTTCATGAGCTATTGCCATATTTTGGGTTTCCTTGGCGATTTCCAATGACTGTAAGGCTTGATACATGTTTTAGGGCATGACTAAGAACTCGTCGTTTTCGTGTTTTATGGTCGTTTGTGTGAGCTATTGCCTATAGTTTCATGGTTCCAGGGCAATTTACATGTTTGAGAGGTATGGCCTGTCTTATGGACGTTTTCATGAGCTATTGCCCATAGTTATATATGGTGTTCCCGAGCAATTTACATGTTTCAAAGTTATGACGAAAAACTCGTCTTGTTTGCGTTTTATGGGAATTTTCATCAGTTATTGCCCATGATTTTGGAGTTCCAGTGCGATTTATAACGACCGTAAGGCCCGATACATTTTTTAGGACATGACCAATAACTCATCGTTTTCGCTATTGCCGTTTTCATGAGCTATTGCCCATATTTTTGGTCTCCTTGGTGATTTCCAACGACCGTAAGGCCCGATACATTTTTCAGGGCATGACTAAGAACTCGTCGTTTTCGCGTTTTATGATCGTTTTTATGAGCTATTGCCTATAGTTTTGTGGTTCCAGGGCAATTTACATGTTTGAGAGGTATGACCAAAAAGTTGTCGCTTTTGTGTTTTATGTATGTTTTCATGAGCTATTGCCCATAGTTATATATGGGGTTCCTGAGTGATTTACATGTTTCAGAGTTATGACGAAAAAATCATCTTGTTTGCGTTTTATGGGCATTTTCATTAGTTATTGCCCATAGTTTTAGAGTTCCAGGGCTATTTACAAAGACTGTAAATCCCTATAAAATTTCGAGGGCATGACCAAGAACTCGTCGTTTTTGTGTTTTATGGCCATTTTCATGGGCTATTGCCCATAGTTTTGAGGTTCCAGGACGATTTACATGTTTCAGAGTTTTGAACAAAAAATGATATTTTTTTTGTGTTTTATAGCCATTTTCATGAGTTATTGCAAACGGGTTTGGGGGTTCCAGGGCAATTTAGAACAATATTAAGGCCCGATAAATGTTTGAGGGCATGACCAAGAACTTTTCGTTTTCGTGTTTTATGGCCGTTTTTACGAGCTATTTCCCACAGTTTTGGGGTTCCAAGGTGATTTACAATGACCGTAAGGCACTATATATTTTTGAGGCCATGACCAAGAACTCATCGTCATCGTGTTTTATGGTTGTTTTCATGAGCTATTGCCCAAAGTTTGGGTTTCCGGGAGGATTTGCATGGCCCGCAAGACCCGATACATGTTTGATGACCAAAAACTCGTCGTTTTCGCGTTTTATGGCTATTTTCATGAGCTATTGCCCACAGCTTTGGGGTTCCAGGGCGATTTACATGTTTGAGAAGTATACCCAAAAAGTCGTCGTTTTTTCGTTTTATGTCCGTTTTCATGAGCTATTGCCCATTGTTTTGGGGTCCCAGGGCGATTTACATGTTTGACAGGTATGCCCAAAATGTCGTATTTTTTTGTTTTATGTCCGTTTTCATGAGCTATTGCCCACGGTTTTGGGGTTTCAGGAAAAATTACATATATCAGAGTTATGACCAAAAACTCGTCGTTTTGTGTTCTGTGGCCATTTTCATGAGTTATTTCCCATAGTTTTGGGGTGCCATGGAAATTTACATGTTTGAGAGTTAAGACAAAAAAATCTTCATTTTGCGTTTTTTAACCGTTTTCATGAGCTATTGCCCATAGTTTTGGGGTTCTATGGCGATTTACATTTTTAGAGTTATGGCCAAAACTCGTCTTTCTTGCATTTTATGGGCATTTTCATGAATTATTACCCATAGTTTTGGGTTTCAATGGCGATTTATAACGACCGTAAGGCCAGATACATATTTTAGGGCATGACCAGGAACTCGTCTTTTTTTGCGTTTTATGGCCATTTTCATGATTTATGGCCCCTAGTTTTGTTGGTCTAGGGCAATTTACAAGTTTGAGAGTTATGACCAAAAATTCGTCGTTTTTGAGTTTCATGGCCATTTTCATGAGATATTGCCTATAGTTTTGGGGTTCCAGGGCGATTTAGGATCATAGTAAGGCCCAATGGATGTTTAAGGTCATGACCAAGAACTTATCGTTTTCATGTTTTATGGTCGTTTTATGAGCTATTGCCTGATATAGTTTTGAGGGCATGACCAAGAACTCGTCGTCTTTGTGTTTGTGTTTTATGGTCGTTTTCATAAGTTATTGCCCATATTTTGGGTTTCTAGGGGGATTTCATGGCCCGCAAGACCAGATACATGTTTGATGACCAAAAACTCATTGTTTTCGCGTTTTATGGCCGTTTCATGAGCTATTACCCACAATTTTGGGGTTTCAAGACGATTTACATGTTTGAGAAGTATGCCCAAAAATTCGTCGTTTATGCGTTTATTGGCCGTTTTTAAGAGCTATTGCTCATAGTTTTGGGGTCCATGGTTTACATGTTTCAGAGTTATGACAAACAGTCATCGTTTTTGCGTTTCATGGCCGTTTTCATGAGCTATTGCCTCTGACATGATAACATGTGTTTTGTAATGTCTCATGTGGTACGGGACCTCTAGACGTGGATCGTATCAAACGGTCTACACGGTTACGTTACTAATAATAATCTCTTGTTAAATCTTAACCATAAATTTAAGATCTGACTGTCAGATATAATTTGGAATGATGTGGATTAATATGGTGCCTCGAAACACCACCTTATATTGGTTTTGTTATATAATAGATTCTCAGACTTTATTCAACAACAGCTCCTACACTGGTAAACGTAAGGACGCTTTACCGAAATAAATTCATTAGTACCAAATCAGATCCGGAACTTAATCAAATATACATATTAATAACTCAGGAATATATCAGAAAAAAGATCATGAATAGGAAAGTCATAAAAATCCTATAAACTCCGCTACAGATATATCTAGTCAGAAACTAATGATTTGTCCCCTCCATCTTCATTCATTTCTTTCATTTTAGCTCCCTATTTAGCTCTAGAATTAACATGAAAAACAAATCACTGCCAAAGTGAGAAGTTCTATGGAATAAACAAGTAGAGTGCATGATGAAAAGTTCATTTGATTAAATTTGAAAATGGATACGAGACTAATCATGCATGACAAATATCTTCTATTCCCACTACAACTTGCATCCTTTTGTCGACGTATGATCAAATGTCTAGAACCTGATACGTTCCACGTCATTAACTTTAGGCAGTAAACGAATGTTGCCAAAATTGAGTCTAAAAAGATCTAATTGGCCGATCTATATAAACCTAAAAAAATTCATTAGGTCGTCCTCTAAATGCGCTTGTGTGGTGGTGTAGACCGAGAATTCGTGCATTCTTTTGCGATGTAAGCACCAGGACAAGTGTGCGATAATGAGTGACCATATGCGGAACACATGGTCGCCCCTGCTAGCTGCAGCCGGAGCTGGTGGAGTGGCAAATGAGTTAGTGAACATTAATCGTCACATGGACATGGGTAGTTTTACCATGTCTTCTCTGAATCCGATCGGTGCCCCGGGAATCAGTGCGACGTTACAATCGTCAGATGTAAAGCTGATGATCAAGACGCATGATGTTGTCTTCAACTATGGTAGATGCATGTTAGGACCATTCACCACCGTGTTAACAATTGTTACCTGGCTAAGGCACTGTTTTTTCTCCCCACGATGTGCTCGTGTAAAATGCTCTGCTTCCATCTAGTACAATCACATGACGACTATCTTTTCCCTCAATAAACATAAATGCAAGTTAAAAAGGATTCTCATCTTGGGTAATTAAATACTTAGGCATGTTGCAGTATGCATGCTAAATAAATTCGAAATCTAAATTTGGTTGTTAGTATTAGTTAGTTTCGTCCTGTTTTGAGGACCACCGATCAGAGGAGGAAGAGAGTAAATTAATTCAAGACGAGGAGTTCGCCGCTTATTTATAGTGTGTCTATATGAGAGAGAGAGAGAGAGAGAGAGAGAGAGAGAGAGAGAGAGAGAGAGAGAGAGAGAGAGAGAGAGAGAGAGAGATTACTCTTTGCTAAGCTCAGAGTTCTAGAAAAGAGATCATTATTTGTGAGGCATCAGAATATTCCTTTGAAGCATTGTTACCTTACAAGCGCACCAATGCAGTCCCTAGCTTTCTCATGTGTTTGTGATGCACACCACCTGTTTCATACCATCATAAAATTCATGAGGGAATGCAACATTTTTTTATGTTTAGCATTGGCGAGCGACATTTCACAAGATACCCTGTTGACGCCCATGATCCTTCAGTCTGCAAACATGCCTCTCATGCATTCAACAATTTGAGGATTACTTGTCGATTAGATTCGTTGTTATCCCTATCCCTCTATACACACACATATAAAACATGCAGATTGCGTTGCCAGATCACAGCAAGAGTTTTATGGCCTGATTTGTGGACTTTATATCCGTTGATTATGTATATCCCTTAATTTTGTCAGGGTAACAACTCATATTCGAGTGTTTTGAGGAACTCCTTCGTTTTGGCACAATTTTATTAGGGTATCAAAAAATTTAAGCATTTTCAGTTAACTTTTTCCGCTTACTTAGGATAAATATTTCATCCCTATAACTTCCGTTTACCAATATGGTATTTCTTTTCAAGAACTTTTATAAACTTTGATAGTAAGAACAAATTTCTAAGCATAAAGAAAGTATTCACTGATTGATCCAAACTGGACAGCCTAGCTAAATCATTCATGCCCTAGCAGATCGAACGGCTGAACACATGTTGCATGTTGGTCACCCAAGGGGCACTACAGGAATGGGAAGCTACGCCGACGGCCGGTCGCTACGGCCAAACGTCGGGGCCGTCGGCGTAGCCATCGTCCAGGCCAGCCCCGCCAAGTAGCCGTCGGCGTAAAATTGCCCTCGGCATATTCTATGCTACGCCGACGGCTGCCCTCGGCATAGCTATTTTTTATTTTATCTCATTAAACTTTAAAAAATCATAACTAAATCATTCTAATTCGGAAAAATACAAATAATATATCAAAATTTGCAGAAAAATAAGACCTATCTATCTACACTCAAATATTACACATTTATAAATAAAAATTAAGTAAAACATAAAACATTATATATAGTTTAAAACAGGCATAAAAAATTCAAAAACGATCGAAACAATGCGAAACATTCGCGTGGTGTTATATTATGTGACATAGTTAGAAGGAAAAATATCAAACTTGGTATATTGATTATGTCTCAAAGAAACCTTCATAAAATGACCTATCTCATTCGAGGTTTTCTTGACTTTCGGGTCAAATGACCAATGTTATGACTAGAATCAAGGCATAGTTTGTGATAATGTGCCCATATTGTGCATACACATGCATCATGGGATGGCGAACAATGTTGCAGGAGGAAGTTTTCCTTTTCGTCGCACCAAAAAGCCATTTCCCATTTTTCGAGCATAAAAAACGGCCGGTTTTGTGAAGCAACCACCAAATGGCTAATTCAAAATACTACCACCACATTTTATAAAAATACTATACCACCTTATACGGATAATGTACCAACAGGGGAATCCGAAACCTTTCCGTCCACCTTTGGTGAAAAAGACAAATTCCTGCCGAATCGGTAGGAAGTGAGTCAGATATGAACTACAGGTACATGATCTGATGCTCATGTTTTTTTACAAAAATCATTTTTAGGTTCACAATATGCGATTTTATCAAAGATCTAATGAAAGTTTAGCGAGGCTCTGCCCCGAGCTAAGAATCTTTATGTCCGCCGTTCGACAAAGTTTGACGATAGTTTAAAACGGGCATAAAAAATCAAAAACGATCGAAACAATGTGAAACCTTCACGTGGTGTCATATTATATGACATATTTATAAGGAAAAATAGCAAAGTTGATATATTGATTATGTCTCAAAAAACCCTTCACAAAATGACCTATCTCATTTGAGGTTTCTTGGCTTTCGGGTCAAATGATCAATGTTATGGCTAGAATCAAGGCATAGTTTGTGATAATGTGTCCATATTATGCATACACATGCATCATGGGATGGCGAACAATGTTGTAGGAGGAAGTTTTCCTTTTCGTCGCACCAAAAAGCCATTTTCTATTTTCCGAGTATAAAAAACGGACGGTTTTGTGAAGCAACCACCAAATGGCTAATTCAAAATACTACCACCACATTTTACAAAAATATTATACCACCTTATATGGACAATGTCCCAACAGGGGGATCCGAAACCTTTCCGTCCACCTTTGGTGAAAAAGACAAATTCCTGCCGAATCGGTAGGAAGTGGGTCAGATATGAACTACAGGTACATGATCCGATGCTCATGTTTTTTTACAAAAATCATTTTTAGGTTCACAATATGCTATTTTATCAAAGATATAATGAAAGTTTAGCGAGGCTTGGCCCCGAGCTAAGAATCTTTATGTTCGCCGTTCGACAAAGTTTGACGATAGTTTAAAACGGGCATAAAAAATTTAAAAACGATCGAAACAATGCAAAACCTTCGCGTGGTGTCATATTATGTGACATAGTTATAAGGAAAAATATCAAAGTTGATATATTGATTATGTCTCAAAAAACCCTTCACAATATGACCTATCTCATTCGAGGTTTCTTGGCTTTCGGATCAAATGACCAATGTTATGGCTAGATTCAAGGCATAGTTTGTGATAATGTGCCCATATTATGCATACACATGCATCATGGGATGGCGAACAATGTTGCAGGAGGAAGTTTTCCTTTTCGTCGCACCAAAAAGCCATTTTCTATTTTTCGAGCATAAAAAACGGACGGTTTTGAGAAGCAACCACCAAATGGCTAATTCAAAATACTACCACCATATTTTAAAAAAATACTATACCACCTTATATGGACAATGTCCCAACAGGGGGATCTGAAACCTTTCCGTCCACCTTTGGTGAAAAGACAAATTCCTGCCGAATCGGCAGGAAGTGGGTCAGATATGAACTACAGGTACATGATATGATGCTCATGTTTTTTTACAAAAATCATTTTTAGGTTCACAATATGCTATTTTATCAAAGATATAATGAAAGTTTAGCGAGGCTTGGCCCCGAGCTAAGAATCTTTATGTCCGCCGTTCGACAAAGTTTGACGATAGTTTAAAACGGGCATAAAAAATTTAAAAACGATCGAAACAATGCAAAACCTTCGCGTGGTGTCATATTATGTGACATAGTTATAAGGAAAAATATCAAAGTTGATATATTGATTATGTCTCAAAAAACCCTTCACAATATGACCTATCTCATTCGAGGTTTCTTGGCTTTCGGATCAAATGACCAATGTTATGGCTAGATTCAAGGCATAGTTTGTGATAATGTGCCCATATTATGCATACACATGCATCATGGGATGGCGAACAATGTTGTAGGAGGAAGTTTTCCTTTTCGTCGCACCAAAAAGCCATTTTCTATTTTTCGAGCATAAAAAACGGACGGTTTTGTGAAGCAACCACCAAATGGCTAATTCAAAATACTACCACCATATTTTAAAAAAATACTATACCACCTTATATGGACAATGTCCCAACAGGGGGATCTGAAACCTTTCCGTCCACCTTTGGTGAAAAAGACAAATTCCTGCCGAATCGGCAGGAAGTGGGTCAGATATGAACTACAGGTACATGATATGATGCTCATGTTTTTTTACAAAAATCATTTTTAGGTTCACAATATGCTATTTTATCAAAGATCTAATGAAATTTTAGCGAGGCTCTGCCCCGAGCTAAGAATCTTTATGTCCGTCGTTCGACAAAGTTTGACGATAGTTTAAAACGGGCATAAAAAATCAAAAACGATCGAAACAATGTGAAACCTTCGCGTGGTGTCATATTATGTGACATATTTATAAGGAAAAATAGCAAACTTGATATATTGATTATGTCTCAAAAAACCCTTCACAGAATGACCTATCTCGTTTGAGGTTTCTTGGCTTTCGGGTCAAATGACCAATGTTATGGCTAGAATCAAGGCATAGTTTGTGATAATGTGCCCATATTATGCATACACATGCATCATGGGATGGCGAACAATGTTGCAGGAGGAAGTTTTCCTTTTCGTCGCACGAAAAAGCCATTTTCTATTTTTCGAGCATAAAAAACGGACGGTTTTGTGAAGCAACCACCAAATGGCTAATTCAAAATACTACCACCACATTTTACAAAAATACTATACCAACTTATATGGACAATGTCCCAACAGGGGATCCGAAACCTTTCCGTCCACCTTTGGTGAAAAAGACAAATTCCTGCCGAATCGGTAGGAAGTGGGTCAGATATGAACTACAGGTACATGATCCGATGCTCATGTTTTTTAACAAAAATCATTTTTAGGTTCACAATATGCTATTTTATCAAAGATCCAATGCAAGTTTTCCTTTTCATCGCACCAAAAAGGCATTTTTCATTATCCGAGCGCAAAAAGGGGATTTTCTAAAGCAACCACCAAATAGCTAATTAAAAAACGGAGGGTTTGTGATTAGTTGATATGGATATCATATTTGGATTCCTCTCATTTTTCTGATCAATTTAAACATATTATTTGTTGAATTTCGATTTACAGATTTAAAGATATTAATTATTCTATATTAAATAGAAAAATACAAAAAAATAAAATTATTATATTTTTATTTGAATTCAATAATATTTTTACTTATTCATTAATATTTACTTAAATAATTGTTTGTAATTTCAAAAAATACAAATATGTAACATGATGATATAAGAGTTAATAAGATTGATATCATAGTATTGACACCAATGTATGAATTACTTTGCGGAAACGGATTGTGAAGGAACGAGGAAGTTAAGCGTGCTGAAGCTAGAGTAGTATTAGGATGGGTGACCTGTTGGGAAGTTTGACTAAGACTGGAATTTAATCAAATAGTAAGTATAATTAGTGTTAAAAATGTTTAAAGTAGGAGATTAACGAGTGAAACAATTCAAAAAAATAAAAAAATATTTAAAAAAAAATATTTTTGCAACCGGTCGACAGGCTATGCCGACGGTCGCTACGTCGACGGCAAAGCCCTCTGCGTAGCATACGCCGCCGACATTTTGATACGCCGACGGCTTGACTGTGCTCCGCCGAGGGAGATCTTTGCCGAGAAGGCTACGCCGAGGGCATCTTGGCCTACGCCGACGGCCTTTTGCCCTGGCGTAGCGTGCGTGTCCCGTAGTAGGGGCGCGGGGCCAAGGAAGGATGCCCAGCATAAAGTTGTACAAAAATAGAAGTATGGCCCTATTTCTTTACAAAGGACTGATCGGAAAATAATTTCCGTCAAATTGTGCCAAGTCTTTAGACCGACAACAACATTTTGGTTGAGCCTGCATTTTCCACAGTACACTACATTATCTAAAGGCTTAAGCCTGAAGGCATGCACGGGCGCTGAGGCCTCTGCCGCGCAAGCTGAAGCCGCCCGCCGCTGCTTGTGGGCCCAAGGCGTTCGGTGTTTGTGGGCCAAGGCGTTCGGTACAGGCTGAAACCATCTCGTGCCCGCCGCTCCTCTCCTCTCTAGTCTCTATCGCCCCACTCTGTTTCTTTCCGTCTCTCTCTACCTCCCCCGACATCGCAGCCCACCTCCGCCGCCTCCAATCACCAGCCACCACGACGGATGGCTATGCCCCTGCTCTCCCTGGACCGGATCCGTTCCCAGGTTGCGGAGTAGCGAGGTCGAGCTCGCCGGAGACCGAGCAATTGGGCCTACATCGAGCTAGGGCAGCCAAGCAAGATGCGCGATGAGCGGATCGGGTGTGGGCTACCGGCCGTGAGGATGGGGAAAAAGGAACTGATTGCTCTGCTGCTGCCTCTCACTTCTTCCCCGGGGGTCGACGACCTCCTCTCCCGCTCTGGCCTCTATGTCCCCTTCCCTCCCTCTCTGGACACCATGGAGGCATGGAGGAGAAGGTCGACGTCCTCCTCTCCTTCCCAAGGAGGCTATCAGCACAGAGGAAAAAAGTGCTCTGCCTCCATGAATCCATAGTCCATATATCACCCTCTCTTCATCTCTCCTCTGTCGCTAACCCATATCCTCGCCGGGCCAGGCGTTGGCCTCAACGGCCATGGGCCGAACGTCGCTAGGCCGTGCCAGGAGGGTCACCTCGCGTCGGAGGGAGCCAGCCAGCGGGCTGCTGTTGTCGCCCGGAGGAAGGCGTCAATCCTCGCGGACGCCGCCACCTTATGTGGCCGTGTGGCATGGAGTCAGTGCTGTTGCAGCCACGGCGTGTCTGACGGGCGTCATCTGTCTCACCTGGGATAAGAATACATCGGTCCATCGGTCGCCGCCGCGTTATGCGCCGGCGCGAGGAGTCCGCGGCCTTCGATCTCGATGTTTGGTTCATCGTGTGGGCACCATCCAGCTTGTCGGCCGTCCCTCTGGTGCGACGGCTCTATTATTGTGTCCATCGACGTCGAGGGCATCTCCTTCGTCGGCAAGGTCAGTTCGCCCTCACTCCCGTTTCCTAAATGTGGTCTTCGAGGCAGGACACACCAATGTGTGGATCTATTTTGTTTTCGTTTCAGCTTCTTTGGTAGGGGAATTTGATCTAATCAATGTACCCTCTGATTGTTGGCACTAGACGATGAGCACAAAGATGTGGATTCTTTTTGCCTCCGCTGTTCTGTGATGTTTTCTGCAATCCCTCATCCGCTCTACCATTGAGAGTAACTTATTTTTATTCTTTTGGTTCAGATTTACCTGATGACTATACGAATGGCAGCTTAATTCCATTGGCGTAGATGCAAAAAAAATACTACTGCCTACATGCAGTGTATTTTGATCTGTGTGACTGCTCAGAGATGATGAGCCCAATGGCATAGATGCAAGGCAGAGGATCTTCGCGGTGAATATGAGTTTCTTTTCATTCGGCTAACACGGCGGACTCGAGGCAGAGGGTCTTCCCGATGAATATGGGTTTCTTTTCATTCGAATTCATCTCCTGACCCGCCTATGGTTGGCCCTGATAGTCAAAATCAGTTCTATGTTTGTTAGTTCTCCAATTTCTATTTCTTCCTTGCTCCTTTTTTTTCTAAATATATCGCAGCGGATAAGAAAAGATCTGATGGTATTCCTAAATGTTTTCTAGCATGTTTTATTCTTGAATGTAGATTCTGGTTTGGAATCGCATCCACCTCAAAAGTTGAGGTACACACACAACACTTCTAAGGTACAGGAATACCAGCTGAATTCTACATTGAATTTTATGCTTGGACATTTCGGTGAAGTAGTGTCCGAAAATGTGCCTATCTTACTTTTCTGTCTTTTTCCCTTCTAATCATCCTATTTTTCAGTATATTGATTATTGCGGACCGAGAGTCTCTACCTAGTGTGAAATTCATTGGTGATCTATTTTATTTTCATGAGATGCTCTGGGCGCATTATTATTATTTGATTCCGACTCCAAAGTTGTTTGGTTGCAAGAGTGTTCCGTCTTGAGATTTATAAAAGTTGCTTGATCAACACTTCATCCAAAGGACATAGCATATATTCATTAAGTGGTTACGTTCTCGCCGTATTCCTCTTTCCAGTGTCAGCTATTCAATTTACTGCATGTAGTAGTGGGGTGATAAATACCTCCATATTTTTCAATGGTACAGAGATATTTTTTCTACCCTTGCATTAGTTCCATTTGCGGTGCCAACTGTTGTCCATGCATATCTAGGATTGCAGAGGTGCTAAATAAGCCTAACTTCAAGCATTATGGTGTTCTTGCCGAAATTGCCAGAGTAGGTTATGTATCTCTTCCCAGCATTCTAGATTATGGATTGTGTGGAACAAGGTCAAATTATTTGTGATAGCTAGAAAGTTGCTCTCTATAATATCACTACAAGCAGTGGTTTTGTTATTTTCATCATTTCATTCAACACTTTCCCCGTAGCTATCTTAATATACCTTCCTTAGTCCTTATCAATGCCATATCCTCTAGACATTTAAGTTTGACACCTCTACTGTTACAAACTATGGATTTTTTCCATATCTGAACTAAGCTCATACTGATGGGTATGTAGGTATTAACGATCTTAGATTTTACATTTTACATGCAGGTCATATTCTTCATGTATCTTATAAGCATATAAACTTACTAAACCATATTTTAGTAAAACAAGAGTCAGTTCTTCAATATTTTGCTTCTGATAAGTTGTACCATACTTATTTAGTATAGCATGAGTTGTTCGAGTGCTGATTTATTTCTGCTTCCTCTTTATATTTAGCCATTTCTATGCACCAAAGTAATCTATTTTTTTATCGATGTTTGCAGGCATAAAGGTTTTTATTCATGACATGACGTACATAGTCCTCTGACTCTTTGCTAATTTTTCTCGGGAGAACTTCTATTTCATTCAGCTTTTGAGTACTCAACACATCCGGACCATCCTTCAAAATTTCTCATTCACTCCCATTGAATTATATGCTCAGACTCTTGAACTCGCAAGGATACTAAATTATGATTGCTCGTTATCTCCAGGTATAATAGAAACTCAAGCACACTGTATTGCTTTGGTGCGATGTTTAAGCCTTTGTGGTTGAGATTTTAGCAATAAATTTATCTGAATGAAGTTTTGCAGAAGCAGTAGTCAATTATATGGTGAACACTACACAGTAGTATTTACCTATTATATTTTTAACGGATATAATCCGAGAAAAGTGATTCTTTGATCTCCATATTTGTAAAGTTATTCTGCTTTGGTAGGTTATTCAGTACACATCTGTTTTTTTTAAATGTTGCTGCGGCATAAAATTTGGGTTTCTGCAATACATGCTCGCAATTCATCTAAGAAAGTGATCTTTTTTGTATTGTAAGTGTAGGTGCAACAACTATTTGAGTTTGAGTAGTTTTTCTTGATGAAACACTCAGTTTATATTGCTGTAGCTATTTGAGTTTGAGCATGCAGTTCTGCTGACAGGCAATCAGCCAAGCACCTGACTTTTGTGTATTTTTTTGCCAAATTTGTCCAAATCTGAAAAGTTCAACCAAATCTGACGCTTCCCCGAAACTAATTTGGAATCTGACCCTTGGGGTCGGCGCCATTTAAAATGGCGCCAAAGTTGTACAGGTCGGCGTCAAGATGAAACAGCTGGGAGGCAAACTAGGGAGGTCGGCGCCATTTTAAACGGAGCCGACCTCCTTCGGTTCGGTTTCCTGATGTGTGCGCGCCGACATGTACAACTTCGGCGCCATTTTAGACGGCGTTGACCCCAGGGGTCAGATTTCGAATTAGTTTCTAGAGGGGGTCAGATTCAGTTGAACTTTTTAGATTTGGGCAGATTTGGCAAAAAAAAAATACTTTTGTGGAGCCGGCCGCGCTTGATTGGTTCCTTTCCGTTAGCGCCGCCCGTTTTAGAGGTGAGATACTCACCTTTAGATCTAAAGATCAGAGAAAGGTTAAAAGACCAAACACATCAAAGCATGCTTAACACAAGTGAATCAAATTTTCTTGATTTTGCACTCCTTTGGTTGCAACTTCTATTCAAAGTTATTCTTTAGTATGAGCATTTTGGAAATAATTTCTTCTATATATGTGAAACTAGCATGACCATTGTGCACTTTAAATGATGTGAATTGCTTCACATCTAGAATTAAATATATTTTCTTATTCTCTTTTTAACTTCGCACCGCAGAAATAGTTCATGGTCTTGTACTAATCTAATCTATGCAATTCTTTCATGCCCAAATAAACCGGATAATTCTAAAAACATGTAGGAGTGTGTGTTGTTGTTGATGACAATAGTGATTACGAGGATCCATGTGCCATAACTTCCTACTTCCATTATACTTTGCAATGTAGTGGTTGGTGACTGAACCATTATGCTTTTTTGATTTTCTTATCGTTGTGCAACTAGATTTCATATAGATTGGTAAGATGCAGGCTTATGACAATTGTTAGTAGAATAGTCCTGCAATTATTGGTCTCCATAGTTGTATTAAGGTATTTGGAAACTAAGACTGTTGATCCGAACAAGAAGCCTATATATTTTTTTGATCAAGCAACCTAAATATCTAGGATGACTAGATTAGTAGGTATGGTCTCTTAAGCATGTTTTGATATGATCTGAAGATTCCCAACTCATCATTGTTCGGTGGTGCATCCCTTCAGAACGTTGCCCTGTGTCACCAAGCGTGGTTTAAGCCTCAAACCCCATCATTGTATATCTATCGGTTGATTACTTTTCCCTGTAGTATGACGTCAATTTGGTTGAGTACTTGTCCCTGTAATATGATGTCGATTTGTTTAGATGTAAAACAAAATCTTGAATATCAAATACTCTAGATAATATATGTATTATTTATTTATTTATGGTGATAGTAGTAATCTCCATGTGCTGACTTCCCTAGACATGTACACACATACATTCCTTTAAATTGTAAAGCGGGTTACCTACCCGGTTTCTCATGCCCTCCTGACTTAATTCATTCATTGATGATCTAAAGTTCCATTTGTTGCAAGATCCATCCAATTATTTTCTTGATCAATGGACACTTATACTAAAAATGATTGTAAGGCTTTTAAACATTTAGTTGATCCAAAATTAATTGGTGGAAAATCAATATATGACATGGTCATCCAAAACTGCTTCAGTTTTTTTGGATCTCTCCAGAGTACAAGTTTACAATAACTAGCTATTACATTTTAACTTATAAAAGGCAAACAAAAATTTTAAAAAGCTAAACATGTTACTGCCAAGCTCATCACGCCTATCACACAAATATAAGCTGTGTGCAGCATCTGGAGGCCTAATTTGTAGTAGCACGTGAATCTGATGGTTTTTTTCATACAACTCGGTGTTGTTATCATGTTCTTGACGAGATGTATGATGTAGAGCATCCAGTGTGATATGAGTAATTTTTTTAGAAAACTGTGACACGAGTACATGAAACAACCATGTGGGGGTATGTTGTTTGAAAGTCTCAACCCTTCTTATTTAAAAGTGTGCACAATCTTTAGTCATTTTTCACTTAGACTGCTGCAACATGTTTGTTTGCCAAGTAGTTATGTGAAATCCTCTTATTTAGCTCATCAGATGTGTAATTTTTATGTTTTTATAAACTTAAACAAACGGATACATGAATGCAGCATCATAAATGTCCACTGTTGTTTCGTCAAATAATGGTTTCATCAAATGAAGACCCCTTGGAACTCGAATGGTGCAGGCGAAAATATGCATTCCCACCGTTGTTGCGAAAGAGGCCCAACAATTCACTGAAAAATGCATGCTCTCTTGAAAAACACCAATGTCCCTCCTATCGGACCACTTTAATTTATGATGGCAATACAAGGAAGAAAAAAAGTGTTAATAGACAACAATAGAGCAGAAATACGTGCAGGTAGACCGCACGTGCCATGTTATGTTAGAACGAAATATAGGCACCGAGGCGAAGCTCGCCTTTTCGGCTAGTATAGTGTAACCGTGAAACCGCTGGCTTTCACTCGGGGGGATCGGGTGCTCCCGTTCCCCATCTCCTCCCCATGACAAGTGTCCTCGCGCATCGTGTGAGAACGACCCTCCCCTCTATCTCCTTTATCTCCTACCGTCTTTGTTGACCACTTGTTTTTGTTCTTTTCTTTTTTGTTTCTTTATCTCGGAGCCTCCCTTAAACCTCATCCAGCTTCTGTCTGCCACATCTGCCCCGACTCCTCTAGCCACTGAAACAAAGGTCCTGCTACCCTGTGTGGTGGCGCGGTGCTTCCATGGTGGAAGGGGTTGTTGCTAGCAGTGGTTGGCCTTGCTGCCAATGGCTGCTGACCATACTGCCAACGAGAACCAGCCATGCTTCCAATGGCGACCTACCTTGCTGCCAACGAGAACTGGCCTTGCTACACTTGGAGGTCGTCATTACTACAGGGGACGACTGGCCTTACCACCATGGTGGCAGGGAGTTGCTACGAACGGCGACCTGCCTTGCTAGCAATGGGAATTGACCTTGCTACCATGGCACGATGGCGGTGCATGCTTCCAACACTGAGGCACGATGCTACCATTACTAAGGCGAGGTGCTGCCAAGCACAACGATGTTGCTGCAAGAAGGAGCGGTGGTGCTGCCCGCAGTGCTGCGTAGGTGGAAAAGGTGTTTTTATCGGTGAGGAGGCGGTGTTGCAAGGAGAGGTTACTGGTGCTACATGCGGATGGGTGGCGGTCCTTCCCAACAGAGTCGACCTACCGCCCGTAGTGCTATCGGCAATGCTATCGGTCGCCGGAGATTTTTTGAAGTGGATGTTCCTGCCGCACGGGGTAGTTAGAGGTGGGGAATTTTTTCTGGGAATAAGGGGACATGTGTTAACCATTGGAGGATGGGGGTCGCCGATTCCGACACCCGTGCGCTTAGTGCTGTCCTATATAACCACGTCACAAGATGTTTTTAACTTGATAATAGACTTTTACCGTTTTATCCGGTTATCTACTTGCCAAATCAATTGCCGCCATGTGTATGTAATCAATGTTTCCTTTTTACTTGCCATATGGAGAACATAAGATTTTTACATGCACCTGAGATTGGAATGGATCATTCCCTTTAAACATATGTGGAAAGTGAAACATCACCCTTAAATTAAAGTACTCCCTCTGATCCATATTAATTGATTCGAATTTGTCAAAATTTAAATGAATCTAGACACTATTTAGTATATAGGTTCATCCAAAATTTGACAAATCCAAGTCAATTAATATGGGCCAGAGGGAGTAAGAGTTTTCCTTTTGCAGATGCTTAAGAATAGCATCCTTGCAAATAGTCTCCTGAAAAGGGGGTGGGCTAGCAGCGAACAATGCCACTTTTGTGGTCACAAAGAACCACTTTTGTGGTAACAAAGATGTTGTTGCTCATCACTTGTTCCCTATGTAAACTAATCTACAAGTGATTCTTTGTGTTTTGGCTTAGTTATAACAGCTCCAATAGCTTAATTATATTTTCAATAAGCAAGGTGGGTGGAGATAAAGGAGAGACAAGATATGAGTAACTAGAAAATTTCCTACTTTTTTAGCTTACACAAAACTGCTTACTTAGAATCTGCATATAGGATCCACATGTCACTGGGGTACCACTACCACCTTTCCCCTCTTTTTTCCCTCCCCCCTTCTTCCCCAGCTCACAATCTAGCGTTACCTCTCCTCGCTCGAGTCGTCGAACGTGACTGCCTGAGGGAGAGAAACCGCCTCCTCTCGCTCGCATCCCCTCGCTGGCAGCGGCCGACCGCATGCCCAACTTTCTATTGTCGCCTCTCCTCCACCTAGCGCCTCCCGCCCTGCCTTGCCGCCCTCCCCCAGTCCTCCGTCGGGGACTCCCTGCCTGGCCATTCCCTAGCCTCCCTGCTCTCCAAACATTCTACCTGCGTATCTGCCTCCTTTGGTCGGCTGCTACTTCAACTTCCAAAGTCACAAGGACTCAATTGAACCTGGATGCGGCTACCCTCGGTTAGGTAATTGAGCTGATGCGTTGATTTTATGTTTTAGCAACATAGTATAAAGAGATAGTTTATTCTGATACACTGATCTGATGCGTTCATTTCATGATTTGGCAACATAGGATAAAGATAAAGAGATTTTATCCATTGGTCTCAAAACTAAACCAATCGACTAATACAAATCCTCCAATCAGCTCTAGTTTTTATTTATCACTTATGTACGCTCTCAGGACTGTTACCGATGACTTTGAAAATATATATCCATCTTCACAATTGTACCATATGTCTTGTGCTATTACAATAGGCATTAGTATTTTTTTTGGCGCTTTTTGTTTTTGGCCCGGGGTTTGCACCAATCCTAGATCCGCCACTGGCTAACGCAGTCCACGAATCAAAGCACCGGACGGAGCCAACCACCACAACATAGTAAAACAAAAATTCAGAACAGAGAAAAGAGGAAACAAACCTGAGCAAGGAACAAAAAAACCAGAGAACGCAAGCGGCCGTGACCAGAACATAGTAAAGACGACCTCGATGGTCAAAGCAACAGTGTATCAACCCTGCAGCTTGCATCTCCCTTCCATGTAGAACACATATATGGCCACAAGCGACCCGTTACAATGCCACTGATGCAGAAGCTACTCAGACGGGATCGCCTGCAAGGAGAACAATAAGACGCTATCAGGTAAGATGAACCTAACGCTGACAGGCGAAGCAACCACGTGATGCCAGTTTTGTGAGCGGCAAAACAACAACACTTAAGCAGGTGGGCCCCTTTTAGCAATACACAACCTAAGCAACATAGAGCCCCAATTTTACCAGTAGCATACCGGGTGGTCCCCATCCAGAGACACGACCGAGCAATCATCGAATACCAATTCTATGAGTAGTAGCAAGCCGGTAACACACCCACATATGTCTCTATACAGCTGAAAACGTGTACTGTACGTGGTAGAAAAATACAATATATTTTACTTTAGAATTATAATTCAAAAAATAATTAATTGAGCGAGTGGTGTTTAGCAAGTAAAGTAATATCATGAAAGCAAGAAGTTTAGCCAAAAAATATCTTACCAATACAAATCTTAATCCAATATAGACTCGATATGCCCATCTTTAACAATAAAAAAGTTTTTATGCATGGAAAGAATTTTTAACCAGAAAAAATTACGAGTGTCTAATTATTCACTTGTTCTGAGCTACGAAAATCGGATGTGAGCATATTCGGACCATTTAAGCCTACAAAATCATATATTGTAAAATCAATTGATCAGTTGAGTAAGAGTTTAATTGGTGCACGTCCGAAAGTAAAAGAAACAATCTAATTCCATTTTAAATCTATAAAAACACGCATCTTATATAAGAGCTAACACACCAGCAGGTAGGCCCCATCAAAGCGGCATCCCAATCAACCATATGTCCTCAGAGCTAGGGATCATACATCTCTTTAGGCATTCACTAATACACCATCGTTTGTCTGTTTTAGACTTTAGACTGTATGTAGACATACTGTACCGTGACTGACCGCTGGTAACGTGGCTAGCTAGCTGCGTGTAGCGCGGTGTAATTAAGGTACAGTAACCTGTCCTGGGTAGTAGCTGCATGCCTCGCTTTAATTTTCACTGTACCCCTGAGGTATCGATGGACAGATCGATCGGGTTTAGAGGGACACAGTGACCTGCTATCATCTCCCATCGTCTGACGATATTGAGCATGAGGC
Organism: Avena atlantica; assembly: GCA_910589765.1. Classification (NCBI taxonomy): domain Eukaryota; kingdom Viridiplantae; phylum Streptophyta; class Magnoliopsida; order Poales; family Poaceae; genus Avena; species Avena atlantica. The sequence goes on along the minus strand of OU342736.1, from coordinate 504,388,637 downwards.
GGTCGATCGGGGCATGCAATGAGGCGTGAGAAAGAGGCTTTAGTTAAGCTCCACACGTGACGTGATGGATGTCGCTGGTCTGGCATGCAGCGACTATCTATCCCTATCCGACACACACACACACAGACCCACACCAATGTAGTACAAGAAGCAGACCAAATTAAGTGAAGCAGCCGCATGCATGCGGTCAATGCAGCTAGCCGAGCGGCCGCCGCCGGCCGGTGATTTCAACCGGCCGCCGGCTGCATTTCGTTCGTTTCACTGTACGTCCAGTCCATGCACCTTGAGTTGAACGCTTTGGTCCAGCTTGAACAGTTGGAATCGTCGAAATTTTGTTGGAGAATGAGACAACTTTGCACTCGAATCATAGTTTTTTTTTTCCTAAGTAATTTTTGTACAGTAACATTTTTTTGCCATATACTTTTAGCTGTTTCCAATTTCCAAATCCATTTGTTAATATTTTGGAGTACAAACTATATACTAACTAGCTACGAGCCACAAGAACAAAATGGGATACTTTTAAATTCCTGTGTCATCACCCAAAGCAGTCTCAAAAAGCAAAGTAATCCATACATTACCTCGCTTTTCTGGTCGCCAATAACAGCTCATCATGTATAGTAGTTGGGTATTACTGCGAGTCTGCGACTAGAGTCAATGAGTCTAGACGTAACTGACGCTTGTAATACGGCATAGAAGTACTGCTCATCTGACGATTTATATATGTTCACTCACTCATCGATTATTGCTTGTCCGGCCGGACCAGCTCCGACGACAGCGCGGCAGGGGGGCGACCATCATTTGACAGGCTCCAGGCATCCGGCCGGCAGCGGTAGGCGCCGGTCCCCACTCTCCGTTAATTTGCATGGACCGGGAAATCCATGTGCATCTGCACGTTGAGTTGAACATTAAGAAAAGAAACTACAGATCGAATGAGAGTTTTAAGCAGAAAACGGATCGAGTGTGTTGAACAGATCCACAACTGGACTGCATGGCCGGCTGGGCGGTCACTGCTAGTTGCATGTCGTTGGACGACCGTTGGTTGGTTGGTTGGCGCCGGTCCTAGCCAACAAGGATGCGTGCGTCGTGGCGCTGCCGTTGTACTTGTACGCCTGCACGAATTGTCCTCTAGCTTGCTTATGTGTTAGACTCTGTTTCCTCCTCTGCTCTTTGAGTTGCTCCGAAAAATGGTGTTTGGTTTGGACCCAGGTTCAGAGAACTCGTGGCCATACTGCTATCCACAGCAAGCACACGGGCGTTCCTCAATGGCGAGTGGGCCTCCTGATTTGGCATCGGCGGGGTCTGAGACAGAGAGATCCCTTATCGCCTATATTGTTCGTGTTGTTTATCAACACACGCTCAACAAGTTGTTGGCTAAGGCCAAGGAGCTGGTGCTGCCGAGGCCCATCGCACCCAGGGGGTTGGGTACGTCCGTTTGGCTATACACAGATGATGTGATCATCTTCTGTCACCCAGATGAGATGGATTTGCACGTTGTGCGCGCTATCCTGGGGCTCTTTGGGGAAGCCTCCGGACTTCACACCAACTTCGCCAAATGTTCTGTGTCTCTGATCACATGTATGGAGATTGAGGCCCTACAGGCGACGACGACGATGGAGTGCCATCTAGAACCCTTCCCCTTCAAATACCTAGGGATCCCTCTCACGACTGAACGACTTCCAGCATCAACACTTCAACCCCTGGTAGACAGCATCGCAGACCGCCCTGGAACTTGGAAAGCATCCATGATGACTAAGGTTGGATGCCTCGCACTTGCCAAAGTGGTACTCATGGAAATTCCTTTACATCAACTTATCATGATTGGACTCAACAAAAAGATCCTCAAGTAAGTGGACAAGATTGTGAGGGGCTTCCTGTGGGCTGGTAGACGTGATGCAAATGGTGGTAGTTGCCACGTTAATTGGGACAAAGTGTGTCGGCCTTTGAGCTATGGAGGGTTGGGCATTCCTGACCTCGCTCAGCTTGCTACGAGTCTTTGGACAAGATGGCTTTCGAGGAAGCGTATAGACCCGATGCATCCCTGGTGCGGTATGGATATGCACTTCTCGAGGATGGAGCTCCAGGTGTTCGACGCCTCCACTAAGATGAGTGTTGGGGACGGCAACACAGCTCTCTTCTGGACGGATAGATGGCTCAATGGTAGGACCATTGGAGAGGTTGCTCCCGAGATTTTCACTCTGATCCTGAAGTGCGCTCAGAAGCATTGCACGGTGAGAGAATCCCTGGTTGAGCGTCGTTGGATTAAAGATATTCAGGACGCGCTAAGCTCGCTTGCCCTATGGCAATATGTGTAGTTATGGATTGAGGTGCGGGAGATCCAGCTTTCCACTAAGCCAGACACTATCATCTAGAAGTGGACAACAGATGCATAGTACTCCTCCAAGTCTTGCTATGAGTTCCTCTTTTTGGGCTCCTTGGTATCGAGAACTTGGAAGATTAACTAACGCACTGCCCCCCCCCCCTAGGGTGAAGTTCTTTGTCTGGATGGCTTGCCAAGGCCGTGCTAGACAGGGGAGAGGCTAGTGAGGAGGGGCTTCAACACCCTCCGCGCTGCCCCATGTGTGACCAATCGGAAGAGACCATGCGACACTTACTCATAGGGTGTCCGTTTTCTCAGAAAATTTGGCACGAGGTGCTGTCATGGATATGATCCATAGATAGCCCCCCCCCCCACCCACCAGTCGAGGAGGACGACTTCATTGATTGGTGGAAGCTGACACTTCTATCTACCTCTCGCGCGTTGTGCAAGGGGACCTCGTCGCTCGTGATGGTGAAGACTTGGTGGATCTAGAATCACCGCAACACGGTCATCTTCGACAACGCGAGCCCCAACCATGCTAGTATCTTCACCACGATTCAATACGAAGCTAGATCTTGGGCTCTCGCCAGTGCGATTGTCCTAAAGGCCTTGATCCCCTCCTTATTTTAGAATTACTGGGTTGATTTGTTCACTGAATGTGGCTCTCCTCTTGAGCTTGTACAGATGTATTAAACTCTCCTTTCTATCAATGAATCGAAATGCAAAGCTTTTGCATTTTCGCGAAAAATTTTGTTGGAGATATGCCCAAGAGGCAATAATAAAGTGGTTATTATCATATCTTTATGTTTAATGATAAATCTTTACATCCCATGCTATAATTGTATTAACCAGAAACATTAATACTTGTGTGATTTTTAAACATAAAAGATTTCCTAGTAAAGCCTCTTGTTAAACTAGCTTGTTGATTAATATATGATCATGGTTTCCTGATCATGAACATTGATATGTTATTAACAACAAGATCATATCATTAGAAGAATGATGTGATGGACATATCCTATAGTTAAGCGTAGCATAAGATCAAGTCATTAAAATAGTTCACTTGCTATAAGCTTTCAAACGCATAGTAACCTAAATCCTTCGACCATGAGATCATGTTAATCACCATCACCGGATGAATGCTTTGATGATATCAAACACCACTTCGTAACTGGGTGGCCGGTTATAAAGGTGGCATTGAGTGTTCGGAAAGTATGTGTTTAGGCACATGGATCAAGAGTGGGATTTGTCCATCCATATGACAGATAGATATACTCTGGGCCCTCTTAGTGGAATTTCATCCAATTGGCTTGCAAGCATGTGACTGGCTCACAAGGGATCACATATCACAGGAACGAGTAAAGATTACTTATCGGTAACGAGGTTGAACTAGGTATACAGAGATACCGATTATCAAACCTCGGATAAGTAAAGTATCGCGAGACAAAGGGAAATTGGTATTGTATGTAAATGGTTCATTCGAACATGAAGTAATCGTATAAATATGTGGGGTCCATATGAATTTCCAAATTCCTCTATTGATTATTGATCGGAGAAGAGTCTCGATCATGTCTGCACAATTCACGAACCGTAGAGAGACACACTTAAGGATTTGATGTTGTTTAGTAGATATGGGATGTGAGTAAAGAGACTGAATGTTGTTTGGAGTCTCGGATGGGATCCGGGATATCACAAGGAGATATGGAATGGTCCAGAGAATACGATTCATACAAGGAAAGTCCAATTCCGGAGTTCAGGAATGGTTTCGATGTTTTCACCGAAATGTTCTAGAAGGGTCTAGAAAGTCCATCACTCCGAAGTGGGAAGGGTACATGGATGTGTCATGACAAAGTGGAATGGTTGCATCATGTCCAGGGTCACTTGGTTGGGCAATAGGAAGAGAGAAATCAAACTCTAGTTTGAAAAGTCAAACGCCAATTTGAAAAGTCAAATCCCAACATTGTCTATTGGAGGGAGGGAAGGAATTCTACATAAGGGAGGATTCCTCCCTCTCCATTGCCGTCGGCCCATGAGGTGGAGTTGGGGAAGGATTCCCTTTCACCAACCGTTTCTCTCCCATCTAAAAAAGAAGGGGGTGGGTGCCTCAAGCCACCACCCTATAAACCCTAGCTGTTGGCCCTTTCCCCCCCAAGTCATCGCCTCTAGATCCTCCTCTAAAAATCTATCGACTAGCTAAACCCTAGTTGCTAGCCACCTGTAAACCTCGGCCTTCTAAAACCTAGATCATCGGGGCTCCCTCTACTCCATCATACCCGCTCCAGCTTAGGCGAAGCCCTGCAGGATCTCCCCTCTACTTCCAACACCACGCTGTCGTGCTGCCGGAATCGCGAGGAGATATCTACAACCTCTGCTGCTTGCTGAAACAAGGGAGAGGAAGGTCTTCATCGAGTACCTAACATGTGACCTACTATAGGAGCGATGTCGGAACGCGGCGCCGTAAGGATCGTCTTCGATATCTTGAGACCAGCAAGTGAACGACTACATCAACCACGAGAATTCGATCTCGTTAACCACTTTGGATCTTTGAGGGTTAGTACTCTATCGACTCGTTGCTACAATCTAGTAGATAGATCTTGGCTTGTGTGTGTTCATGCGATAGAAAATTCTTGTTTTCCATGCTGCAAACCCCTACAGTGGTATTGGAGCCGTGTCTATAAGTAGATCTGTTGCACGAGTAGAACACAATGGTCATTGTGGGCGATGGTGCTTTTATTATCAAGTGCTTCTTGTGTACTTTGCATCTTGCGGGATGGTGGGATGATGCGGGATGGTGGGATGAAGCGGCCCGGGCTAACCTTACATGCCATCGTTCATGAGACTTCCTCCACGCTCGACATGCAACTTGTATTGCATAAGTGGCTTTGCGGGTGTCTGTATCTCCCATCATAGTGAAGATTCAATTTACAACAGGGCACTTGATAGTTCTTGCATCAACGTTGTGGTTCTTATTCGTAAGTTAGAATGGTACTTATTGGAAAGCCCAAACCACGTAAAACATGCAAATAAAATTAGAGGCGTCTAACTTTGTTTTGCAGGGGTGTGTTGTGATGTGATATGGCCATGATTATGATTATATATGATGTATGCAATAATCCTTATTGTAAGTCGGCAACCGGCAAGAGCCTTATGGTTGTCTTTTAATTTCGTTAAGACATGTGTGTCTATTATTCAAGGTAGTTGTAATAGTTGATGCTGGTGGACGACAATCATGAAGCAGTGCCATTGACCTTGACGTCACGCTGGTGATGATGGAGATCATGTCCGTGCTTGAAGATGGAGATTGAAAGCACAAGAAGAAAGACTATATCATATCACATATTATGAATTGCATGTGATGTTAATCCTTTTATGCATCTTGTATTGCTTAGATCGCGACGGTAGCAGTATAAGATGATCTCTCTCACAAAATATTAAGTAATAAAGTGTTCGTCCTTAGTTAGCACTGTTGCCAAGACTAGTTGTTTCGAAACACCATGTGATGATCGGGTGTATTAGATTCTACGTGTGCGCACAATGGGAGCAAGCCAGATTGGCTCATGCGGAAACTAAGGTTAATCTTGACGAGCCTAGCATGTACAGACATGGTCTCGAAACACTGTATATCGAAAGGTAAATCATGAGTCACATAGATTATATGATGAACATGATGATTATTCGCCTTTGAAACTACATCATGTCACGTGATGATCAGACTTGGTATAGTGGATTTGGTTTCTGGGATCACTAAAACAATGTGAGGGATACTGTTTTGAGTGGGAGTTCAACAGCAATATAATTAAAAATTAAACACAATTTATCAAAAATTAAATCAAAATGAATTTGCATAGTTGTTGTAATCATTGTCATCCGTTTACCACATTACGCTTAGTTATAATTGAGATAATAGAACTATAGATTCCGGTTAATTACTTTACGAACTGGTATCGTATTGTTTTGAAGTGTTAATCTAAAGTTTAAAAGTCATACTACAAACTTTCATTAAGTTCCGGTTACTTCGTGAAGTTTAATAATTGGTATTAAATCAAGAGTAACAATTCCAGTGTTAGTATATAAGTATCATGTTTTGTCTCCATGATTCTTGATATTTATATCAAGGTAATCTAGGAGTTGAAAGAGTTTTTCAGAAACCATCATGTGTGGAAAATATTGTGATATCTAAAACAAAGTTTTGGTTGCAAGATGATGGAGTATAATATGGGAAGATTTATGTTCTCATATTTGATGAGAATTTACAAAAGGTTGGAGACACTAGTTGTCGTAATCTTCCAAATGGTTTTGGAGAGCAACTTTATACTCGCGATTCATCGTTATAAGCTAAAGTAGCTTGATCATGAATAGTTCCATGATAAGGATGAATATTTGATCTATGTAAAATGTTTACTATACTAAAAGATTACTGAAGAATGGAATTTGAAAGAACACCAAACATTTAATAATGGTGATCTACTTCAAAGTGCAAGTCAAGGACATTTGTATTTTACTATACACGCTTTGGACTATGTGTCATGTGTATGACTCCACTATTTATGTTGATAGATTCTTTTAAAAGAAAAAGGAAATGCTGAAAGAGAAATCTAAGAAATATTTGGCAGAAAGCAAAAGACTAGCATTGTTCAGCTTAGGTCTATAGATGATATACATGTTATGGCTATATTCTTTGCTTGTTAAACAATGTGGTTTTTGAGTATTGGATACTGAATTTGTTGGTGTGATTCGTCATACGAAACAACACAATTCATGAACTGCAATGGCCTAAGTAACTAGCAAGGGAATATGTGATGATGTTTAACGAGAACAAACAAAGTGTTGATGTGTTTCTCATCAACATCAAATCTTACCTTCAAGATTTGTTGTATAAGGTATTATGAGAACAAAAGGGTTGTTCAAATAATTACCGTAATCCATAAAAGATGGATGATTTATAAATCTTGTCGGAGAATCACATCCACAAAACTAGTGCTCAAAATGTCGAAAGACAAATGATTGAAAGATCACTTAGAAAGTGGCATCGCCGTTTAAATTATATTGGAAAGAAAACATGAAGAAACTCAATGTGGATGGAATTTTGGAGTCTTTTGATTTTTGATCAAATGACGCTTCTGAAACTTTCCTAGATATAATTAAAACTCCGTTCATAGGCTAAAAGTGAACGAATGACTAGCTTATTGGAACTTGTACATATAGATGTATGAATCCCATTATGTGTAGTCGAGAGCGATGGATTTCAACTTTATATGCTTCTCCAAAAATTTGAGTGAATATATGAATATTTACTTAATGAGGATGAAGTGTGAAACATTTGAGAAGTTCGAAGACTTTCAAGATGAAGTGCAAAATCAATGTAACAAAAAAATAAAGAATTTATGATAGGATCATAAAGGAAGATATTTGAGTTACAAGTTTAGAATAACACCTAAGATTTGAGGAATCATTCTATGGGTTTGTGTTTTCCGAAACACCATATGAGTCTGGAGTGTTCAAGATATGTAATAAAACTTGTTTGACATGGTAATATCAAAAGTGTGTGAGTTATGAAACTACCATTTTATTTTAAAAGATTAGAGCTTTAGAGACTACCGCTTTTACACTAGAAATAGCCTCATCATGATCCGTTGAAATGACACCATATAAAGTTATGATTTGGGATAAAACCTAAGTTATCCTTTCTTAAACATTGGTATGCTATGCATAAGTAAGATATTTACAAACCAAAGTCGGATGAGCGTGTCTTTGTAGGTTATTTCAGATAACCATTGACTATTCCTCCATAACACCGAAGACAAAAGTGTTTGTCACTTAGAACGTCAAAGTTTTTTTAGAAGAAATTTTTTCGTGAAAAGTTAAGTGGGAGGACAATAGAACTTTGATAAGGTTAAAATAAACTTAGCTATATGTGCTGAGTTGCACAACGCTGGAAAGTGTTCCGGAGGAATCAACGATGCTCATGGCTCACGTGCCTCAAAGGTTGTGGTCACGGAGGTCTAAGTTCCTATTGAACCTAGTACCTCGAATAAATAATCAAATACTAAGATTTGAGAGTCAATAATTGTTTGACAATGATGAACCGACTACATGCAAAGAAGCGATGATGGGCCCTGACTCCGTCAAATGGCTTGAAGCCATAGAATCCGTGATAGGTCCATACACGAGAAATCAAGCATTGAACTTGGAAGACCCTCTGGAAAGGTGTAAGACCTTGCAGTCGTATTTGGATCTATATAGAAATAGATATGGATGTTTCACATCTATGAAATAGTCGACATGTCGGAAAAGAGTTCACGACAATGTTCAAAGAGTTGACTATGGCAAGATCTGATCTTTCATAGCGATATTTAGTCTAGACGGATTAATGTAGAAATCACTACATATAATTTTGTTATGTAGTAGTTGAATAAACAAAACAATTTTTTTTAATAAAATGGTTACCTAGGACGTGTACATAACATGATCCAAAGGATTTTGTTAATTCAAAGGATGCTAAAAGCGTATGCATACTTCAATGGTTGAAATAAGCATTGCGGAGTTGGAATCTTCACCATGATGAAACTATTAAAAGAGTTTAAATTTATCGGAGACGATGAAGATGCTTGCATTTGTAAGAAATTAAGTGGGATCGCTAAGACATATTTCTAATACATTATATGAAAGATATATTGTTGATTGGAAATGATGTATCTTTTATTGACACAGGTTAAGAATTTCATCTCGATGAAAGACTTAGTCAAAACCTGAATATTTGGCATCAATATCTATATGGATAGATTGAGACGCTAATATGGTTGTGCCAGGAGTACATAGATGAGATATTGAATGAGTTTAATATGGAAATGACAAGAAAGGTTGCCACACAGAAAAGGAATAAATCAAAATTCAAGTGAATCGACACTTGGTAAGTGAAACAAAGATTCAAGTGTAGATTGATACTTGGTGAATGAAACCACAAAGAGTATTTTGATCAATCATATTGTGATATGTAAACATCCAAATATATACTATACTATAATTGTTATGAGCAAATACGAGAATGATTCATAAATATGATCATTGGACGATAGTAAGGATATTCTTATGATCTCATGGAAGAACTAAGAACATGTTATTCTTGTAAAGGTGACAAATAGATAGATAGTTCATTGTAAAATATTACATTGATACTAGTTTTGTCACAAAGTAAAAATAAAGTTTATCTCAATTTAAACTATGGGTGGCACAATATAATGGAAAGAAAGTTCCATAATGGATTTGGATGAGTTCCAAATTTAAAGACACTGTGACAGATACTACAACAAAAGGCTAAGTATACGACTGTTATTGTAGCAGCAAAAGAGGGCATTTGAGTTAAGTAGTTTGTTATCAAACTATGTGAAGTTCACAGTGGGCTAGTACTATGAAGATATATTGTGCAACAATTACAACATAGTTTAATCCCAAAGGAACTAAAGGTCTCACCAAAGGATCAAATTTATACAAAGCCATCTCATTAGAGAATGAGTGATGGATAGAGACGCAAATACATGCAATTACACATGGACCTGAAAGTGTCGGATCCAAAAATCAGTTGACCAAAAGAAATCGTGTAAATACAACACCAGAAATCCATATGTGTTGAATGCACAAAGTTTTACAAACTAGATTATTGACTCTAGTGCAAGTGGGAGACTGTTGGAGATATGCCCAAGAGGCAATAATAAAGTGGTTATTATCATATCTTTATGTTTATGATAAATGTTTACATCCCATGCTATAATTGTATTAACCAGAAACATTAATACTTGTGTGATTTGCAAACATAAAAGAGTCCTTTGTAAAGCCTCTTGTTAAACTAGCTTGTTGGTTAATATATGATCATGGTTTTCTGATCATGAACATTGATATGTTATTAACAACAAGATCATATCATTAGAAGAATGATGTGATGGACATAATCCTATATTTAAGCATAGCATAAGATCAAGTCATTCAAATAGTTCACTTGCTATAAGCTTTCAAATACATAGTAACCTAAATCCTTCGACCATGAGATCATGTTAATCACCATCACCGGATGGATGATTTGATGACATCAAACACCAATTCATAACTGGGTGGTTATAAAGGTGGCATTGAGTGTTTGTAAAGTATGTGTTGAGGCGCATGGATCAAGAGTGGGATTTTTCCATCCATATGACGAATAGATATACTCTAGGCCCTCTCGGTGGAATGTCATCCAATTGGCTTGCAAGCATGTGATTGTCTCACAAGGGATCACATATCACAGGAACAAGTAAAGAGTACTTATCGGTAACGAGGTTGAACTAGGTATGCAGAGATACAGACGATCAAACCTCGGATAAGAAAAGTATTGCGAGACAAAGGGAAATTATTATCGTATGTAAATGGTTCATTCGATCATGAAGTAATCATAGAAATATGTGGGAGCCATATGTATTTCTATATTCCTCTATTGGTTATTGATCATAGAAGAGTCTCGATCATGTCTGCATAATTCACGAACCGTAGGGAGACACACTTAAGAATTCGATGTTGTTTAGTAGATATGGAATGTGATTAAAGAGTCTGAATGTTGTTCGGAGTCTCGGATGGGATCCGGGATATCACGAGGAGATTCGTAATGGTCCAGAGAATAAGATTCATATAAGGAAAGTCCAATTCCGGAGTTCGGGAATGGTTTTAGTGTTTTCACCGGAATGTTCTAGAAGGGTCTAGAAGGTCCATCACTCCAGAGTGGGAAGGGTGCGTGGATGTGTCATGACAAAGTGAAATGGTTGCATCATGTCCTAGGTCACTTGGCGGGGCAATGGGAAGAGAGAAATCAAACTCTAGTTTGAAAAGTCAAACACTAATTTGAAAACTCAAATCCCAACATTGCCTAGTGGAGAGAGGGAAGGAATCCTACCTAAGGGAGGATTCCTCTCTCTCCCTTGCCGCCGGCCCATGAGGTGGAGTTGGAGATGGATTCCCCTTCCCCAACCACCTCTCTCCCATCTATAAAAGTAGGGGGTGGGGCGCCCCAAGCCACCACCCCCAAAACCCTAGCCACCGGCCCTTGCCCCCCCCCCAAGTCATCGCCTCTAGATCCTCCTTTAAACATCTACCGACTAGATAAACCCTAGTTGCTAGCCACCTCTAAAACTCGGCCTTCTAAACCCTAGATCGCCAGGACTCCCTCTACTCCATCATACCCACTCCGGCTTAGGCGAAGCCATGCATGATCTCCCCTCTACTTCCGACACCACGCCGTCGTTCTGCCGAAATCGCGAGGAGAGATCTACAACCTCCGCTGCCTACTAGAACAAGGGAGAGGAAGGTATTCATCAAGTACCGAACATGTGACCGACTGCGGGAGTGCTGCCGGAATGCGGCGCAGAAGGATCGTCTTTGCGATCTTGAGATCGGCAAGTGAACGACTACATCAACCATGAGAATCCGATCTTGTTAACCGCTTTGGATCTTCGAGGGTTAGTACTCTATTGAATTGTTGCTACAATCTAGTAGATAGATCTTGGCTTGTGGGTGTTCATGCGATAGAATTTTTTGTTTTCCATGCTACGAACCCCTACAAAAATGTGCTAGTTATGAAAAAACGAATTAGATTTATAGAAATGAGTTTCTCAGAAACAAATATGGAGAAATGAGCGTGCATCGATCTGGTGTGAACAGTAATATTCCCGCTAGAAATTTTTGCTATTACTTTTGTTCTCTTATTTGCATTGTCGTGTTTCTCCAGCTGAAGGGGAAGTTCAGAAAAATGCCCGTGAAGCGTCGTCCATGTGCTCAACACACATGTGAAAGGTTCAAGTAGAAGTCCAATAAGTGACTTCTCTCTCCAAAAACCGTTTCACATGCACAATAAGATTCGTAAAGTACAATAATTAGGACTATAAATCGTTGATTAATGTGCTACCAAGATTTATTAGAAATTGTGAATATTTGTTTTGGAACAAAGAAGATATTTTAAATTAAGGCTAGAGCTCCTATAGTGCAACTAACATAGAGTGATCAGCTTCATTCTACCATACTCCATGCAATAGTTAAATGGTAGACACATAATTTAAAATAATCATAATTCTAATTTGTTTTGTCCGAATAAATTTAATGTTGGTACAATTTTTTTGGTTTTCGATTGTCTACACTATGATACACACATCCATTTCTGCTAAGACAACAAATGTTAGGCTGGGACTAAAGAAATGGATCAAATCTGTCTCCAAGCTCAATTTTCTCATCGAGAATAATAATATACATATTTTTTTACTTAAGGTTGATGAGCTAGAGAAGGATACTTCTACACTAGACGTTTATACTTATTTTAGCATGTCGCAATCTTAATGAGTGTACTATTTTTTATTAATTATTTTACATAGCTAAGCACTTGACAAAGTTAACAAATAGTATTCATATTTTTATTCCTTATATAGTTCCAATGTATATCGTATAGAAATACAGATATTATACTAAACTTAAACGGTAATTTGTGGCATTGTTTTCTTCATAAACGAATTTGTGGCAACTGCAGAGACATTTTATATAAGAATTCAGGAAGATATCATCACTAAAACATATCCTCTACAAATATCGTAATGGCAATTTCTAGTGTATGATTTGGTAATCTTATTTACAAAAAGGTCGAGAGTATAAATTAAATGGTAGTGTCTTAGACATGATGGTTAATACTATAGTGTTGAATGGTACAGTTCAGTATTAGGGGCCTCCTCTTAGCAAAACCTCAGTGGTTTGCATGGTCTAAGTGGCATCCGTGTGTGCAGCTGCAGGGCGCATGCGGCACATCATGGAGTTCACAATGGAGTCCACCACGGCGCAGTAGGCTGGCAAGATAGTCGGATCGCAGACTAGGCAGAGGTCACTGCTGCCGTCGTGGTGGAACCTGCCCTAACGACATAGCATTTGTGCCATCTGCCCCGGACTTGTACATAGGAGGCTTGCGGGGCGAAGGCCGTTCAGTGGAAGAAGGATATCTTTGGCTTGTCCTCATCAACAGAGCTTATTTCGCCCACAGTATCATCTAAGACAGCAAAGATCCTCCCCTCCCTCATCCTCCCCACACACGCACAGAGTGGTGAGGCTAAAAAGCAGGTGTCTGTCCATGGAAGCGGCAGGAGGTGGTTCTACAGGGAGACCGAAATTTTGTCGAGAGGACACATAAGAGGGAAAATGCAATCTTGGTTTGGACGGCTTAGCCTGATTATCTCCAAGTGTAAACTACCCATTCTATAAGACTGTATAACTCATATATACAGTTGTTCATGCAATGCAATAGTCTAGAGGGTGCAAGGGTACTTTTTCTCTACTTAGCAAGCCTTAAACTATGAGCATAATTGTCAACAACTCAAATATTTTTTTTTTAGGGAATACACCGTTTACGCTTTAGTTCGATGTTGTGGCCAGGGTGATCTATATTCACAAAACATATCACTGAGACATATATATCAGTTGCGATCTGACATTGTTCACTCAGTAGATCACTAGTTGGACTTGGACACACACGTACGTGGGAAGGAGGAGCCAGAAAAAAGGACCGGACCAACGCATTAATAAGGTCTCGACCTCCACCATCAAGATCATACACAGGTCGTTGTTGGGTCGGTCAGCAGGTCCTCCTCGTGGAACGGAAACAAACTCTCGACATCGCCAAAACCACTACAGGACTGGGAAGCTACGCCGACGGCCGGTCGCTACGCCGACGGCCAAACGTCGGGGCCGTCGGCGTAGCCATCGTTCAGGCCAGCCCCGCCAAGCAGCCGTCGGCGTAAAATTGCCCTCGGCATATTCTATGCTACGCCGACGGCTGCCCTCGGCGTAGCATACGCCGACGGCTGCCCTCGGCGTAGCATATGCCGACGGCTGCCCTCGGCGTAGCTATTTTTTATTTTATCTCATTAAACTTTGAAAAATCATAACTAAATCATTCTAATTCGGAAAAATACAAATAATATATCAAAATTTGCAGAAAAATAAGACCTATCTATCTACACTTAAATATTACACATTTATAAATAAAAATTAAGTAAAATATAAAACATTATATATAGTTTAAAACGGGCATAAAAAATTCAAAAACGATCGAAACAATGCGAAACCTTCGCGTGGTGTCATATTATGTGACATAGTTAGAAGGAAAAATATTAAACTTGGTATATTAATTATGTCTCAAAGAAACCTTCACAAAATGAACTATCTCATTCGAGGTTTCTTGGCTTTCGGGTCAAATGACCAATGTTATGGCTAGAATCAAGACATAGTTTGTGATAATGTGCCCATATTGTGCATACACATGCATCATGGGATGGCGAACAATGTTGCAGGAGGAAGTTTTCCTTTTCGTCGCACCAAAAAGCCATTTCCCATTTTCCGAGCATAAAAAACGGACGGTTTTGTGAAGCAACCACCAAATGGCTAATTCAAAATACTACCACCACATTTTACAAAAATACTATACCACATTATATGGACAATGTCCCAACAGGGGGATCCGAAACCTTTCCGTCCACCTTCGGTGAAAAAGACAAATTCCTGCCGAATCGGTAGGAAGTGGGTCAGATATGAACTACAGGTACATGATCCGATGCTCATGTTTTTTTACAAAAATCATTTTTAGGTTCACAATATGCTATTTTATCAAAGATCTAATGAAAGTTTAGCGAGGCTCGGCCCCGAGCTAAGAATCTTTATGTCCGCCGTTCGACAAAGTTTAACGATAGTTTAAAACGGACATAAAAAATTGAAAAATGATCGAAACAATGCGAAACCTTCGCGTGGTGTCATATTATGTGACATATTTATAAGGAAAAATAGCAAACTTGATATATTGATTATGTCTCAAAAAACCCTTCACAAAATGACCTATCTCATTCGAGGTTTCTTGGCTTTCGGGTCAAATGACCAATGTTATGGCTAGAATTAAGGCATAGTTTGTGATAATGTGCCCATATTATGCATACACATGCATCATGGGATGGCGAACAATGTTGCAGGAGGAAGTTTTCCTTTTCGTCGCACCAAAAAGCCATTTCCCATTTTTCGAGCATAAAAAACGGACGGTTTTGTGAAGTAACCACCAAATGGCTAATTCAAAATGCTACCACCACATTTTACAAAAATACTATACCACATTATATGGACAATGTCCCAACAGGGGATCCGAAACCTTTCCGTCCACCTTCGGTGAAAAAGACAAATTCCTGCCGAATCGGCAGGAAGTGGGTCAGATATGAACTACAGGTACATGATCCGATGCTCATGTTTTTTTACAAAAATCATTTTTAGGTTCACAATATGCTATTTTATCAAAGATCTAATGAAATTTTAGCGAGGCTCGGCCCCGAGCTAAGAATCTTTATGTCCGTCGTTTGACAAAGTTTAACGATAGTTTAAAACGGGCATAAAAAATTGAAAAATGATCGAAACAATGCGAAACCTTCGCGTGGTGTCATGTTATGTGACATATTTATAAGGAAAAATAGCAAACTTGATATATTAATTATGTCTCAAAAAACCCTTCACAAAATGACCTATCTCATTCGAGGTTTCTTGGCTTTCGGGTCAAATGACCAATGTTATGGCTAGAATCAAGGTATAGTTTGTGATAATGTGCCCATATTATGCATACACATGCATCATGGGATGGCGAACAGTGTTGCAGGAGGAAGTTTTCCTTTTCGTCGCACCAAAAGGCCATTTTCTATTTTCCGAGTATAAAAAACGGACGGTTTTGTGAAGCAACCACCAAATGGCTAATTCAAACTACTACCACCACATTTTACAAAAATACTATACCAACTTATATGGACAATGTCCCAACAGGGGGATCCGAAACCTTTCCGTCCACCTTCGGTGAAAAAGACAAAGTCCTGCCGAATCGGTAGGAAGTGGGTCAGATATGAACTACAGGTACATGATCCGATGCTCATGTTTTTTTACAAAAATCATTTTTAGGTTCACAATATGCTATTTTATCAAAGATCCAATGCAAGTTTTCCTTTTCATCGCACCAAAAAGGCATTTTTCATTATCCGAGCGCAAAAAGGGAATTTTCTAAAGCAACCACCAAATAGCTAATTCAAAAATGGAGGGTTTGTGATTAGTTGATATGGATATCATATTTGGATTCCTCTCATTTTTCTGATCAATTGAAACATATTATTTGTTGAATTTCGATTTACAGATTTAAAGATATTAATTATTCTATATTAAATAGAAAAATACAAAAAAATAAAATTATTATATTTTTATTTGAATTCAATAATATTTTTACTTATTCATTAATATTTACTTAAATAATTGTTTGTAATTTCAAAAAATACAAACATGTGACATGATGATATAAGAGTTAATAGGATTGATATCATAGTATTGACACCAATGTATGAACTACTTTGCGGAAACGGATTCTGAAGGAACGAGGATGTTAAGCGTGCTGAAGCTGGAGTAGTATTAGGATTGGTGACCTGCTGGGAAGTTTGACTAAGACTAGAATTTAATCAAATAGTAACTATAATTAGTGTTAAAAATATTCAAAGTAGGAGATTAAAAGTGAAACAATTCAAAGAATAAAAAAATTAAGAAAAAAAATTAAAAAAATATTATTTTTCAAAAAAAAAATCAAAAAAAAAATATTTTTGCAACCAGTCGACAGGCTATGCCGACGGCCGCTACGCCGACGGCAAAGCCCTCGGCGTAGCATACGCCGACGGCATTTTGATACACCGACGGCTTGAGTGTGCTCCGCCAAGGGAGATCTTTGCCGAGGAGGCTACGCCGAGGGCTGCCCTCGGCGTACCATACGCCGAGGGCATTTTGGCCTACGCCGACGGCCTTTTGCCCTCGGCGTAGCGCGCGTGTCCCGTAGTGAACCCTCCCGGGTCTACTCTTCCTAGCTTTGTTTCAGTTTAGCAGCGATCACAAGAAGAATATTATCAACCACAAGCATCGTGCGGTCGTTCTCGAGAGGCCGATCGGTAGTACAGAATGAGACTTTTTTTTTTTCAGTTAGCGTGGATCGCATCGTCTGCTAGCTTCGTTGGACCGTTGGCTGGTTTGGATGGCGCCGGTCCTAGCCAATATAGCCACGGGGGCGTCATGGCGCTGCCGTCGTACGCTTATGCGTGTGTACTTCACGCGTTGTCCGCTCAGCTAGCTTGTGTGTACGCTTTAAAAAGTTTATTATCAGATCTGTAGAATCTTAATGACAACACTATCTGCAGGAAGGAAATATGTCTGACTATTTTGATATTTTACTCCCTCTAAGAACAGAAATATATTTAAGGTGTATTTGTTGCTTGTGAAGAAAATTCTAAAATATAGGGTGTATTTCGTTTCCATCTGTCGTCCGAAGAAATTTCTACTCCCTCCAACCCATATTAGTTGAGTTGGATTTGTCTAAATTCAAATGCATCTAGCACTAAAACATGTCTAGATACACCTGAATCTAGACAAATCCAAGTCAACTAATATGAGCCGGAGGGAGTAAGAATTTTGATTATGCTCCCTTCTTTTATGTGAGCTCCCCCTTTTTCCCATGTCAACTGATGGCTGGGAGTAATTCTGCTTAAAACTTACTATCTCCGTTTTAATGTTTAAGACTTTTTTTAAAAACGTCAAGCTACGAAAAGTTTGGCCAAATTTTTAGAAAATCTATCAAAAACTATGATATTATGTATATACAATGTGAAAAAATATGTTTCATCATATTTATTAGATTTATTAAGCAAATTACTTTGGGAGGTTCTGTAGGGGTTAAAATCAATGATTTGAGAGTGATTTTTTCTTGACTGGTAAAGGTCTGGGACAGGGGGATCCCATTGCCCCCCGTTATTCAATCTTATGATTGATGTTTTTCTAGGATGTTAATTAAGGGGACTATCTGTGGAGCCATTAGAGGTCTCTGTCCTAATTTCATTCCAGGAGGGATTGTTTGTTTGCAATATGCAGATGACACACTTCTCTTCTTAGAACCTAATGATTCAATAGCTATTAATCTAAAATGGATTCTCACCTGTTTTGAGCAGATTTCTGGGATGCGCATTAATTATCATAAGAGTGAGCTTATTCCCATTAACATGACTGGGACAGATACTAGACCTTTTTTAGACATTTTTGAATGCATCATGGGTAAATTCCCTGTTAAATACCTAGGGATTCCACTTCACTTTGAAAAGCTGAAGAGAGAAGATTTGCAGCCTCTGATAGAAAACCTGTTGAATAGAATTACAGGCTGGAGGGGTAAACTTCTGTCTTATGCTGCTAAGAAGGTGCTTATTCAAGCCTGCCTTTCTAGTATCCCTATCTATTTGCTATCTTTCTTTAAGTTTCCCAAATGGTCTTTAAAACTTCTAGATTCTCATTTAGCTAACTTCTTCTGGAATGATGAAGAGGGTAATCATAAGTTGCATCTAGCTAATTGGTCTTCAGTTTGCATGAAAAAAGATTTTGGAGGCTTGGGTATCCCAAACCTGCATGATTTGAATTTATGCCTTCTTGGCTCCTGGGTGAAAATATATATTCAAGGAGAGGGGGCTTTATGGAAAAAAAGTGATAGATGCTAAGTATAAGACTAACTCACCTAATATCCCCTGCTGTCATGATGTTCACCCATCTACTTTTTGGAAAGGGATCATGTGGGCCTCTAGGACGGTTGAGATTGGATATAAATGGCATGTAGGGAATGGTAAATCTATTAGATTTTGGGAAGATATTTGGTTTGGCAATTCTACTTTAGCTACCCAATTCTGGGAAATTTATCTGATTTCTAACCAACAGACTAAGACGATAGCTGAGCTATGGGATGGTACACATCTTAGATGTGACTTTAGAAGAACTTTTACTGAGGATTTAATGCTGCAATGGCATGAACTTTTAGGTATTGTTCAGTCAATTAGATTCTCTGAGGAGGATGATCAGTTAATTTGGCAGTATGAATCTAAGGGTAGATATTCTTCAAGCTCTATGTACTCTCTGGTTAATTTTCGACGTATCACCCAGGTTTATCTCCCTGCTATGTGGAAACTACTTATTCCATCCAGGGTCTAGATTTTCCTCTGGTTATTTTCTCAAAATAAAATTCGGACTAGAGATAATCTTAGAGCCAGAGGGATCCCAAAACCCTTGGAGTGTAATCTCTGCAAAGAAATAGAATTTGTTTATCATTTATTTTTTGAATGCTTGGTTTCTAGTTTGCTCTGGAAAGATGTTCAGGATGTTTTTGGTGTTAGTATTGTAGATTATGAATCTCTTGCTTCCAAATGGCTTGCTAATAAGAAACATCTTCATTTGAACGTTGTTTCTTCTGCTGTTCTTTGGAGCATTTAGAATAATAGAAATAGCATTGTCTTTAATAAGACATCATGGATTAATATGAAACAGGTCTGGCGTCTGGTCCTCTCCTTCCTAAAGATATGGCAGAAACCATTCAAGGACCTGGAGGAGGGGGGAGATCGCCCTCTTCATGGAGAAGATGATCGACAGACTGAAAAATCCTCTGACGCTCACGGCAAGATGATATGTGCTGGCTTCGAGTGGATCTCCACATGGAATACTACTGCATCATCGAGCTATGGGGGGAGGGCATCGCTGGAATATCTCCAAGATCACCCTGATGAGGAGGAGAATGTTCATGTGGTGTTTTAGTCTGTCTTTGGTCTGCTCCATGTTTCTTTAGACTGCGCTCCCTGGGAGTTGTAGGGCAGTGGTTTTGTGCTGAGCCGAGACTTCTCTAGTTTTAGTTTCTGAACGCTAAGCTCTTACTGTCGTTTTTATCTTTCATGTTACTTTGAAACTGGTTGTTCCATTATCATCGTAATGGAAAGGGACAGAGTCCCTTTCGATCTAAAAAAATATATATGTTTCATGATATATCAAAGGTATGGATTTCGTATCGTAAATTTTAATATTTTTCCTGAAAACTTGTTCCGGTACAACCCCCTCTCCCAAAAACTTAAGGACAATTTAGTATTTTGGCATTAGGTAAGTAATTATATGCAATTTAATTAGACTGGATCGTGAAAATGAAACCTATATACCTACGTATTGTATTAGGGTATTGTATACGACGAATGTGTCCCCTTCCGAGTCTCGATCGCAGCCCCAACCACGCGAATTTTTCCAATGCCCTGTGTAGCAGTATATAGGAGTACCGAGTATGCCACTTGTTACTTTCAACAGAAAGAACAGCTCGGCCGGGGAGCCCCAAGAAAGTCTATCTGCGATGATGTGGCCAGGATTTACATCGCCATCATCGTCGATCGTCAGTTTAATTAATTAGACCGTGGACTTGACCGAGACTGATGCTCGTAGTTATATATGCTTGGTCAAAGTGTGCGTACGTAAACCTTAGGTTAATTTCCACTGAACCCTGAGGGCGTCGGTCGGGTCTAGAGATACATAGAAACCGGTCCGGTATGAGGATATTCACTCGGTCGTGGATTGCTTGT
Organism: Avena atlantica; assembly: GCA_910589765.1. Classification (NCBI taxonomy): domain Eukaryota; kingdom Viridiplantae; phylum Streptophyta; class Magnoliopsida; order Poales; family Poaceae; genus Avena; species Avena atlantica. The sequence goes on along the minus strand of OU342736.1, from coordinate 504,367,853 downwards.
TCGTCGCCGGTTGCCACTCGCCGGTAGCACGTACGGTTGGACTACACGATCGATCACCGACGCGGCCGGTATCGTCAGCAGGTCCTCCACTCCACCCCTCGTTGAAGGAAAACTTTTGTTCAACGTCGGAAAAAGCCAGAGCACATGTACTAGGTTCCACTATGTCACAGTCGATATTCAGGGGCACTTTCAAGGAAGCACTTTTAAAAGTGCCTAGAAAAATTATTTCTTAAGGCACTTTTTGATTAATGCCTATAACAATTTAATTTTTAGTGGTACTTTTTAAAATGCATGTAAAAATCAGATTTTAAGGGACACTTTTCTATATTGCCTGTAATGATCCGATCTTTTCAGGCATTTTTTAGAATGCCTGCGATAATCTATTTTCTAAGGCGTTATCAAACGTGCCGGCAAAAATTAATACATTTTCCTTCCTCGTTTTAAAGGGCAGTCTTCCTTGCAAGCACTGGCGGAGCGCCTTGGAGGCGAAAGTGGGCGCCGACCCCCCCTTCCAAAAGCAGTGCATGTATTTTTCTATGCATATTCTCTGTTGTGTCCTGGTTGACAATCAAACACAAAACAGCAATGAGAAAGTGGCCAGCTTTCCCACGAAATTTCACGTTGCCTGTGTGACCGGATGGGTCCTAGTGGGCAGTGTCCAAATCTAATTTGCTTTACCTAGGGGCTTGGGCCATTGACTGATTCTTAATATTTCTCCTTGCTTCCAATCGGTGCATGGATCTTTGGACCAGATGCTTTTTTTATTACAAACAGGAAAAAAGTCTCTTATTATGTCAATTCTATGTGAATCAAGAAACTACTGGAGGCCATATCGGTGGACTATGGCCAAAAAACATTTGTCCCCCCTTACTTACAAGGTCAACTCCTGCGTAAATCAAGAAATTGAGAGATTTTTCAAGATTGAAAATCATCTCTTGTTGTTACCAATAGAACTTGAAATTGTAGCAAAATTTAGGTGCATGGTTCAAAAAAATAATCGGAAAGTGATCAATTTTGCCCCCGCTATGCTTTTGGTCACGCTCCGCCACTGCTTGCAAGACCAAAGAAAAACGGCCAGGGCTCTATCCCCGCACCACCACACGCTCTAATCTCCCTCCCAATCCCCACTACCGTTGACGAGGTTTGATCTCATCAATTCCCATTGTTATGGACTTGGGTTTTGAAGAAGATGGGGATGCTGGAGATCGTGGAACGGTTAGCAAACAAGCAACACGGGGACACAAGGTTTACCCAGGTTCAGGCCTCCGGAGGAAAACCCTACTCCTTCTTGTCTGCTCTTGATTACGGTGGAACCGAAGGTTACAGGGGTGCGCAGATGCAATCTGGCGTGGAGGTGTGTATGCGAAAGTATGAGAAGAAGATCTAGGTCGTGCCCTCCTAGCCTTTATATGGACTCAGGCAGGTCCCGGGCATAGACCTAGTCGGTTATAGGTTCTAGGGTTTTACCCCTTTGAATTTCCTATCTACTCTAGTCTTGCTCTCCAAGGATCCAAAAGCGTCATGGGCCTTGGCCACCCGAAAATCTTCATGGGCCGGCGTATAGTTGTCGTGGGCCTTCCTTGGGGTGGACCAGGTATGCTGAGATCATGTACCCGTGGGGTATAATCATGTCAACCGTGGTGCCGCCCACTCCTTCCAACCCCCGTCGCCCCCGTCCGAACCCCTGACGGGAGAGCCACCTCGAGCGCCGCCAGCCCTCCTGTCCTCCAGAGCGCCCTGCCTCCAGCCCCCTTGCCCCGCCGCCTCCCTTGCCCTCCTCTTCGACCTTCGCCGCCGCCAACGCCATGGCCACGCCGTCCTCTGCCTCGCCGCCTCTGGCCCCGGGTCTACTCTGCCTCCATCCCGAGTGCCTCGTCCCCATCACGAGCATGTCCTCGCTTCCCCGCTCGCTCCTGACGTTGGAAACGTATCTATAATTTTTGATGCTCCATGCTTGTTTTGTATCTACTTTGCTTTACTTGTCCACACTTTGAGGTGCTTTTTACATGTTTTCTGGTACTAACCTATTAACAAGTTGCAACAGTGCCAAATGCATGTTTTCTGCTGTTTTTGGTTTCAAAAAAGTTAGTAAAGAAATATTGTCGGAATTGGACGGGACAAAGGACAAAGTCAGTTACTTTCTGTGGGGAACAAGAAGTCCAGAGGAGAGCCGGAGGGGTCGACCAAAGGGGCTAGACCCACCCTAGGCGTGGCTGGGCCCGATCCCGTGCCTGGCTAGGGTTTGGTCGCCCTGGACGCCGCCTCGGTCTCCCCCTTCGCCTATAAGAAGCCCCCGATGCAGAAACCCTGAGTACCCGATCAAATATCCACGAAAACTTCTGTATCCACCGCCACTGTCGTCCCTAGATCGGGGGGATCTGAAGTTCTTCCCGGCACCCTGCCGGAGAGGAGATCATCCCAGAGGCCTTCTCTCCGGTATGATGCGTGAGTAGTTCCACCTTGGACTATGGGTCCATGTAGTAGCTAGATGGTTATATCTCCTCCTTTATGATTTCATGTATAGATCTTGTGAGCTCCGTTCATGATCAAGATCTAATTTATTTGTAATCATACATGTTGTGTTTGCGGGAATCCGATGGATATTGAGATTATTATGTTGGTTTGATTAATGGTTTTATCTTTATGATTCTATCATGTCTGTGTGATTTGTGATCTTGCATGCTCTCCGTTGTTAGTAGCTATCTTGGCCAAGTAGTTGCTAGTAACTCCAAGAGGGGGTATTTATGCTCGATAGTGGGTTCATGCCTCTAGTTTCTAAGGGAAGTGACAATAATATCTTCGGTTGTAGATGTGGTTTTGCTACTAGGGAGAAAACAACGGTCTCTTGTTCATGGAACATGTGAACTGTTTAACTTATGCACTTTGCTTAAAGCAGTTGTCTGTTGCTTGCAACTTAATATTGGAGGGGGTTCGGATGATAAACTGAAAGTGGAATTCTAGTCATAGATGCAGTTGGATGACGGTCTATGTATCTTGTTGTATTGCCCAATCAACCTCATAGGATCTTTCTGACTAGTAATTGCATTGATATGCCTTACTCAGTTCCTGTCAATTGCACTGCTGTAATTTGTTTTACCCTTTATGCCATGTTGTTTATCTAAGGAGAGCACCTCTAGTGAACTATTGACCCCGGTTCAATCTTTACCATTGATACATCTTCCACTGTTACTTGTTTACTTGCTGCAAACCATTACCTTCCACACCATGCGTTTAATCCTTTGTTACAGCAACCGGTGAGATTGACAACATCACTGTTAGTTGGGCCAAAGTCTTGAGTTTGTGTTGTGCAGGTCTCCGTGTTGCTTGCAACATCTGTGTGACGTTTCCTTCCTCCTACTGGTTCGATAACCTCGGTTTGCTGTTGTACTGTTTCACACCTTGCTCTTGGGATTCCCAACAAGACTCCACGTCAAGCACCAAGTTCTCTAGCGCTATCAAGGAGTCATCAGCTCCCCATCGGTCTTCCCCTCGCGAGCTCGCCTTCGCCGCCTCCCTCGTCGTTCCCCGACATCCGCCTCCGCCGTCGCCCGCATCGAGGGGCGTCGCCGTCTCAATATCGCCATCGACAGCGTACAACAACCGCGTCGCCACCAACGCGGGGTTGGGGTTTGTGCCCAGGCAGCTAAATTCTAGAATCCTCGTCTCCAAAGTAGCTGCATCGGGATCTGCAGTTTTAGGCATCGTGTCGCCGGTGGAGGATTCATCTCAGGCTAGCTGACTCCATGCCCTTCCTGGTACGTCATATGCCCCATCCCCTACTTTCTCCCAACATCATATATGTATGCACTCGGATTGTTTGGTTGTGCTTCTCTGTGGATTGGGGCAAATTTTTTGCATCGGTAGTCGTCATTCATGAGAGCCATCTCACCTAAGTTGTAATTTGTTAACTTATCTTGTGGATGAGATTGATTATTGCGGGAGAGAATGTAGATGTAGATTAATGAACCAAGAGGATTTGGTGCTGCTCTTTTTCAGATGTTTTTAACATGCAACAGTAGGGAAAGCATCTTGAAAATACTTCTAGAAACCTGTAAAATTACACTACTTGTGGTATATGATCCTATATTTGCCATTTGATTTGGTATATGACGTTCTATTTACAATTCTGTATTGGGTGAGTGGATGAGGTGGATGGGGTGCAGGCACTGGGACGCCGATAAACTGGATATTAAAGATGATTTACTTGCATATGAGATTGGGCAGCAAAAGCCTCCACTAAAATTGACATGTCCTGTTTTGTACTCCTAACACTTGCATCATCGGGGCCTTTTTATGACTAGAACTCCTTGTAAATGTTCTGCCCCACATGTTGTGGCCAGATTAAGTACTACTTTGACGAGCAGAAGTGCCGCATAAAATTTAATATGCTTTATTAGGTTAGAATGGGGAAATGCCATTCTACCAGCTTCATTTTGCAGTTAGCATATAGTATTGGCCATGCCCGAAAATATTGTTCCTGATAGCTTATAATTTTTTTGTTTATGCACCTCAGGTGCTTGACAAATTGTCCAAGTGGTCTAATGAGTTCTTTCGTGTGTTTGCAGGACTGGGGACACCGTGAGCTTGCTCTTACTCGAGCTGCTGGGTCTACCATGGCATCGGTGATGTGCGTCATTGATTTCTCTTTTTTACATGCATTTTCCCGTCTTCATTGTACTCTTGGTTTATGGACTTAAAATAAGCGTATATAGAACAGCAGCAACTTACACTAGTTTTGTAGCCTCCAAAATTTTTACGGGTCAATAGAAATTTTCTTCTCTTCTAAAAATATGTAGGCATGCTATTTTGGTTGATTAAAAATGTGTAATAACGCCACTGAAAAGGTGGATGAGATGACTGTTGTTGTGGATAGAGTATATTATCTTGACTTGTTAGAGAAAAAATGATTATAAGATTCTTATGTGTAAGGGAATACAGTATCTTCTCATGTTTTCCGCTCTGCTTCTCAAAGTGTTATGCAATATCCTGAAGAAACTAACTGTGATGAAACTAGTTGTGAGAAAACATGCAACAGTTAAATCAGGTGCACTTGTTTTTGTTCCAGTCATTATATTTGTACAAATCCATTTTAGTTTCAATTGCTATCTCCTTATCCATTGTATCCTATCACAGAGTCGTAGATCTGCCATGTTTGCTTATTAGCTGTCATCCGGGTCAAAATGGATCTCTTCTACACCGGCCTCACCTGTATGTCTGTGGCCTCGAAGCTGAAAGAGCAGCTTAAGTTCGACCATGTCAAAAATGACCAGGTTAGTATGTATCCATTGGTTTTACAGCACTTCTCCGTACTAATCCCTTCCTGCTTAGTAGTTTCAAGATTTCCATTTCCATATAGCATGCGTAATTGCTATGATGGTTCAGCTTTAAACACTACTCCATTATGCTATCTATTCAGTTTTAATATATTCTTAGACTCTGGTGTACAATCTGCTGCAATCCAAATTTATCTCCTGAATATGTTCAGTTCAGGTTATCTTCTTGATATGTAAAACCTGAATAATTCTGCTGTTCTAAATTGTGTATTTCACACTTTGTCGTTTTCTGCTGTACATGATTGTTGATGTATGTTACTATCCATTTAGTGGTAACCTGGGGGTGGGGGAGGGGGGATTACCTCAGAGCAGAGATGATTTTGGGTGGTCGTCCTTGTGAAATTGATCTGTTCATTGCACACTGGTTACTTTTCCATCGGTATTTTCTGCCATTCCTTTTCGTTGTTAATCAAATTATTCTACCAAGTTGATTACTAGGGTGTATGCTCGTACAGTTCTTACTTTTACTTTTACTTTTAATATATAGCTTGTTTTAAAAAAAAGTAGTGCAGTTCCGCAAGAATGACAATTCAATTTCCTCATCCAACCAAGTGTAGATTACTCTCCCAGTAAAAATATAACCTTTTTTAAGCTTGATTTGATGGATCACCCAGGATCTTCAAAACTTTTTTGGCGGCAGCTCTGCTCGAGCAAATCTACTGCTCTGCTCTGTTTCTGCTGTCACGGAAGATCATGCTCGAGCTTGTCCAGGAGGAGGGCGTCGCCGTCGACGGCCAGCCTTCCGGAGCCACAGCCGATCTTGCTGGACAGGGACCCCAGGGCCGACGACAGCCCCTTGAAAGCAGCAGCGTGGGGTATGCTGTGGCAGTGTCCACGGCCCACGCACATCTGGTGACAGCTGAGATTCGTTCACATGATGCACTCGAGAGACCAGAGACTGTAGAAAAACGAACCGAAACAACTACTACTTACTAATAATGCTGGTAGTATATCTGCTGACTCACCGTGTCCACCGCCGTGAATCCAAAGCTGGGTTTCTCTCCTTTGAATAATTAAGCACGGCTGTTAAGTTAGCACCATGCCATGCCCCCTTTGAATAATTCAACTCTCCGGTAATCCTGCCACTGCTAGTACTAGTTGTTGCTGCTGGGCTTGGATGCTCCAGGTTCTAATTATGCAGGTGGAGACCGGCCGGACCGAGTAATTAGAAGTGCCTAAAATTGATTTTCGAGGTATTTTTTGAAAATGCCTAAAATTATTTTTTGAGGCGCTTTTGCAAAGTGCCAATAAAAAATATTAGAGGCTTTCTCAATAGTGTCCTAAATTAGTGTAAGGCAGTTTTTAAAATGCCGCAAAAGATAGAAGTGCCTTAAAAATGATTTTTTCCTACACCGTTTGACTCGGCATTTTTTAAATTGCCTTCAAAAAATTTTAAAGGCATTATTGTTATTTTTTAAGGCACTTTTTTATGCCTTAGATACTCAACTGTGGTGTAATGTTCCATCTTCCTGGAACCTCCTCTCCTTCGTTCTGGCGGTGAGAATTGAAGATGTCGCTTTTTGCTTGCTTGACCGGTCTGGCCGTGACGACTTGGACGCACTGAGACATGCAGTACACGAAGCGGCCGGAGCGAATTAAGCGAAGCAGGGACATGAACGCACGGAGCATAAATGGACATCATATCCTACATCGATCCCACGCATGTAGCTAGGCGGCGGCCGGTGTCCTGTCGTCGTCGGGTCGGTCAGCAGGTCCTCCTCGTGGAAGGAAAATAAACAAACTCTTCCAAAAAACCCTCCTGGCTCTACTCTTCCAAGCTTTGTTTAAGTTTACCAGACCCGGCCGGAAAAGCGAAACACACACTAAGAAAGCCAGTTCACAAGAAGAAATAGCATACTAGTATCAACCACAAGCATGCATGGTGCGGTCGTTCTCGAGCCCGATCGGTATTACTACCTTCGTTTTAAGGTTTAAGGCGTACACGATTTTCTAAGTACAGAATAACACTTCTTATTCTCAGTACGTATAGAAGAGGACGGATCAGAATGTTGAACAGAACTTGTAGTACTAGCGTGGATTATTGCATTGTCGTCTAGTACTAGCTAGCTGCGTCGGACCGTCGGTTCGTGTTGGTTAGCACCGGTCCTAGCCAATAGGCCACGTGGGCGTCGTGCCGCTGCCGTTGCACGCTTCCGGCCGCGAGTACGTACCGGACCTCTGCACGGGCTGTCCGTCCAGCTAGCTAGCTTGTGTATGCACAATTAAAAAGGGAAACTGCTAGGCGTCCTCCGGACTCCCATCGTCCTGCTTCCCGTTCTGACACGTGTCTATTTGCTGTAAAACATCTCGCGTTTGCTGTATATGTCCCCGCTTTTGCTTCCGAAGCAAAAAAAGATTCGTTTTAGAAATAGAACGTCTCGCCGGAGACCTCACCGGAGACCTCGTCGGAGACCATGCAGCAAAAAAATTGTGCTAATGCAGCAAAACCGTCTTCGCCGAAGACATCGTCGGAAACAACTCTTTGATGACCCTCGCCGGAGACCATGCAGCAAAAAAAGTTTCCGACGAAGTCGGTTTTGCTGCATTAGCACAATTTTTTTGCTGCATGATCTCCGGCGAGGTCTCCTGCGAGACGTTCTATTTTTAAAACGAATCGTTTTTTTCTTCGGAATCAAAAGCGGAGACATATGTAGCAAAAGCGGGCCGTTTTGCAGCAAAAATGAAAATTGGGGCGATTTTGGGGGGAGGAGGACGATGGAAACCCCCCATCGTCCGGGGGATCCATATCAGTTTCCATTAAAAAGTTGGGTAGCACTGAGCGTCCTCCGGACGATCGGGTGCTCCTATTGTCCTGGTCCCGGGAAGCGACACGTGTTCCCGTACCTGGTCAACAGAAGACATCGGTTCACACCCCTCTTTCTCTCCCCCACGAAACGCACGACCCCACAGTCTCACAAAAGGGAAATGACCATTGTCCTTATCACCTCTCGCTCTCCCAACCGTCGCAGGAGAGGACCCCGTCGCCAGAGAAGACGCTGTTACTGGAGAGGCCACCATCGCCGGAGAGGCCGCTCGCCCTTTGAAGCAAAGTCGGCCGCTTGTTGTAGCAGCGCCACCGCGCCTATGTAGCAGCGTCGCTCGCCCGTTGTAGCAGCGCTGCCGCTCCTATGTAGCAAGACCGCCTCGCCATTGTAGCAGCAGCACCGCCAGACCTCTGTAGCAGGACCCCTGAGCCTCTGTTGTAAGTCCGCCGGCCGTCGGTAGCAAAATCTGTCGCCGCCGGTAGCAACGCAGGTAGCAAGGCCGGCCTCCCCCCGTAGCAACGTCTGCCACCCATGGTAGCAAGGCAAGACCAGCGCATTAAGGTCTCGACCTCCACCACATACAGATCCTCCTCGTGGAACGGAAACAAACTCGCCAAAACCCTCCTGGGTCTACTCTTCCTAGCTTTGTTTAAGTTTACCAGCTGTTGTCTGAGAAAGACAGGCCCGGCCGTGGCGACCCGGCCGGAAAAGCGAAACACACGCTAAGCCAGTTGATCGTGGAAAGCGGCGATGACAAAGAAGAATATTATCAACCACAAGCATCGTGCGGTCGTTCTCGAGGCTGATCGGTATTACGGATTGAGACTTCTTTTTATTCGGTACGTATGGCAGAGAAACGGATCAGATGTTGAACAGAACTAGTTGTATACCAGCGGTGGATTGCATTGCCTGCTAGCTTTGTTGGACCGTCGGTTGCTTTGGATGGCGCCGGTCCTAGCCAATAGCCACGCGGGTTATCACTAGAGGCATCGATCAACGCAAATTTGATACACACTAATTGCAAGAACCATTCTTCCCAACCCTGATACAGATCAGGAAAAGGGCTAATTTCTAACAAAGTTTTTTTTTTTGTTGATTCCTTTCCCACAAACATCTTTTCTTTTCAGAGAAAAGGTTTTCAAAAGATATCCCGAAGGGGTCTTATTAGGTAAGGTAAGGAGTGACAGCTCTATTCAATAAGCTGCAGGTAGTTAGATCAATCCCCGTGTAGAAATGTGTGGTTATACCCATGGACAATATACGGGTTTAAGTTTGAACCGAAGTGGCCAATATAATTAATAGATGACTAAAGATTAATTAATAAAAAAAGACCAGAGAGTCCTTGTAAGTCTGGGGGAGCGAGGAGTACCCAAGCATCCCTTCTATTTTAAGAGCAACTCCAACAGAGGATACAAAATTTGGCGCTGTAAAATGCGTATGCAGCACGCGATCCGGGTTTATAGCGAGCCGCGCAAGAATCTCCTCCGGCAGAGGCATTAAAAACGTACGCACTAAATTTGCTAAATGTGCGGCGCAATTTAACAAGCGTGCGCTGAGGAGCGGTTCGTTAAAAGAAACGCGCGCAATCCCGGGCGCGGTAAAGATTTTCCTTCGTGCGGGAAGATAGCGCGTCTAATGGAGCGTGTGGCGCGTGCTCTCACGCCGAGAAAAGCAACTTTTAGCAGGCGGGCTATATTTTCCAGCGGCTGCTGGAGTTGCTCTAACTGCTCAGAGCCTGTTGCTAGATTTGTATGAGAAATTTTCCAGAGTCGTGTATAGCGGTATAGGTGGAGTACCGAGTACGCTGCATGTTACTGTCAACGAAAAGAAACAACACGGCCGGGGAGCCCCAAGAAAGTATGTATGCGATGATGTGGCCAGGATTTACATCACCATCATCGTCGTCTGTTTAATTAGACCGTGGACTTGACCGAGATTGATGCTCGTAGTTATGCTTCGTCAAAGTGTGCGTACGTAAACCTTGGGTTAATTTCCAGTGAACCCTGAGGGCATCGATCGGGTCTATGGTATTACTTGGTTCCTCATTTTTACAATCTTTAGGTGGCTCTGCACTATATTCATCATCTAAATTGGATATTTCTACATCCAGGGTATTTTTACATTGTTAGATTGAAAAAATATGGTTTGTATATGAATAATTATGTTTATATTTTCACCACAACCAAAAAATTTGACATAAAATAAAGTTTATGAGTCATCATAGTGTAAAAAAACACCGAAAATATGTATTTTACGTCCATTTTTTTACAGCATGTAAACAAAAAAATTATGTCATTTCTACATTTTATTATGTTCTTCTCGACGTATGAAGTAATACAAAATTTACAGGACGTAAAAAAATATACGATTCTAAAGATAGAGGGTGAGTGTAGAATAACTATTCTACAATAACTATTCTACACTACACCCTGGGTATCAAATAGCGTCACCCTATATATATATTAACCGGTCCGGTATGAGGATATATATTCACTCACTCGTGGATTGTGCTTGTTCGTCGCCTGGGACTACACCAGGGGCGGACCCATGTATAGCTGAGTGGGGGCAGTGGCCCCCACTCGGTTTTTTGAATTCAAGTGTAATTTGTTTATATTTAAAGAAAAATACATTAAAAAATCAAAATTTATACATGAAATGCCCCCACTCAAGTGAATTGCCCCCACTAAATTTTCTGGCTGGGTCCGCCACTGGACTACACGATCACCGACCCGGCCGGTCTTGTCTCACCATGTCCTCCACTCCACCTCGTTGAAGGAAAACTTTTGTTGAACGTGGGGAAAAGCTAGCACATCATGTAGTACTAGGTAATCCATCTTCCTGGAACCTCCTCTCCTTCATTCTGGCAGTGAGAATTAAAGATGTCGCTTGCTTGTTTCACCGGCCGGTCTGGCCGTGACGACTAGCTTGAACGCACAGACACGAAGGTGTAGTACACGAAGCGGAGCAAATTAATTAAGCGAAGCAGCGGCCTACATCGATCCCAGGAATGCATGTAGGCGGCCGCCGGTGTCCACTGGCCGTCCGGTCGTCGTCGGGTCGGTCAGCAGGTCCCCTCCTCGTGGAAGGAAAATAAACGAACTCTTCCAAAAAAAAAAAAACTCCTGGGTCTGCTCTTCCTAGTTTTGTTTAAGTTTACCAGACCCAGCCAGAAAAGCGAAACACGCACTAAGCCAGATCAGAGCATCCCCACTCGTTAGACGTTTCTAGGACAAAATTCGGACTTTTTTTTGCCAGACGAAACTTGGTTTCGGCCTGGAAACGCCGAGTTTTCCACTCGTGTTCTCAGGCCGAGTTCACAGGCGAAGAGAAAACGGCGACATATTCGAATTTTTATCGTTCCCGCCGGCGAGAGCTCGGCTAAAAGGTGTTCGACAGAATTACGCCCAACAAGTTCGGCGACAAATTATTACAGACCAGGGTAAAAAGGCTCGGTCATCAATCGTCGATGGGATGGGATCCTGCGGCGTGGTCGATGCGGCGGGGTCGGGCGTCTTGGCCGACTGGTTGGAGGAGGTGGAAGCGGAGCTCGGCGTAGCAGTGGCGTTCGGCGCAGGGGGTTTGGCGCAGTGCCAGGCGTGATCTTGGCGATATCCTCCTGGAGAAAGGCATTGCAGCGCGCCATGTACCAGGCCTTGACCGGCGAAGTGGCGGGAGTGGGGGGAATGGGGAAGAAAGGCAGGTGGGGAGCAAGAAAAGGGCGGGAGTTTGGCATTCTCTCGCCGACAGAGCTGTCTCACGCCCGTTTTCGTTTTGTCCGGCGGTCCAAGACGTTTTCGGGATCCTGGAAATGGCCTGAAAAGTCCGGACCAAAGTTCACTCGAATCCGAACGAAAAGATGTTCCTAGAAACGCGACTGGACCGAATTTCGACGTCCAGATCAGCGTACTGGGAATGCTAATGAAGATGCTCTCACAAGAAGAAAGAATATATCAACCGCAATTAAGCATGGTGCGGTCGTTCTCGAGGCCGATCGGTATTTCAGAATGAGACTTCTTTTTCTTTGGTACGTATGGCAGAGAGAACGGATCAGATATGTTGAACAGAACTAGTAGTACTAGCGTGGATTGCATTGTCGTCTGCTAGCTGCGTCGGACCGTCGCTTCGTGTTGGTTAGCGCCGGTCCTAGCCAATAGGCCACGCGGGCGTCGTGGCGCTGCCGTTGCACGCTTCTGGCCGCGAGTACGTACGGGACCTCTGCACGGGCTGTCCGCCTAGCTAGCCTGTGTGTGCGTGTTGAAAAGTTTATCAGATCTGCAGAATCTAATAACAAAACTATTTTTACAAAGAAAATTTCAGCCATAAAACAAGAAAACAACAAACGGCTTCTCGTACCAGAAATCCAAAACCGTCCATAAAAACAGCCATAAATCAAGAAAACAACGATCATTGGCACCGCCCCTCGAACTGCGTTTTAGGTGTCACCCCAAAACGTCCCGAAAACCAGAACAATAAACAATAGTCCATAGAAATATCCATAAAACGGTAAAACGACGAGCGCAAAATAAAACATGTCTAACATTTTGAGAGGGAGATAGTACAATTTTTTGACTTAACTTACCAATTTTGGTTATAATACACGAACTTCCGGTAATGAGACATATAAACCAGTGCAAACATAAACACGCTTCGACCAACACATGGAGAAAAGCAATCTTTATAAGTCAAGATTTGTGTCAACTTTTTTCCAATACTTCCACCTGCTGGCACAAATACGGTCCAACCAAACCATTCATGTAAGTCCCAACTTACCAAATGTAGGCAACGTATGTCGGGTCATAGCAGAGGTCGCATCTAATTCTATCTTATATAGGCAGCATCTGCGGATAAATTTTTGCAAGGACCTAAACAAACTTCAACCATTTGTACAACAATACCTCCCAGAGGAGAAGAGACTTTTATGTTGAACGTTTATACTTATTTTAGCATGTCGTAGTCTTAATGAGCGTACTATTTTTCTACTAATTATTTTCGCATAGCTAAACACGTTAGAAGTTAATAAATATTATTTTGTCATAGTTTTATTTGTAATATAGTTACAATATATATCATATACAAATACTGCCACTATACTAAACTTAAACAGTATTTTATGGAATCATCTTCTTCATAAACGAATTTTTGGCAACTACAGAAGTATTATATATACAAATTATGGTAGAGACCATCACTAAAACATATGGTCTACAAATATCTTAATGTAAATTTCTAGTGAATGATTTGGTGATCATATTTACGAAAAGTTCGAGAGTATAAGTAGTGTCTAAGACGTGATTGATAACACTATAGTGTTGAATGGTACTGTCACGCCCCGAAAATTGGGGACTGTGACTAGAAATTCCACGAATTCTCCCAAGGAAAAATCCGTGAAATTTCGAGTGATTACAAAACACAGCCATCGCATACAAACTCATAAGAATATTATTACATGGATAGTAAAAGTCACACAAATAGTTTTATTACAACTTGGCATAAAACGAGGTTCACTTTGTCTTAAAATCATTAAACCTTGATTAAAACATACAAACTTGGTGAGTTCACACACATGGCTACACTTCTAGGATCAGCCCTCGAGCGTAGGAATGACCTAGAATTCGAAATCTTCTCCGCAAAGGATAAAGTCAGGATCAACCTCCACGGTGTCTTCAGGTATTTCTGAAAAATGTTTATATAGCAAGGGTGAGTACAAAAGTACTCAGCAAGTCACAAGACGGTTTCCAGTTTAAATATTTACTTAAGATTAATTAGCCAGGAAGATCCCATAGGGTTTTCTCAAGGTCAATCCCATAATAGTATTATTTTCACCACTTTGCCAGACGGAGGAAAAACATCATCCACCCGTGGCATACTTAATTCCATCAAGTGACCACACTTGGTACCACTTATTTTCTTTTATATATATTTTTCTTTCGCTCTTATCTATGGATTTTAAATATGTAAGTGTGTGCCTCCGATGGTTCCGTGCTAAGCCACAGTGGCTCAAATCACTAGGGTTTGCGATATTTCTACCGTTAGCATCAGAACCTTTAATCGAAAGCTAAGTTTTTATCTACTCTATCTTTTGAAAGTTCTACCCGGAAAGGTCTCATCACTCGAATCCCACCGGGAGTATGTCAGGGCCACGGAAATCGATAACATACTATAGCATCCCGACTCCGAGTGTCTTCCCGTTGATCACCCATACCAGGGTCAATCTACCATGTAGAAAATCCATTGGAATAGAGTAGGGGGTTCTTACAATTTATGTGGTGTGTTTTATTGTTTTGTGGCAGGGATGTACCACAGGTTTACCCATCAACCAGGCCCAGATACTAGGGCACATAATCCAAAGTTGAGGCTCTCATCCGGGTGATGAGTCCTTTTTATACCAAGATTTTGAAGGTAAATATGACCTCCAAGAAATCATACAACAATCATGCATCATCCATCAAGCAAGTCCAGGGTTTCCACTAGGGTTGGTCTCAAGGCATAACATAAAATATTAATGGTTCAGGGGTTCTATTATTGCACATAGCTTCAATATTCTTAAATCATTTATCACCAAAATTTCATCAGTGAGAGAGGTGACTTGCCTAAAGAAAGGTCTCCGGAAGATCCTCGACTCCGAGATGGTGCACTCCTATGTCAAAATCCTCCAAGGCTTCACCAATGGGTCCTAAACTATTCAGAAATATCTGTCCAATGTCATTTCTTGTATTTGTAGACTAGAGTTGAAATATGAAATATAGAAACTTTTTATTTCATTATGTATGCGTGGGGGTTTTGGATTTTAAAAGCCTCAAGAAATGAATTTTTGAATACTTTGGAGATGATGTCAAAAGTTAGGGGTTTATGAGGACTAGTATACCCCCCTTTTATTTTAAAACTTTTAGCCAAAGAGATTTTGCAAAAGAGTTTGCTTTAAAACTAAACGCTAAATGGAAAACAAAAAAAATAGAAAAAGAAAATGGTTAACCTTTTTTTCTGGGCTAGGGAAAGAAACCAGCCAGCCCATCTTTGGCCTGGCCACGGCCTAGAAGGCAGCCCGTGCTGCGTACCGCTTCGGTACCACGGGGAAGAAAAGAAAAAAAAGGAAGCAGACAG
The DNA here is from genome assembly GCA_910589765.1 of Avena atlantica. Lineage (NCBI taxonomy): Eukaryota > Viridiplantae > Streptophyta > Magnoliopsida > Poales > Poaceae > Avena > Avena atlantica. The sequence goes on along the minus strand of OU342736.1, from coordinate 504,352,654 downwards.
GGAGGGAGAAGAAGAGAGGAGCTCACCGGCGGTCAGCGGTGTTGGAGGCAAGCTTGGCGACGGCGGTGGTTGAAATTGGCGGTGTAGAAGTGGTTGGGAGCGAGAGAGAGACTAATTCCCGCGAAAAAATTGAAGATTGGCAAGGCGGTGTGGCTTTTATAGGCGATGGGGCGCTCGGGAGGTTTGCCACATGGCAGCAGGGTGAAATTGGCGGTGTTGGCGAGCCTATCCATCGTTGTTGAGGTTCTCTGGAACCGCCTTGAAGCGGCCGACGTGTTCGGCCAGCTCTGGGAGTGCGGCAAGGTGGCGAGCAACGATGATTTGGACGGCGGGCGACAGCGTGGTCTCTGTACGGCGGATCGGCAGCGAGGTATGGCGACAGTGAGCGCGACCATAGACGGGGCGACGCGCGGCGCGGGAGTGCGCGTCAGCCACAGCGATGGTGGGCCAGGGGCGTCGTGGTTGTCCGCTGATGGAGGGATCGACGGCAGCTAGGATTTGCCCTGTTCTTCCTGTTCTTCATTTTTTCTGCTTGTTTTGTTTGGTTCTGATTTGATGAATTTGCAATTCAAATTTCTTTTATTGCATCGAAAATTTGGGTTGTTACAACCTACCCCCCTTAAAAAGAATCTCGTCCGAGATTCATTCTTCCTCTGTAAACAGATGCGGATATTTTTGTCGGATCTTCGATTCTTTTTCCCATATAGCTTCTGCTTCCATGCGATTACTCCATTGCACCTTACAGAACTTGATGTTTCGTGTCCTTATTTGTCGCTCATTGGATTCAAGGATTTTAACTGGCTTCTCTGTGTAGGTCAGATCCTCTTGGGGTTCGATTTCGTCCAGGGGTATCTTCTTTTTTGACGGCTCTAAGCATTTTCGAAGTTGTGATATATGAAACACATTATGTACTCTTTTTAGCTTTGGACTTAACTCCAGTTGGTAGGCAACTTCCCCTACTCGTTTTGTAATTTTGAATGGTCCCACAAATCTGGGTGCCAACTTACCTTTTGTGTGGAACCGCTGGATTGAATTGAAAGGAGTGACCCTTATATATACATAATCCCCTTCCTGAAAGCTAAGATCAATTCGGTGTTGGTCGGCATATTGTTTATATCTGGTTTGAGGTGCTTGGAGCTTTTCTCTAATAATTCTCACTTGAGTCTCTGCATCTTGAACTATTTGTGGTCCAAGAAGTTTCTTTCCTCCTACCTCAGTCTAATTTAACGGTGTTCTACAACTTTTTCTATACAGGACTTCAAATGGTGATCTCCCAATACTAGCTTGATAGCTGTTATTGCAGGAAAATTCCAGAAATGGTAAGCATGTATCCCATGCTACTCTATATACTAGTGCGCATGAACGTAACATATCTTTCAGGATTTGATTCACTCTCTCAGTTTGTCTGATGGTTTGAGGGTGGCATGCTGTACTAAAATCCAAATATGTCCCCTTGGCTTCATGTAACTTTTTCTAAAAGTGAGAAGTGAACTGCGACCCTCTATCGGAGCAAATCTTCTTAGGTACTCCATGCAACACTACAATCTTGGTTAGATATAACTCGGCAAGCTTATTCTTTCTATATGTTTGCTTTATGGGTATAAAGTGGGCTACCTTAGTCAATCTATCGACAATGACCCATATAGCATCATAACCATTTCTGGTCTTAGGTAAACCGGTAATAAAATCCATATCGATCTTCTCCCACTTCTAATCTGGAATAGGTAAAGGCTGAAGTAGTCCAACCAGCTTTTGGTGGCCTGCTTTCACTCGTTGGCATATGTCACAAAGTGTAACATATTCACCAATTTCTCGTTTCATATTTCTCCACCAATAATTCTTTTTCAAATCCTGGTACATTTTCGTACCTCCGGGGTGTATAGAGAATGCTGAAGCATGTGCTTCCTGCAGGATCAAGTCTCTTAAATCCTTTTTATTTGGTACAAACAGACGGTTTCAGAAGTATAGTACTCTCTAGTCATCTAGTGAAAAGTCTAGTGCCTCATTTTTCCGCACTTTCTCTTTAAGCCTTTATATTTCTTCATCTTTTTCCCGGGCTTGCTTGATTCGTTCATCCAATGTGGTTTGTGTAGGGGTTCGTAGCATGGAAAACAAAAATTTTCTATCGCATACAAACAAACAAGCCAAGATCTATCTACTAGATTGTAGCAACGAGTCGATGGTATAACTTACCCTCGAAGATTCCAAAGCGTTTAACGAGAGCGGATTCTCGTGGGTGATGTAGTCGTACTCTTTCCGATCTCAAGATCGTGTAGACGATCCTTCCGGCGCCACGTTCCGGCAGCGCTCCCGCAGTCGGTCACACGTTCGGTACTCGACGAAGACCTTCCTCTCCCTTGTTCCAGCAGGCAGCGGAGGTTGTAGTACTCTCCTCGCGATTCCGGCAGCACAACGGCGTGGTACCGGAAGTAGAGGGGAAATCCCGCAGGGCTTCGCCTTAAGCCGGTGCGAGTATGGTGGAGCTTATGAGAGAGGCTATTAGTGGTCTAGTAATTAGACACACCAATTAGAAGGCTCTAAACCAATTAGAAGGCTCTAAACCGCTGGCTAAAGCAATTAGAAGCTCTAATCCAAAACGGCTCTAAACCGGAGATCTAGAGGTGAAAGTTGTGTGTCTAGGAGGGGAGCCCTGCCCCTCCTTATATAGGTGGGAGGGGGCTGGCGCCAAGGGGAGGAGAGTCCCTCCCCAAGTCGGCTTGGTGGTGCGCCGGCCAAGGGAGGAACCCTCCTCCAATTCGGCCTCCACCAATCCTCCTTCTCCTCTTTCCGAAAACTGGCAGTTTGACTTTTCAAACTTGCCGTTTGACTTTTCAAACTAGGATTTGATTTAATCCCTTATTTGGAACAGCGATGACACTAAATACATGATGCAATCATTCCAACATGCAATGACACATTCATGTACCCCTTCCCCTCCGGAGTGCCGGACATTCCGGAACCTTCTAGAATATTCCCGATGAAAACACCGGAATCATTCCCGAACTCCGAAACGGGACTTTCCTTATATGAATCTTATTCTCCGGACCATTCCGGATCACCTCGTGATATCCCGGATCCCATCCGAGACTCCGAACAACATTCGGTCTCTTTCTCATAACACCCTAACTACTCAAACAACGTCGAATCCTTAAGTGTGTCTCCCTACGGTTCGTGAATTATGCGGACATGATCGAGACACTTCTCCGAACAATAACCAATAGAGGAATCTGGAAATTCATATGGCTCCCACATATTTCTACGATTACTTTGCGATCGAATGAACCACTTACATACGATACCAATTTCCCTTTGTCTCACGATATGTTACTTATCCGAGGTTATGATCGTCGGTATCTCTGCATACCTAGTTCAACCTCGTTACTGACAAGTACTCTTTTCTCGTTCCCGTGATATGTGATCCCTTGTGACCAAGTCACATGCTTGCAAGCTAATTGGATGACATTCCACCGAGAGGGCCCAGAGTATATCTATCCGTCATGTGGATGGACAAATCCCACTCTTGATCCATGTGTCTCAACCAAAACTTTCCGAACACTCAATGCCACCTTTATAACCACCCAGTTACGGTGTGGTGTTTGATGTCATCAAAGCATCCATCCGGTAAAGGTGATATGCATGATCTCATGGTCGAAGGAATTAGGTTACTATGTATCAGAAAGCATATAGCAATTGAACTATTGAAATGACTTGATCTTTATGCTACGCTTATCTATAGGAGTATGTCCACCATATCATTCTCCTAACGATATGATCTTGTTGTTGACAACATCTCAATGTTCATGATAGGGAAACCACAATCATCTATCAACCAACAAGCTAGTGAAGTATAGAGGCTATACTAGGGACTTCTAATTAAGTTTACAAATCACACAAGTATCAATGTTTCCTTGTTAATACTATTATAGCATGAATGTAAACATTTATCATAAACACGAAGATATAATAATAACCACATTTATTATTGCCTCTAGGGCATATCTCCAACAGTCTCCCACTTGCACTAGAGTCATCTAATCTAGATTACATGGTAATATACCGAACACCCATGGCAGTTTGGTGTTGGTCATGTTTTGCCCTCGGGAGAGGTTTAGTCAACGGATCCGCCACATTCAGATCTGTGTGTACTTTGCAAATCTTTATATCCCCATCCTGGATATGTTCTCGAATAGCGTGAAAACGCAGCTTGATATGCTTCAGCTTCTTGTGTGACCTTGGTTCTTGCGCATTGGCTATGGCGCCCATGTTATCACAGTAGATAGACATTGGGTCCAGCGCACTAGGAACCACACCCAGCTCTGTAATGAACTCTTTCATCCATATCGCTTCTTGTGAAGCCTCCGAAGCAGCCATGTATTCCGATTCAGTTGAAGATCTCGCCACAACGCTTTGCTTTGCACTCCTCCAGCTAACTGCTGCACCATTCAAAATAAATACGTATCCGGATTGTGATTTAGAATCATCCGGATCTGTGTTCCAACTAGCATCGGTGTAACCATTAACAACGAGCTGTTCATCACCTCCATAAGAAAGAACCATATCCTTAGTTCTTCTCAAGTATTTAAGGATGTTTTTGACCGCTGTCCAATGATCCACTCCTGGATCACTTTGATATCTGCTAGTTAAACTAACAGCATATGCAATGTCGGGTCTAGTACATAGCATGGCATACATTAGAGATCCTATGGCTGAGGCATAGGGAGTCTTACTCATCCTTTCTCTATCTTCTGCCGATGTCGGACTTTGAGTTTTACTCAAGGTCGTATTGGGCAACATGGGCAAGAACCCTTTCTTGCTTTCTTCCATTCCAAATCTCTTTAGAACTTTGTCCAAATATGTACTCTGTGACAATGATATTTGGCGTTTCGATCTATCTCTATAAATCTTTATGCCTAATATGTAAGCTGCTTCGCCAAGATCCTTCATTGAAAAACTATTATTCAAATATTCCTTGACACTATTAAGAAGGTCTACATCATTCCCAATCAACAATATGTCATCCACATATAGTATTAAGAATGCTACAGAGCTCCCACTCACTTTCTTGTAAATACAAGCTTCTCCATAAGTTTGTATAAAACCAAAACTTTTGATTACCTTATCAAAACGTTGATTCCAACTTCGGGATGCTTGCTTCAATCCATAGATGGATCGTTGAAGTTTGCATACCTTGTTAGCATCTTTAGGATCGACAAAACCTTTGGGTTGCATCATATACAACTCTTCATCAATGTCTCCATTGAGGAATGCTGTTTTGACATCCATCTGCCATATCTCATAATCATAATATGCAGCGACTGCTAACATAATCCTCACAGACTTTAGTTTCGCTACCGGTGAGAAAGTCTCATCGTAGTCAACTCCTTGAATTTGTCGAAACCCTTTTGCGACAAGTCGAGCTTTATAGACAGTAACATTACCATCAGCATCTGTTTTCTTCTTGAAAATCCATTTGTTCTCGACAGCCTTTCGGCCATCTGGTAAGTCCACCAAAGTCCATACTTGGTTTTCGTACATGGATCCAATCTCGGATTTCATGGCTTCTTGCCATTTATTGGAATCTGGGCTCATCATTGCTTCCTCATATGTCTCGGGGTCATCGGTGTTGTCCACCACCATGACATTCATAACGGAATCATACCATTCGGGAGTGGTACGAGTTCTCGTCGACCTCCGAGGCTCTGTAGCAACTTCAACCGAAGTTTCATGATCACCATCATTAGCTTCCTCTCTTATTGGTGCAGGCACCACAGGAACTTCTTCCGGTGCTGCGCTACTCGCAATTTCGAGAGAAGGTTCGACAACCTCGTCAAGTTCTACTTTCCTTCCAGTCAATTCTTTCGAGAGAAATTCCTTCTCTAGAAAAGATCCATTCTTGGCAACAAAGATTTTGCCTTCGGATCTATGATAGAAGGTATACCCAATAGTTTCCTTCGGGTATCCTATGAAGACGCATTTTTCCGCTTTGGGTTCAAGCTTGTCCGGCTGTAACTTCTTTACATAGGCTTCGCATCCCCAAACTTTAAGGAACGACAATTTAGGTTTCTTCCCAAACCATAATTCATACGGTGTCGTTTCAACGGATTTAGATGGTGCCCTATTTAAAGTGAATGCGGCTGTTTCTAATGCATAACCCCAAAATGATAGCGGTAAATCTGTAAGTGACATCATAGAACGAACCATATCTAAGAGAGTTCGATTACGACGTTCAGACACACCATTACGCTGTGGTGTTCCCGGCGGTGTCAATTGTGAAAGTATTCCGCATTTCTTCAAATGCTCGCCAAACTCGTAACTTAGATATTCACCTCCACGATCAGAACGTAGAAATTTAATCTTCTTGTTACGTTGATTCTCTACCTCACTTTGAAACTCCTTAAACTTCTCGAAAGTTTCGGACTTATGTTTCATGAAATAGATATACCCATATCTACTCAAGTCATCCGTGAAGGTAGGAACATAACGATAACCACTGCGCGATGTTACACTCATTGGACCACACACATCGGTATGTATGATTTCCAATAAGTCTGTAGCTCGCTCCATCATACCAGAAAATGGAGTCTTAGTCATTTTTCCCATCAGACATGCTTCGCATCTTTCAAGTGATTCAAAATCAAGTGATTCAAGAAGTCCATCGGAATGGAGTTTCTTCATACGTTTCACTCCGATGTGACCAAGACGACAGTGCCACATATAGGTTGAATTATCGCTTGATTTCAATCGTTTAGCCTCAATGTTGTTGATATGTGTATTTCTACTATCGAGATTCAATAAGAATAGACCATCTATCAAAGGTGCATGTGCATAAAACATATTACTCATATAAATAGAACAACCATTATTCTCGGATTTAAACAAGTAACCGTCTCGCAATAAACAAGATCCCGATATAATGTTCATGCTCAACGCAGGCACCAAATAACAATTATTTAAGTATAAAACTAATCCCGATGGTAGATGAAGGGGTAGCGTGCCGACCGCGATCACATCAACCTTTGATCCGTTTCCCACGCGCATCGTCACCTCGTTCTTCGCTAGCTTCCGTTTATTCTGCAGCACCTGTTTCGAGTTACAGATATGAGCAACCGAACCAGTATCAAATACCCAGGCACTACTACGAGTACTAGTGAGATACACATCAATAACATGTATATCAGATATACCTTTCTTCTTGATGTTGCCGTTCTTCAAATCCGCCAAGTACTTTGGGCAATTCCGCTTCCAGTGACCTTCTCCCTTGCAGTAAAAGCACTCAGTATCAGGCTTAGGTCCAGCCCTGGTCTTCTTCGTCGGCGTGGTAGCTTTCTTACCACCCTTCTTGAAGTGTCCCTTTTGCTTAGACTTGCCTTTCTTGAATTTGGTGGTCTTATTGACCAACAACACTTGGTGCTCTTTCTTGATCTCCACTTCTGCAGATTTCAACATGGCAAAGAGTTCTGGCAACGTCTTGTTCATGTTCTGCATGTTGTAGTTCATCACAAAGTTCTTGTAACTTGGTGGTAGTGATTGGAGGACACGGTAAATCCCCAAAGCATTAGGAATCACTATACCCAAGCTTTGAAGTTTGTTTGCGTGCCCTGACATCTTAAGCACATGCTCACTGACGGAGCTGCCTTCTTCCATCTTGCAGTTAAAGAACTTTTCAGAAGCTTCATAGCTTTCAATTGCCGCATGAGTCTCAAAAATCAATTTGAGATCCTCGACAATATCATATGGGTCTGAATCCTCAAACCTTTTCTGAAGCTCCGATTCTAAACCATACAAGATAGCACACTGAACTATGGAGTACTGATTCTTCCGAGCGAGGTAAACATTCTTTACTTCATCGGGAGCATCAGCTGCAGGTGGGTCACCCAGCGGTGCATCCAGCACATAGGTCAAATTACCAGCTGTGAGGACAATCCTCAAATTGCGGAACCAATCCGCGAAGTTGCTTCCATTGTTTTTCAACTTTTCTTTCTCTAGGAACGCATTAAAATTGATGGTAGGGGCTGCCATTGATCTACAACATATTTGCAATAGTTTAGACTAAGTTTATGATAAATTGAGTTCAAATTAATTAATGTAATTAAACTAGGTGAACTCCCACTCAAAACAACATCCCTCACATTGTTTTAGTGATCACACGAACCAAATCCACTACATCAACACCGATCATCACGAGAGTTGATATAGTTTCAATGGCGAACAATCGTCATGTTCATCATATCTACTATATGATTCATGCTTTACCTTTCGGTGATCCGTGTTCCGAGACCATGTCTGTACATGCTAGGCTCGTCAAGATCAAACCTTAGTTTCCGCATGAGCAAATCTGGCTTGCCCACGTTGTATACACTTGCGGAATCTAACACACCCGATCATCACGTGGTGCTTCGAAATAACAAGCTTTAGCAACGGTGCTAACTAAGGGTGAACACTTTATGACTTGAAATTCATGTGCATGAGGGATCATCTTATAATGCTACCGTCGTCTACTAAGCAATACAAGATGCATAAAGGATTAACATCACATGCAATTCAATATATATGTGATATGATATGGCCTTTCTTCTTTGTGCTTTGATCTCCATCTTCAAGCACGAACATGATCTCCATCATCACCGGCATTGCATCAAGGTCAATGACGCCTCTCCATGGTTGTCGTCCACCGGCTTCAACTATTACAACTACTTTGAATAGACACGCGGGTCTTAACATAAATTAAAGACAACCATATGGCTCCTGCCGGTTGCCGACTTACAATAAGGAACATTGCATACATCAAATATAATCACAATCATGGCCATATCACATCACTGCACACCCCTGCAAAACAAAGTTAGACGCCTCTACTTTCTTTGCATATTTTACGTGGTTTGGGGCTTTCAATAAGTGTCGTTCTAACTTACGAACAAGAACCACAACGTTGACACAAGTATTGTTAATCACCCGTTGTGTATTGGATCTTTACTATGCTAGGAGAAACAGGCACCCGCAAAGCCACTTATGCAATACAAGTTGCATGTCAAGCGTGGAGCAAGTCTCATGAACGATGTCATGTAAGGTTAGCCCGGGCCGCTTCATCCCAACATACCGCAAGATGCAAAGTACACAAGAAGCAATCGACAATAAAAGCATCAACGCCCACAATGACCATTGTGTTCTACTCGTGCAACAGATCTACATATAGACACGGCTCTGATACCACTGTAGGGGTTCGTAGCATGGAAAACAAAAATTTTCTATCGCATACAAACAAACAAGCCAAGATCTATCTACTAGATTGTAGCAACGAGTCGATGGTATAACTTACCCTCGAAGATTCCAAAGCGTTTAACGAGAGCGGATTCTCGTGGGTGATGTAGTCGTACTCTTTCCGATCTCAAGATCGTGTAGACGATCCTTCCGGCGCCACGTTCCGGCAGCGCTCCCGCAGTCGGTCACACGTTCGGTACTCGACGAAGACCTTCCTCTCCCTTGTTCCAGCAGGCAGCGGAGGTTGTAGTACTCTCCTCGCGATTCCGGCAGCACAACGGCGTGGTACCGGAAGTAGAGGGGAAATCCCGCAGGGCTTCGCCTTAAGCCGGTGCGAGTATGGTGGAGCTTATGAGAGAGGCTATTAGTGGTCTAGTAATTAGACACACCAATTAGAAGGCTCTAAACCAATTAGAAGGCTCTAAACCGCTGGCTAAAGCAATTAGAAGCTCTAATCCAAAACGGCTCTAAACCGGAGATCTAGAGGTGAAAGTTGTGTGTCTAGGAGGGGAGCCCTGCCCCTCCTTATATAGGTGGGAGGGGGCTGGCGCCAAGGGGAGGAGAGTCCCTCCCCAAGTCGGCTTGGTGGTGCGCCGGCCAAGGGAGGAACCCTCCTCCAATTCGGCCTCCACCAATCCTCCTTCTCCTCTTTCCGAAAACTGGCAGTTTGACTTTTCAAACTTGCCGTTTGACTTTTCAAACTAGGATTTGATTTAATCCCTTATTTGGAACAGCGATGACACTAAATACATGATGCAATCATTCCAACATGCAATGACACATTCATGTACCCCTTCCCCTCCGGAGTGCCGGACATTCCGGAACCTTCTAGAATATTCCCGATGAAAACACCGGAATCATTCCCGAACTCCGAAACGGGACTTTCCTTATATGAATCTTATTCTCCGGACCATTCCGGATCACCTCGTGATATCCCGGATCCCATCCGAGACTCCGAACAACATTCGGTCTCTTTCTCATAACACCATAACTACTCAAACAACGTCGAATCCTTAAGTGTGTCTCCCTACGGTTCGTGAATTATGCGGACATGATCGAGACACTTCTCCGAACAATAACCAATAGAGGAATCTGGAAATTCATATGGCTCCCACATATTTCTACGATTACTTTGCGATCGAATGAACCACTTACATACGATACCAATTTCCCTTTGTCTCACGATATGTTACTTATCCGAGGTTATGATCGTCGGTATCTCTGCATACCTAGTTCAACCTCGTTACTGACAAGTACTCTTTTCTCGTTCCCGTGATATGTGATCCCTTGTGACCAAGTCACATGCTTGCAAGCTAATTGGATGACATTCCACCGAGAGGGCCCAGAGTATATCTATCCGTCATGTGGATGGACAAATCCCACTCTTGATCCATGTGTCTCAACCAAAACTTTCCGAACACTCAATGCCACCTTTATAACCACCCAGTTACGGTGTGGTGTTTGATGTCATCAAAGCATCCATCCGGTAAAGGTGATATGCATGATCTCATGGTCGAAGGAATTAGGTTACTATGTATCAGAAAGCATATAGCAATTGAACTATTGAAATGACTTGATCTTTATGCTACGCTTATCTATAGGAGTATGTCCACCATATCATTCTCCTAACGATATGATCTTGTTGTTGACAACATCTCAATGTTCATGATAGGGAAACCACAATCATCTATCAACCAACAAGCTAGTGAAGTATAGAGGCTATACTAGGGACTTCTAATTAAGTTTACAAATCACACAAGTATCAATGTTTCCTTGTTAATACTATTATAGCATGAATGTAAACATTTATCATAAACACGAAGATATAATAATAACCACATTTATTATTGCCTCTAGGGCATATCTCCAACAGTTTGAACTTGTAGAGTCATTACTACTCCTTCGTCAACTAATTTGAAATTCAGCTTTTGGAATTCTTTTCCTAAATCCAACTGATCTTGCCGCATAGTTGCGGTGCTATGATATATTTTTCGGCTCAATGCATCTGCTACCACATTGGTCTTACCGGGTTTGTACTGAAATTCCAACTCAATAATCCTTTATCAATTCGAACCATCTTTGTTGCCGAAGATTTAAATCGGGCTGTGTAAAAATATATTTATGATCTGAAAATATCTCACGCTTATTTCCTAACAAATAGTGTCTCCATATTTTTAACGCACGTACCACGGCTGCTAGCTCCAAGTCATGTGTTGGATAATTTTCTTCGTGTGGTCGGAATTGTCTTGACGCATAGGATATGACTTTGCCGTCTTGCATCAGCACACATCCAAGTCCTTGTTTTGATGCATCACAATATATCTGAAACCCTTTATACGAAACTGGTAAAACTAAGACTGGTGCGGTGGTTAGCCGGTTCTTCAATTCCTGAAATGCACTTTCGCATTTACTTGTCCATTCATAATCTTTATCCTTGTTCGGCAATTGGGTTAGTGGTCGGCGGATTCTTGAAACTCCTTCGATAAACCTCCTATAATATCCTGCCAATCCTAAGAAACTTCGAACTTCTTTCATGTTTGTTGGGGCCTTCCATTCCAATATTTCTTTCACCTTCTCTGGATCCATTTTAACTCCTTCTTCTGATATAATGTGACCTAGAAAAGCAATTTCCTTCATTTTGAATTCATGTTTAGAAAACTTTGCGATTATCTTATGCTCTCTTAGCCTTGTTAGAACTTGCCTCAAGTGTCGCTCGTGCTCATCAGGACTACTTGAGTATACTAGGATATCATCGACAAAGACCACTAAAAATTGGTCCAAAAAGTCCATCATTACCTTATTCATGAGATTCATGAAAAAGGATAGTGCATTGGTTAATCCAAAAGGCACTACCGTAAATTCATACAATCCATATCTGGTAGTAAAATCGGTCTTTGGTCTATCCTCTGGGCGAATTTTCAGCTGATGATATCTAGATCTTAGGTCAATCTATGAAAAGATTTTAGCATTTATCAATTGGACAAAAAGATCATCAATTATGGGAAGAGGGTATTTATTCTAAATGGTGACTGCATTCAGTCCTCGGTAGTCTACACATAGTCTCGAGCCACCATTCTTCTTCTTTGCAAATAATACCAGTGCTGCCCATGACGAGATGCTTGGTTGTATAAAGTTCTTGTCTAGTAACTCGTCAATTTGCTTCTTCAACTCTACTATCTCCTTTCTTGACATGTGGTATGGTTGCTTTGTAATTGGTTATATTCCGGGTTTAAGTTCTATTTTAAATTCCACCTCTCTATCTGGTGGTTCCCCAGGTAATTCCTATGGGAACACATCTGCAAATTCTTTAACCACCGAAATTTACATTACTTCTGCTACCGTACTACATATCCTCTTCTTATGCTTCCTCAGAAAGGAATTTTGTGACTTCATCCTTAGGGTCAGATTATTCAGACTGGTGACATAAACCAGTTTCTCCTCACAATCGACCTTTGCCTTATATTTATATAACCAGTCCATTCCTAAATATGACATCCAAATCTCTTAGTTGCTAGTGTATCAGGTTTGCTTTAAAATTTTCTCCTTGAATGTCTATTTCTACCTCATTGGTCTTTGATTGAGCTTTCATCTTTGCTTCGGGTTCTGACTGGCTTCCTAAAAATTTATCCACCAAGCCGCGGCAGATCCTTGCAGTTGGTGTGATGCAAAAAGCACATTTTCCCATGTCCTCACATCCTATGGTTTGCAGTCATCGTTCAACATATCTAAGCTAGTCATTGGAGTCTAATGGCTCATCTGATCCATAGAAACTGGAGGATTCATTTTCTAAAAATCTCCCCACCTTGGTTTTCTTGATTCCTTCTTTGCTTCCGGACTTCCCTTTTGTTCTGCTAATTTTGTTGCTATTCTTTATAGCATCTAGTCATGCGTTTCTATCATCCTCATACTTAAACACACAAACATGCATACATCACATACACCACCCAACATAGCACACTTTATTTTAAACACACAAACCTAGACTATACTAGCGCCTCCCTTGGAACAACTATTTGTCGTCTGATGAAGGGTTGCTTCCGGTATAGGACTCACATTCCATTGGTTCCTCTTCCTCTTCGTTTTCCTGAGTTGGTGGTGCTTCTGATTCTTTCGGATTCGCTTGTGGGACATTCTTGAAGCGTTTAAGATATTTTCTTGGTCCATATAGCTTTAATATTCTTCGCTCCCGGTCCTTGGGATTGGTCCCCTTGGCAAGCCTTTAATCGTTTCGTACTAGGACCAGTCATATTTTGTTGGGCACTTAAAGCTTCTTTATGTCTTGCCTCCAAGTCGACTATGTTCTGACGAAGATATATATTTTCGCCTCGCAACGGAACTATCTCATCTTGGGCTTCTTGATATTCCTTCCTAATTTTCCCATATTGCCCTGTCACAAAGGCGATGTCTATTAATAGTTCTATCTCCGATCCGTTGTTCACGAATGGCGGAAATGGTACTCCCACACTATTCTCGTCGTTCAGCTCCTGAGCCATGAGTCAACAGATGGACTCATCAAATGTGTCATCATACTTATGATGCGGGTTTAGTATGGCCTTTCGAAATGCATCCTGAATAGCATTCTCTTCCATATCTCTTTGTCCGACGTAGGTGGTTTCAGTACCGTTAACTTTTACATTAACCCGTCTTGTCCAGTACTGGAGTATCCCATGTGCAAAAATAGCTTTTGCATAAAAGTATGGGAGGTTCCGTCTTGGCACAAAAAGACACCCCAACATCCTCCATAAAAGTTGGTCCCATCCCCCGAGGGAGAGGTATAAAAATAATTTCCCAAGGATCATATCTTGTATTTGCAAACTATGGTTGAAATATGAAGGAAAGAAACCTTCATTCTACCAATATATACATAAGGGTTTTTTTAATAAAAACTCAAGAAATAGTTATTTTTGAGAATATTGGAAAGGGTGTCGATATTTAGGGGTTTATGAGGATTAAAATGAACCCCTTTATTTTAATTTTTTTGTCAAAGCAGTTTTGCAAAAAAAAAAATTTGCTTAAAACAAACCCTAAAATGAAAAAATGAAAATAAAAGGGTTTAAAGAGCGAAGTTTTTTTTTTGCTTTTCACATATAATTTTTTTCTCTTATAAAATTTATATCCAAAAACAAAAGATCTTAAGAGCTTAATAAACACTTCAAGAAAAAAATTCTATTTTTATTTTGTAAGTATGTACCATTTTCTAAAAATCGGGGTCTTTCCTACGGTCAAGGCTGGCTCTGATACCACTCTGTCACGCCCCGAAAATTGGGGACCGTGACTAGAAATTCCACGAATTCTCCGAAGAAAAAATCCGTGAAATTTCGAGTGATTACAAAACACAGCCATCGCATACAAACTCATAAGAATATTATTACATGGATAGTAAAAGTCACACAAATAGTTTTATTACAACTTGGCATAAAACGAGGTTCACTTTGTCTTAAAATCATTAAACCTTGATTAAAACATACAAACTTGGTGAGTTCACACACATGGCTACACTTCTAGGATCAGCCCTCGAGCGTAGGAATGACCTAGAATTCGAAATCTTCTCCGCAAAGGATAAAGTCAGGATCAACCTCCACGGTGTCTTCAGGTATTTCTGAAAAATGTTTATATAGCAAGGGTGAGTACAAAAGTACTCAGCAAGTCACAAGACGGTTTCCAGTTTAAATATTTACTTAAGATTAATTAGCCAGGAAGATCCCATAGGGTTTTCTCAAGGTCAATCCCATAATAGTATTATTTTCACCACTTTGCCAGACGGAGGAAAAACATCATCCACCCGTGGCATACTTAATTCCATCAAGTGACCACACTTGGTACCACTTATTTTCTTTTATATATATTTTTCTTTCGCTCTTATCTATGGATTTTAAATATGTAAGTGTGTGCCTCCGATGGTTCCGTGCTAAGCCACAGTGGCTCAAATCACTAGGGTTTGCGATATTTCTACCGTTAGCATCAGAACCTTTAATCGAAAGCTAAGTTTTTATCTACTCTATCTTTTGAAAGTTCTACCCGGGAAGGTCTCATCACTCGAATCCCACCGGGAGTATGTCAGGGCCACGGAAATCGATAACATACTATAGCATCCCGACTCCGAGTGTCTTCCCGTTGATCACCCATACCAGGGTCAATCTACCATGTAGAAAATCCATTGGAATAGAGTAGGGGGTTCTTACAATTTATGTGGTGTGTTTTATTGTTTTGTGGCAGGGATGTACCACAGGTTTACCCATCAACCAGGCCCACATACTAGGGCACATAATCCAAAGTTGAGGCTCTCATCCGGGTGATGAGTCCTTTTTATACCAAGATTTTGAAGGTAAATATGACCTCCAAGAAATCATACAACAATCATGCATCATCCATCAAGCAAGTCCAGGGTTTCCACTAGGGTTGGTCTTAAGGCATAACATAAAATATTAATGGTTCAGGGGTTCTATTATTGCACATAGCTTCAATATTCTTAAATCATTTATCACCAAAATTTCATCAGTGAGAGAGGTGACTTGCCTAAAGAAAGGTCTCCGGAAGATCCTCGACTCCGAGATGGTGCACTCCTATGTCAAAATCCTCCAAGGCTTCACCAATGGGTCCTAAACTATTCAGAAATATCTGTCCAATGTCATTTCTTGTATTTGTAGACTAGAGTTGAAATATGAAATATAGAAACTTTTTATTTAATTATGTATGCGTGGGGGTTTTGGATTTTAAAAGCCTCAAGAAATGAATTTTTGAATACTTTGGAGATGATGTCAAAAGTTAGGGGTTTATGAGGACTAGTATACCCCCCTTTTATTTTAAAACTTTTAGCCAAAGAGATTTTGCAAAAGAGTTTGCTTTAAAACTAAACGCTAAATGGAAAACAAAAAAAATAGAAAAAGAAAATGGTTAACCTTTTTTTCTGGGCTAGGGAAAGAAACCAGCCAGCCCATCTTTGGCCTGGCCACGGCCTAGAAGGCAGCCCGTGCTGCGTACCGCTTCGGTACCACGGGGAAGAAAAGAAAAAAAAAGGAAGCAGACAGGGAGGGAGAAGAAGAGAGGAGCTCACCGGCGGTCGGCGGTGTTGGAGGCAAGCTTGGCGATGGCGGTGGTTGAAATTGGCGGTGTAGAAGAGGTTGGGAGCGAGAGAGAGACTAATTCCCACGAAAAAATTGAAGATTGGCAAGGCGGTGTGGCTTTTATAGGCGATGGGGCGCTCGGGAGGTTTGCCACATGGCAGCAGGGTGAAATTGGCGGTGTTGGCGAGCCTATCCGTCGTTGTTGAGGTTCTCTGGAACCGCCTTGAAGCGGCCGACGTGTTTGGCCAGCTCTGGGAGTGCGGCAAGGTGGCGAGCAGCGATGATTTGGACGGCGGGCGACGGCGTGGTCTCTGTACGGCTGAGCGGCAGCGAGGTATGGCGACAGTGAGCGCGACCGTAGACGGGGCGACGTGCGGCGCGGGAGTGCGCGTCAGCCACAGCGATGGTGGGCCAGGGGCGTCGTGGTTGTCCGCTGATGGAGGGATCGACGGCAGCTAGGGTTTTCCCTGTTCTTCCTGTTCTTCATTTTTTCTGCTTGTTTTGTTTGGTTCTGATTTGATGAATTTGCAATTCAAATTTCTTTTATTGCATTGAAAATTTGGGTTGTTACAGGTACACTTCAGTATTAGGCGGCTCTTTTAGTAAGCCCTCCGCGGTTTGCTTAGTCTATGTGACAGCCGCATGCATGTGCATGTGCAACAGCAGGACGCATGCGGCACGACATGGAGTTCACAATGGAGTCCACCACGGAGTAGTAGGCTAGCGAGGTGGTCGAACCATAGACTAGGCAGAGGTCACTTCTATTGTTGTGCTGGAAGAAGGATATCTTCGTCTTGTCCTCATCAACAGAGCTTCTTCCACCCACAGTACCATCTGAGACGGCATAGATCCTTCTCCGCCCCTTCTCGGTCAGCAGGTCCTCCCTCGTGGAACGGAAAACAATCTTGCCAAAACCCTCCCGGGTCTATATTAAGCTAAGTTTACCAGCTTGCTGAGAAACAACAGCGCATATAGTTGTCGACGTAGTACGTGGCGACCTGACCGGAAAAGCGAAACACACGTACGTACACTATAAGCCCCAGTTGATCGATCGATCGTGGAGAGCGGCGATGGCAAGAAGAAGAATATTTCAACCACACAAGGAACGGAACAGAGAGATACTCCCTCAGTTTCAAAATATAAAACTTTATAAAACAAATGTATATAGACTACTTTTAGTATATAGTCCCACTCAGGTTTAAAGTGAATTTAGACACTAAAAAAGTCTAGATACATTTTTTTTATAAACTTAAAACATCTTATATTTTGAAATGGAGGAAGTAGCTAGCATCGTGCGGTCGTTCTTGAGGCCACGACGGTCATGTATGAAGAGAGTAACGTACGGCACGAGCAACGTGACCCCCACGCCACGCATGCAGGAAACTTCCATCTATTGATCCTGTACAAAAACAATCTTCGGCGACGCATGCATCAGCACGACCTGGTTGGCGCCGGTCCTGTTCATATTGTGATGCTTGGTTTTGGGTGTCGTAATGTGCGTCTACGTACTTACGTACGTCTTTTGACGGGGCCGGTGTGGGCATATATGTCGTCTAGCTTGTGTGATATGTCGTCTAGCTTGTGTGATACGAAAGCGATTTAGAGTATATGGTGCAACCAAGACGCTCAGTGATCCTCACCTCCTTTTAACCATAGTGGGCTTGCCCATGTTTCTGCTACGTCGACTGAATTAATTCTAGTTCTTTTATGAAATAGTCAAATGGTGAAAAAAAACAAATTTCAAACAAATAGAAGACCATTTTATTTTGTTGCAGTCAGTTAAATGTTGGTACAAGTTTTGCTTTATTCTTGTTTTCTACTATTCGTTTACATTTGATCCAAATTAAGATGACCTATTTCAGGTTTTTTCAGATTACTTGCATCTTGGAGCATCGGGAACTCATTATCATTCAAATGCAAGTTTGATAGTTTCTGCGAAGCTCAATGAGGCCCACGATGAACATGGAAACTAAAATGTTTCCAAACATGCTCTATCAAGTGTCTAGCTCACCAAGTGTAAGCAACATATGTTCGGATCAATCCGTGGTTGCATCTGGAGCGGATATCTCCACCGAGTCTGGCTGGCTTAAGAGCGCATAGTTCGTAGATGAGTTTGTGCATGCACCTAATCGAGCTTCAAGTACTTGTCCAACCCGTTTCCTCACACACCCAAAAAACAAAGAGTGACTAACACATTTTATCATTGTGGTTTCTATATGCCAACGTAGGGATATATACATTTTATCCTTAGGGTTTCAAGTTCACTAGTAAGGAATGATACAAACTGTAAGGAAACTCATGAATTCTAGTAATGGTTTGTAGTTTGGTTGTATCCATAAAAGGAAATTACCATACATAATGGATAAGTATTACACGTGAATTTCGTCAAAATGTGACATGCTCTCTCTCCCATGATAAAGACTAGTTAGGAGAGCGTGAGATACTATATCTCAATCTCCGTTGCACACACTATAAAGAAGTTACATTGTTCTCCTTTCCAATACATGACACACCAAACGCACGGATTAATTCGCACACGTGCCTTAATTAGCTTCAGCTCCTAGACCAATTCTATCAACAGAGCTTTTTTGAGAGAGAGAATTCTATCAACCGACTTGGTGGTCATCGACCGTCCTTGCCTCGTGATAGAAAAATAAGTATTTCATTTATGTAATGGAATGTTTATGGTCTATATCACTATTGGAAAACAATACTATATTGGCAAGTATCAAACATACTCCGTTATCATAAGAAAAGTATTCGGCAACGCCTTTGTCCAGTGTTATATAGATGCATCTTGGGTTTTCCACGTTTGTGCCTCCACCTGGATGTTAAATTTGGCATGCCAATTGTATTTGGCACGCTACTAGTAGTTTGCTATTGGTTGGGTAGGCTAATTTTGGGTATTCGGTGTTGGCGTACTCTTTGCACTAGTGCTTCATTAGAGGATGTTCAATAATATAGCCAGCTGATGGCTATATGGAGGTGCTATGTCATATATAGTCATCATCTCTATTCACTCATGCAAATAGTTTTGGCTCTAAGATTAGCTATTAGACTGTTGTATTGTAGATCCTTCTTTCCATCTTTTTCGTCATATTAATTGCATTTTCCTAGGACTCACTTTTTCATGTCTTTCTTCTCCACATAGACAAAAGTGCCACGTATACGGGCTATAAGCTCATTATTGTAATTGCTCTTATTTGTAGTTTAGCTGCCAAGAATTTGTTGCGGCATAGTAAGTATATATGTTTCATACTCGGTTCGCTCAGCTTATTAGTGCACCTTGTTTATACTTTGGGACTCAATTATGTGCGTATGCGTCTGAGCTCCATCTGTGACCGAACCAGGTATGCTGTGCGTGCCCCCACGCACTGAGTTCACCTTTCTTCTATAGGGGGAACACATCTGAGAAAAGCAACATTTTATTAGCGTTACACTCAGCATCTTCGTCATTTGCTTAGAGAAAATGAGTCATCAATCTATTGTGCTACCCTGGGACAGGATGATGTCTGGACCGACGACACACATCTACATACTCAACCGATCCTGACCCTTCTCACGTGGCTAGCTGCGTGCAAGTTGTACTCGTCTCTTCCGACGAATTGTCACCCAACCATTGTCCCACCGCCTTAAACCTGCCCTGTCTGGTCATCTCTCGATCGATCGTCTCAAGATGGCATTCGCTCACTAGTTGATCTCTGGCTCTTGCGCGCCAGCTCCGACAGCATGGTTGGACACGAACACCATCATCATTCGATCCGGTCAATATAGCGGACTGGCCGGCCGGTGAGATCAACTGTCTGCCTCTGGTTTGATTCAATCGAGCTTTCAAGCTACTAGCTTTAACATGTGAAATCAATGAAAAAGAAACTGCCAAATGAGACAACACTAGTGGAGAAGGGGCTAACCAAGCGGGACCGGGACTAGAGTCTCAGGCATTAGTCCTGGCCATGTCACCAGCTGAGACAAATGGTTCTCCACGTGACCGCCGCGACGCGCGTGGAGTGCATCCCCATTAGTATCGAATCGTTTAACGGACCGCGGTTAGTGGTTTTCTGCCACGGCAGCATTTTGTGCATTTTCTCTGTCACGGCAGAGAATTCATTTTGTATTGTTTTTTTTTCAAAATAGTTTTTAAATATTTCTGCACCACTATTGTCATACACGTTCGTGCATATATAAGATAACAGTTATCGGGACTAAAACACGTCTATTTGATTATATGGAGATCAGTAATGCCTATTCACACTAAATTCTCCGGCATCATCTATCATCTCTTTAAAAAAAATCCCACCGGCTCCTCCGTAATTCCTAGTACGCGTAGGTTCTGGTAGGAGCTGATCCCGCATGCTCTCGAACTATATAAGAAAAGGAGATCAATATGAATATCAATTATGATACTCTATGATCTTTGTGCTCGGTGGTAAGCGTGCGGATGAACTCGCAAACGTAGAATCGACATAGATTCGTCCTCTATGGCTGCCTCGCGCACTTTATGAAAGTAAAATTCAAAATAATAATCTAGCATAATTATGGTATTAAAACTAAAAGTAAAGAGATGTACGGACATATCACGTGCTATTTACCGAGACCGGCTTAAACATCAGCTTCTAACTAAAAAAACCCATAAATTTTGGCAATGGTGATGAATAAAACACGTATGGACTGCATTTAGGGTGTTAGATGGGATTCCACCAAAATCTCACTTCTAGTTTATTTGCCAAATTCTATTATAAATTTTTGCTTAAAATTTACACTAAAATTAAATAAATAAACTGGAAGCAAAACTTTGATAAAACCCCAATTGACATCCTAACTGCATTGTCCGTCGTCGTCTTGCCTACTGGCACACTGGCTAATTGGTTGGCGCCGACCTTGTTAATCATGTAGCCTCCTCCTACCCATGCGTTGTGGCACTGCCACGTTGTACACGTGTGCGTGCGTACGCGCTCCTCGGCCTGCCCACGGGGTATTTTCAGCGGTTGGAGTGAGTACGCGTACACTAGATAATGTTTCCTTTTTACATATTTCAATTAATATGGTATTTCTCGTGTATATATATGCTCGTGATCCATATGCTCGAAAGCGCCATACATACATAATACATACATACATACATATATACATACATACATACATACATATATTCATACATACATACATATAATAATCGGGTTTTTTCTGAACCTAACGTATTTGTGTGGTTTTGTTTTTGGCCCATATATGTGCTCACACTAAATCTACATTTTTGACTTTTGTAGCATTTGACGCCAAACATATATATATGCTCGTGATCCATATGCTCAGAAGCGCCATACATATATATGCTCGTGATCCGTATGCTCAGAAGCGCCATACATACAATAAACCTTTATGATGATTTGGCACTGATTGAAGCCAAAATCTTGTATTAGCCTTAAAACAACTACGCAGATCATCTATATTGTATCTATATATATGCGACAAAGGTCATTTGAAATCTATTCATAAATAAGAAAATACTGCTGTATCAGTGATCAATTATTCCTCAATTACTCAACACAAGCAAATCACTCGTGGATGTGTCCTTCTGCAGCTTGCAGCCTAGCAGGAACGAAAGTTCGATCTGCGGTGCCGTGCACCCATGCATGTGCCTCTACGCAAGTCTTGGTCAAAATTATCAATGTAATCTATTTTCTGCATAAATTTGCGATCTAAAGCCTTTCACAATGGAGTGTATCTTAGCACGTCATCATAAGAGAAACAAATGGTTACGAGACAAGCTCTCCGGTGTGTTATTTCTTAAGTAGTATCTCTACATGCATGCATGTGATTTGCCTAACAATATTTTTTGCCAATGATTTGTGCAGGAGGTGTTTCTTAGCTAAGATACAACACCAATCTTTTATCTCATTAACTTAGTGCCACATAAGCAAAATAACTAGAATATAGAACTAAAAAACATCCATTATCAAAATCCTAATGTGTTTTGTTACTTGCCTCCCCGTGTCCACCTTTTGCTGGGCCACTACTCGGCCAGTACCGGTGCACCATAGACCCCGATGGAAAGTACAAAAGGCAAATACTTGGTTAGTCAGGCTTCCTGCTCTTTTTCAGGGTGTGAACGCACGAATAGATAAAGCTTCAACCCATGGCTGAACTGTGAAAGTTCGGGTGGAACCATGCCTTTGGCCTCAGGCTCGCTGCGTGTTAATATAGAGTCACAGCTCGACAGGATATACATCGGTTGTTTATATCTTGCACGATAGGTTAGGGTGGAACGATCTATCCTTATCTTGGAAGATCGTTACAACTGAACCACCCCTCCTCGATACATATCAGGAGGCTGAAACTAGCGTACGTGACATGTCACGATACGGTACAAGTATTCCTAACATCCCTCCTCAAACTGAACCTTCTCTAAGGTTGAGGTTGTGTTTAAACTCTTCAAGCTGCCGTGTAGGCAAAGCTTTGGTGAAGCCATCTGCCACCTGATCTTGTGAAGAAATAAAGCGGATCTCAAGCAATTTGTTTGCAACTCTTTCCCTTATAAAATGAAAGTCTATTTCTATGTGTTTTGTCCTTGCATGAAAGATGGGATTAGCAGAGAGATAAGTTGCTCCCATATTATCACACCAAAGACATGAAACTTGGCTTCTTTTAATTCCAAGCTCTCCCAACAAGGATTCAACCCATATTATTTCAGCTGTAGCATTTGCAAGTGCTTTGTATTGTGCTTCTGTACTTGATCTTGACACTGTTGCCTGTTTTCTAGCACTCCAAGAAATAAGATTAGGACCAAAATAAACTGCAAAACCACCTGTAGATCTTCTGTCATCTACACACCCTGCCCAGTCTGCATCTGAGAAGGCACTTACTAAGGTGGAAGAAGATTTTCTAAAGGTCAATCCAAGGCTTGTAGTTCCCTTGATGTACCTCAGTATCCTCTTTACGGCAGTCCAATGAACTGTGGTAGGTGCATGTAAGAACTGGCATACCTTGTTTACAGAGAAGGCAATATCTGGTCGAGTGAGTGTCAAGTATTGAAGTGCACCAACAATGCTTCTATAGTTAGTACTATCTCCTGAGCCAAGAGCAACACCTTCTACAGCAGATAACTTTTCTGAAGCTGCCAAGGGCGTTGGCGCCACCTTTGAATCCTTCATGCCAACTCTAGACAACAAGTCCAAAGCATACTTTTCTTGGGTTAGTACAATAGCATCATTGAGTTTCTTTACTTCAATTCCCAAGAAATAATGCAAGTCACCTAGATCCTTTAAAGCAAAGGATGCACTTAAATCTTTAAGCAGTGCAGTGATAGATTTGTCAGAAGAACTGGTGACAATGATGTCATCAACATAGACTAATACAAAGATGATAATATCAGACTTGTTATAAATGAATAATGATATATCAGCTTTTGAAGGGAGAAAACCAAACTCTTGAACTTTTGAGCTTAGCTTGGCAAACCATGCTCTTGGTGCTTGCTTGAGTCCATATAGTGATTTATCCAATTTGCACACATGATATGGTGTCTTTGGATCTTCATAACCAGGTGGCTGCTTCATATAAACTTTCTCTTCCAGAACACCATGGAGAAACGCGTTCTTCACATCTAATTGCCTTAAGCTCCATCCTCTAGATACTGAAATAGCTAGAACAAGTCTTATGGTAGCAGCTTTAACAACTGGGCTAAAAGTGTCCTCATAATCTATACCATCTCGTTGTTTAAAACCTTTAGCTACCAATCTAGCCTTGTATCTATCAATAGTGCCATCAGCTTTTCTTTTAATTGTGTAGATCCATTTGCAGTCTATCAAGTTTATGCCATGTTTGTGTGGTACTAGGTGCCAAGTTTTATTTTCTACCAAAGCCCTATACTCATCATCCATAACATGTTTCTAGTTTGAGTCTTTTAATGCTACTTGCAAGTTTGTAGGCTCATGAGAGGAAACTGATAGACCATAACGTACCGTGCCATCGGAATAAATTTTTGGAGTTCGTTTACCCGTTGTTGATCGTGTCCGGTGCACTGGAGCCTCAGGTGCATCTACAGATCCTGTTGCCACAGAAGATCCGCCCCTTGCAGCGAACCTGGGACAACAGACCGCGTCGCAGGGGGGTTGCCGTGTATGGCCGACCGGCTGCGGGCGGGAGAGGAGCCGATTGGTGCGCCAGATTAGGCACCCTCGAGATGTCGCATGACGTGTGGGCCGGGCGGGTGCCCACGTGGGGAAGCGACAGATGCGGGACCGGAGGAGGAAGGACCACCAGACGACGTGTCGACGCTGCGCTGGCTGGCCTCTCCTGTTGACGAGGAGCCAGGCGACGTGGCGTGCGGCCCGGGGCCGATGCGCCCCTGGTCCCTGCTGCTGGCAGAGGAGGGCGATCCCGAGGTGGATTCCTCGGAGGACGATCCCGAGGCGGATCGCGTGGAGATCGCGGGCGAATCTGCACCGGTTCCCGTGCGCGTGATGTCGTTTAGCGATGAGTTTTCTTCAGCTGATTCTGACTCCGTTTCTGCACCGTTTTGGTAGTGGTTTTCACCAGCAGTCTGCACCTGCCCCTGTGACAAATTCAACGGAGCTAAAACAGTAGAATCATCAGCGGTTAGTTCAGTACATTATTGTTCCCGGAATCAGAAGAATTGAAGAGGGTATTTGGGAGAAGGAGGATTTCTTTACGTAGAAGGGCTCCGGCGTTGGGGTGGAGTTTAGAAAAAGGAAAAATGGCCTCATCAAATACCACATCGCATGATATGTAGACACGACCGGAGCTAACATCTAGACATTTGACGCCTTTATGAATGGAACTATAACCGAGAAAGACGCATTGTTTGGAGCGAAAAGCGAGCTTGCGCTTGTTATATGGTCTAAGATTCGGCCAACATGCACATCCAAATACACGGAGAGAAGAAAAATCGGGGATTTCATTTAGGAGACGAGTGATGGGTATTTCTTGGTTAATAATCGAAGAGGGAAGCATATTGATGACGTAAGTGGCTGTCATGAATGCTTCGTCCCAAAATTTTAATGGCATTGAGGCATTGGCTAGAAGTGCAAGTCCAACTTCGACAATGTGTCGATGCTTGCGTTCTGCCGACCCATTTTGCTGATGGGCATGTGGGCAGGATACATGATGGGAAATTCCCATTTGAGTAAAGAAGGGACTGAGTTTTTCATACTCACCACCCCAATCTGTTTGTATGACAATGATTTTTCGATTAAATTTGCGTTCAACAAGGCTTTAAAAATTCTTGAAGATGTGAAACACTTCAGATTTCTTTTTGAGAAGATAGATCCATGTGAATTTGCTAAAATCATCTATGAAGCTTACATAGTATGAAAACCGACCAACAGAGGAGGGTGCTGGCCCCCATACATCAGAGAAAATAAGTTCGAGGGGATTGATTGACACACTAGTGGATCTTGTATAGGGAAGTTGATGACTTTTTGCTCTTTGACATGAATCACAAACTGACTCAATTCTAGACTCTTTAGAACAAGGAAGATCAAATTTGCTAAGCAATTGTTGAACAATCTTAAAAGAGGGATGACCTAAACGATCATGCCATCGTGTAGCTGAAGGCTTGGTGGTGCTAAGGGCTTGTTTATTTTGTATGGATGATGAAGACACCAACGGATAGATACCCTTCTTGCATCTACTCTTAAGCAAAACCTTCCTCGTGTCCCGTTCCTTCACATAGACATGCCATGGATGAAATTCAACAAAAACATTGTTATCGCGTGTTAAGCGGTGAATAGACACAAGGTTTTTTGTACTTGAAGGAACGTGAAGAACATTGCGAAGGTGAAGTTGTTTGGATGGGGAATCAACAAATGCATGACCAACGTGGCTGATATTCATACATGTGCCGTTGGCGGCGTGGATCTTCTCACCGCCGGTGTATGTCTCCTTCATGGTGAGCTTGTTTAGCTCACCGGTGATGTGGTTGGTGGCGCCGGAGTCGCCGTACCAGTTGGTGTCGACTCCGTAGGCGGCGTTGGCACCCTTCTCTTCTTCCTCCTCGTCATCGGAGTAGCGGTGCCGGCACTTCCAGGCGGGATGGCCTAGTTTGCCACAAATCTGGCATACGATGACGTCCTTGCCCTTGTTGCCGCCACCGTTTCCGTTGCGCTGGAGCCTCCGTTATTGCCGCCCTGCTGGGCGCGTGCGCTGCCTCCACGTCCATAGCCACGGCCACCATTGTCGTGGCCACGACCGCGTCCGCCCCGTCTTCCGCCGCCACGTCCACCGCGTGCAACAGCGTTGACGGAACCCTCGCCATGGACACCGATCAGCATCTCCATCCTGTTATCATATGCCATTACCTGAGCGTAGAGCTCGCTGACGGTGAGGTTGTGGGCGGGATTCGTCCCGATGGCCGCAAAGAGCGGGTTGTAGGGGTTGTCAAGGTTGGTGAGGAGGTACTCGACTTGTTCGTCTTCCTCCACCTTGCGCCCGGCAGCCGCGAGCTTGTCACAGATCACCTTGATCGCCGCGAAGTACAGCGGCGTCGTTTTTCCCTCCTTATTGGTGTTGGCGAGCTTGGTGCGGAGATTTGCGATGCGGGTGCGAGATTGAGCGGCGAACATCGCCGTCACCGCCTTCCACACATCGGTGGCGGTCTTCATGCCAATGCACGAGACCATGATCTCCCTGGTGATGGAGTGATGGAGGTAAGTGAGGACCTGCTGGTCCGTGGCCGCCCATGTCTCGTAGTCGGGGTTGGCCTCCTCCGTGTTGTCCTTGCCTGGGACGGTGATGAGCTTGGGCGGCGCCTTGGAAGTCCCATCTAGGAACCCCATGAGCCTGGCGCCACAAACCGCCGGGAGGACTTGCGTTTCCCAGAGAAGGTAGTTCTCACGGGTAAGCTTCTCCGTCGTGCCCTGGCTGGGGAGGAGGTTGCTCATGGCGGCGGGAGCAGAGGATGAACTCATAGATGTGTTTTGTGGAAGGGTAGGCTCTGATACCATGTGAAAGTTCGGGTGGAACCATGCCTTTGGCCTCAGGCTCGTTGTGTGTTAATATAGAGTCACAGCTCGACAGGATATACATCGGTTGTTTACATCTTGCACGAGAGGTTAGGGTGGATCGATCTATCCTTATCTTGGAAGACCGTTACAACTGAACCACCCCTCCTCGATACATATCAGGAGGCTAAAACTAGCGTACATGACATGTCATGATACGGTACAAGTATTCATAACATGAACAACGCGCATGTATATTTTGCTTTTTTCCCCAAAAAATAGAGGGTAGGCGCAAGGCTAATGAAACCTACCTGGTAAAATCGCCCTTGTTTGGCGTATTTATTTTGTGTGGACACACTATCAACCATCTAAAAAGAGATAACATGAAGTGCAGTTACACCAACATGGTATCCCTAAGAGTCGCCAGCCAAACTGACTCTATAAATCCTATGCAACCATTTCCAAAATAACTGCAAACATATCGATGGCATGTCTGCTCTCCACCGGCAGAAGAAAGACCACATACTGATCCAATACGTGGCTGCAAAAAACGAGCTTTTATTTTCCAAATAGGCCAAAGTAAAGCACATGTTTGAACTTTAACTTTTCTCTAGGTCACATCATTCATCCAAGATAAAATCAAGATATATCGATTTAACTAAGTATGAAGCCAAAGTCGATAAATCCAATATAAAACTCTCCGATATAAAACTATATTGGGATATAGAGAGTGCGTTTATAGCTTGCAACTACATGCTATATAACTAAGAGCATTTCTTGCAGATCCTGAAAAACTATCGGTTGTTTCCGGTTTTGAACGGATTACACGCCCCAAAGAGATCCCCAAAAAAATCTAGCCTAGATATAAATAATTTGGGAACCCGTTAGAGGCCCATTCCGCCGCTATATACCCGGGTCGGAATCAGATTTAGGGTTCCATTCACTGATCCCTCCGCCGCAATTCACTCTTTCCCCAACGCACCACCTCTCTGGAGAGAAATTCCAGTTGGATCGCGACGGGAGCACCCACCGGCAGCCACCATACCGTAGTGGCGGATCCAACGCAGGTCGTGGCCTTGACGGTCCCTCCAACGACGTGAAGGAGGGGAGCTCCATCCAGGCACACCAGTGCGGACCCTTCTCCCAAAGCACCGGCCGCGACATCGGGTGCGACGTCCTAAGGAAAGTGTTACTGTCGGCCAGCAAGCCGCTGACAAGACTTACTTGGAGCGCGGCCACGAGGCACGCGAAAAACTCGACAACAAAGTCGCCTGTCTTCGCTTGAAGAAGCTCGACGTGCAGAAGGAAAACGTCTTCTCTCTAGGGGAGGGGTGGGGTCAAGTTCGTGATGGGCCACCAACAAAGCATGACGGGGCTGCCTTCCACTCCTTGGCATTTGAGGGCCAGCGACGAGCGCTCCGTTGATGAGGCATAGCGTCGCTGATCTAGGGGTCGGTATCGATCTAGGGCTAGGGTTAGTAGAACTAATAAATTTCCGCCCTATTGTTTGAATGTAGAATTATTCTCCTACGTATGTTTAATTTCTGGTTTGAAAGAACTTGTTCAATAAATCAATCCATTTCTTAAATATTGAGTTCTTGTTTCCATATTTTGTTATGATGAATGCATTTTCTCATACCGGATATGGTTATCGAGTTTTTCTCATCCAACTTTTCCGGGTTCGGATTATGAGGGATGTGTTAGAGATGCTAGCTCTAGCTTCCCTCACTACTTAGGGTCTGTTTGGCAACATAGAATTTTCTCAGTAATTGTAAGATACCATAGTTTATTAAAATACTACAGTTTGCAAAACTTTAACCTGTTTGGATACAATAAAATACCATAGTTTTGAAACCATGGTATTACAAAAACTGAGTTATTTTTGCCTTATTAGAGAAATAGGTCTGGACCTCTTCTTTCAGAAAATTCTGGTTTTTTTTTAAATGAAGTTTCATATGCCCAGAGTAGCAATACCACGATTTTGGAATACTTCGGTTTTACAAAAATCAAGCTACCAAATCAGAGCCTTGGGTTATTTTTTTTCCAACTTTGGAGCACCAATAACGCATGGACTTCAAACTTTGCAATTCACCGAAATAGTGGAGCAACATTGTGTGAAATCTTTTCATATATATTTTAGGTTTTTTATTGTAAAATAATAAGCGGTACAACATAATCCGTTTTTTCAAACATTGTTGTTTGGAAGTTCTGTTGATCAGAAAAGTTTTGAATTTGTTTGAAGTGTTATCACTTTAGGGAGAGAGAGAGAGAGAGAGAGAGAGAGAGAGAGAGAGAGAGAGAGAGAGAGAGAGAGAGAGAGAGAGAGAGAGAGAGAGAATGGAAATTTCCATACACGCGCTAGATGCTCAGTAATGGATCGAGGGCTCGTTTGATGAAAAGAATTTATAAAACATAGGAATAGAAAAGTACAGGAATAGAATGACATAACACTTAGAATTCTATAAAAATAAAAAAAATGTAGGAATCGATAAGATAAGCCGTTTTATTGTATCGCAGGAAAAACACAAAAAAAAATATGGAGTTCAGGTATATGTCATAGTTGTCATAGACAAATAGGAATTTTTTCAACATGTCTCACCTCTTGTTAGAAATCCTATAGAATTATAGTGTACGAAAGTCATGCATAAAAAATTTATAGGAGTTATTTCTTTAAAACAAACATATCCTATTGAAAAAAATTCTATAAATTAAAGGGCAATGCAATTCCCCCCGTAGGAGGGGCCCCCGGCACCATCTTTGCCCTCTATTTCTTGGAGATTCGTGCTACAATTTTTACAGAACAACCCTCCCACCTTACTTCTCAAGTTTATTGCTGTTTTGCTTATTAGCCCCTAGTTTTTTCATGTTTTATACATTTTCGTCACTGTCTTCAACGAAAGAACGTGATTCACAGATACATCTTTGTTTAATTTAATTATCCAGTTTTAATTAGCCAATCTAATGAATATAATTTAATTAACAATTTTTTACATAATTATTTTTTCAATAATATTTAACAATATTTCATATAATTTTTTTTTAAGAATTTTTCTAGAAATATCCGTACAAGTTTTATATTTTTTCAACAATTAATATAATTTGTTTTTTCAACAATCTCTTTTGATAATTTTGATTTTTCTATTTTTTATTTAACAATATTTAGACACTCTTACTTTGTTTCATCTTAGATTCAGAAGTTTCATACAAGATTCACACATTTTATAAACTTGTCGTACAAGTTTTATATTTTTTTCAACAATTAATATAATTTGTTTTTTCAATAATCTCTTTTGATAATTTTTATTTTTCTACTTTTTATTTAACAATATTTAGACACTCTTACTTTGTTTCATCTTAGATTCAGAAGTTTCATACAAGATTCACATGTTTTACAAACTTGTTTCTGGCAAGAGATATTTATATAATGTAATCAACAATTTCTTACATAATTATTTTTTCAATAATACTCAACAATATTTCATAGAATATTTTTTTAAGAACTTTTCCAGAAATATTGTATGAGTTTCATACTTTTTCCAAGATAATTTTTTAAAGATACATGGGCAACACCGAAACTCAAATGACTCTTCAATAGAACTTTTTTGAAACTACTAACAACAATCAAACTTGATTATTATTTTTTGTAAGAATGTTTGTCATCACTAATAACAACAATCTGCATCAACCAAGATTAATACCAAGAACGTTTCATACAAGATTCACGAGATTTCACACATTATATAATCTGATTTCATAACAAGTTTTAACACTATCTCACTGTCACTTCTCTCATTAACAGATCTACCATGATTTTTATTTGCAACCAAAGTATTTTTTACGTTGATTTTCTTAAATCCACATTAATAAGATTAATACCAAAAAATATATTACACATTCACTGCGGATTTTCAAGTGTGTCAAGATTCATAAAAGATACATACAAGAATCCCAGAATATTCGTACTTCCAGATTTGGGGAAAGCAATTTGGATAAAACTATGTTTCATCTTGACTGATTCACACAAGATAATTTAGGTACCAATATTTTTGGTAGCAATATTCAACCAATATTTTTAGTAACAAACAAACATTTATTTCATACATGATAAAATATTTTAACAAAAAAAGTCATGGAATTTTTCTTACATATTATTTTTCACAGAATTTTCATGTAATAATTTTTCACACAAGATGTGAAATGGGAGGAGACCCTTGAACAGTTTCACACAAGATTCATGAGATATTCGTATAATTTTTTCAAGAGATATTCATATATTTTATTCACAGAATATTGTTAGAATGTCTACATATGTTTCTGCCAAGAATCATACATGATTCATATAGTTTTTTCAAAGATTATCAAATCTGGTAGGTTTTATAGGATTTATACATAGGGGAAAAATTCATATCTGGTAGGTTTTATAGGTTTTATAGGATTTATATCTGCCAAGTTCCATATACCTGAAGATTTATACAAGTTCCATACACCTGAAGATTCATACAAGTTCCGTACCTTTATGTAAGAATCATTAACGATCCTTTCAGCATAGGGGAAAAATTCATATACATGACATATAAATTCGATTCAGAACAAAATTCATAGAAGATTCATACAAGAATCACTCATGATTCAGAACAAAATCAGAAGAACTGGATATGGATTTTTTTTCATGCATGCTTCCAACAACAAATTTTTGAAAATCCATCAAAAATTCATCCAAACAAAAACGAGATTCACACAAGATTCGTGTTTTCATACATATTTCTGCAAGATCCAATCGAGTATCATACAAAGAACTTGATAAAAAAACAAAAGTTTGAATTATTTTCTCTGAGTTTTGATAGAACTACAAAGTTCTTCAGAATTTTTTACAAGAATCGGGCCATGTGATCCTTAGATGGATTTCCAGACCAAATTGAAGAAACACACGTAAACAACATTTCATCCGTGAGCCAGATTTGGGAAAAAAATCAACAAAATCAAGGAAAAAGAGAGGAAAAGAAAGGGGATCCAAATCTGGCCACCGCGAGGCCCGACCGGTGGATCTCCTCGAGGTGGTGTCCACGCACGCCAGGATACCGGGCTCGCCAGCCACCGCCGAGCGCATGTGGATCTCCGTCGATCTAGAGCTGGAGCTCGCCAGGGATCTGGAGCTCCTCGCGCATGACTGCGTGTTGTTGTTTTTTGTTTTTTCGTTGGGAAGTGGGGAGTGTAATGAATAGGTATATTTCCAAGGACTAAAATGCAAAATACTTGGAAGTTTTGACTAGTAGACTTTTACACGAATCTTAAATCAACCTATGGCTATGATGGTGCCGGAGGTCCAACCTAGGAGGGGGAAATCCATACTCATAAATTAAACCCTATAGAAATCTTTTAGAAATCCTTTCAATCAGACAGACCCTGGGTGCGCCCGTGTTTACCTTTCTTTCCAGTAAATCCGCATTTTCCACCATATGTGGAGACAAATTACCACACACTTTTGACTGAATTGATCAGCTGACCACATACCCTGAGTGAGACAGCTCTCACACACTATAAATAAGCCACCCCTGCCCCTCCGCTCCATCGCACAGCAACACACACACACACCATTGACCACTTTAGCAGCTCTGATCAGCTCCTGGATCTCCCGATCTGCACAAGTACACAGATCAGCAGGGAAGCCATCGCTATCTCGGCTGCCGATCGATCTAGATTCTAGATTGTTCTAGAAGTCATCATGGACAGCCTGCCGAAGCGCGACGCCAACTACGTGCCCCTCAGCCCCGTCACCTTCCTGCCGCGAGCCGCCGCGGTCTACGCCGATCGCACCTCCCTCGTCTGCGGCCGCGCCGCCTTCACCTGGCGCCAGACGCACCACCGCTGCCTCCGCCTCTCCGCCGCGCTCCAGGCGCTCGCCGTCAACCGCAACGACGTCGTCTCCGTGCTCGCGCCCAACACCCCCGCGCTCTACGAGATGCACTTCGCCGTGCCCATGGCCGGCGCCGTCATCAACGCCATCAACACCCGCCTCGACGCCGCCGGCGTCGCCGCCATCCTCAAGCACGCGTGTCCGAAGCTCTTCTTCGTCGACTACCAGTACGTCCGTGTCGCCACCGACGCCCTCAAGAACATCACGGCGGCGTGCCAGCCGCTGCTGGTGGTCATCGACGACATCGAGGCGCCCACGGGGACGCGGGTCGGGGAGCTCGAGTACGAGGGTCTGGTGGCGAGCGGAGACCCCGCGAGGCACCCTCCGCGCGAGGTCGTGGACGAGTGGGACGCCGTCGCGCTCAACTACACCTCCGGCACGACGTCGGCGCCCAAGGGCGTCGTGTACAGCCACCGGGGCGCGTACCTGAGCACGGTGGGGCTCCTCCTCCAGTGGGGCGTGGGCCACGAGCCGGTGTACCTCTGGTCGCTCCCCATGTTCCACTGCAACGGGTGGACCTTCACGTGGGGCGTGGCGGCGCGCGGCGGCGCCAACATCTGCGTCCGCGCGCCATCCGCCGACGCCATGTACTCCGCCATCGCCCAACACGGCGTCACCCACATGTGCGTCGCGCCCGTTCTCTTTAACGTCCTCCTGGACGCCCACCGCCAGCCGCTGAGCCGCCCCGTCGAGGTGCTCACGGGTGGCGCGCCGCCGCCAGCTGCGCTGCTCGAGCGCGTGGAGCGCCTCGGGTTCCACGTCACGCACGCCTACGGCATGACGGAGGCGACGGGGCCGGCTATGGTGTGCGAGTGGCGGGAGCAGTGGGACGCGCTGCCGCCGCCGGAGCGCGCGGCGCTGAAGGCGCGGCAGGGCGTGAGCGCGCTCTCCCTCGCGGGCGCCGACGTGAAGGACCTCAAGACCATGGCGAGCGTGCCTCGCGACGGCACCACCCTCGGCGAGATCGTGCTGCGCGGGAGCAGCGTCATGAAGGGGTACCTCAACAACCCGGAGGCGAACGAGAAGGCGTTCAAGAGCGGGTGGTTCCTGACCGGCGACGTGGGCGTGGTGCACCCGGACGGGTACGTGGAGATCAAGGACCGGTCCAAGGACGTGATCATCTCCGGCGGCGAGAACATCAGCAGCGTGGAGGTGGAGGCGGCCCTGTACGGCCACCCGGCGGTGCAGGAGGCCGCGGTGGTCGCCATGCCGCACCCGCACTGGGGCGAGACGCCGTGCGCGTTTGTCGCGCTGAAGAAGGAGTTCGACTCCGGCGCCGGAGAGGTGAGCGAGGAGGAGCTGGTGGCCTTCTGCCGGAGCAAGATGGCGCATTTCATGGTGCCGAGGAAGGTGGTGTTCGTCGACGAGCTGCCCAAGAACGCCACGGGGAAGGTGCAGAAGCTTGCATTGCGCGAGAGGGCCCGTGAGCTCAGGCCCAGGGCTTCCGAAAAGAAGAGGCCTGACCAGGCCCGTCCAGCCACGATGACTGCAGTGTCCAAGCTTTGAGTTTGGACTGGCATAGCTTTCTGTCAAAATAACATATCACGATGTGCTGGTGGTTTATTCATTTAACTCGGGCAGATATACTGGTCAAATTATGTACTCCTATGTAAGAAAATGCATCCTCTATTTCGTAATATAGTATGTTTTGCTAAATTAGACTTTCAGAAATTAATTAGTTATAAGTTGGATTTTGTCAAGTGCAGTGTAGCTGTTCCAATTAATTAAGCTTTTGGATTTTGTCAAGTGCAGTGTAGCTCTACCTGCAACAGAATACATCCTTTAAAAATCAGATTAAGTTGTGTATGTGGCCAAATCATGGAGCAAACGGTTAACTATCCACTCTCAATCAGTTGAGTATCTATTCTCAGTTAAGAATATCATTTAGTGTTCATTAAAAATAGAATGGTACCACTTATTAGTGGCTATCTCTTCAGTACTTGAACATGAAATGGATGTAGAGCTACTTGGGCCATTTCGATATTGATGATTGAAAATGAAGGTCTATATCCACAAATGGGTGAAAAAAGGCACTTTTCGCAATCTTCAGAGCAATTTTGTTTTGGACTTTATAGCTTATAAGCTAGGAGAAATTCTCAAATAGTGGCTCCCGTATTTGGAAGGCGATCGAGTAGGACATACACTCTAGCCACACCCGTTAAAAGCATTTGGAAGCTAGCTGGAGTGTGTCGGCCTGGCGGGTACATCGTGGCTCCCATGGTAGTTGCAGATCAACCATACACATAATCACGTGTCCTCCGCATTTATTTTTGGTACACACGTACTTACTATAGAATTGTTTTCATGGCTTACAACAATACTACGATAAAAGTCACTTCACATGCAACTTCGTAGGTATCAAAAACATAATGCGTATAAATTTTGCAAATAAAAAATCAAGGCTTACTAACTTTAACAAGATTTAAGGAATAAAATGTCACCTCTATAGTAGTATTGAATAAATATATAATATACAAATATTTTATAAAGGATCTATGGTTATTGTTTGATATTTTGTATGTTCCTGTTTGTCGAGAAACCTGGTCTGAGTGAAAATTGGTTACCCGCAACAAAAAAAAAGGAATAAAAATCATTTGATATTTTACCAGATTTTTTAGTTCATATATTATGGAGCGTAGATGGTAACAAGATTCTCATGGCAAAAACTGATGCCATCTTGTTTGAATTCAATAACTATTTACTTTTGATTATGCTTTTTAGTGTGTAGGTTCGGAGCAAAATAAGTGAACATATATAAAGTATAAAAGACTAAAACATCTTATATTTTACTCAAAGAAAGTATCTATTACTCGTAAATTGATGGATGAAATCGAAGGAGACTGAGTTACGGTGGCTAGGGTTTCAGCGGCTGAGCTGTTTATTTACCTGAAAAACAAGGAGTTAGTGAAGGAGTTGATTTTGCATTGTATTATAATTAGTTTGATTGATTTGCAAGCAGGGGATCGTATCTGAGACATGAGCAGCTGGGCAGACACTTCGATCGTATCGCGCGGGCCATGCATGTGACCACTTCGTTATAATTAATAATTCGATTATATTTCTGTCAGCTAGCTAGTACGTGGACGATGCATGGCCGCCATCGGAATCAATGGCACACTTATGTAGATACAGTGCGTCAAACACGTACAAGAACTCGATCGGATCTCGATAGATTCCGTGATTGTATATACGTCCACCGGCGCACTTTCCCACTCCAACTTACAAGTTAACTAATCTAGACCTAATTAATTAGGCTGTGTGCGTCCAAAGAGCTCTGACTGAAATCACGCGAGGGCCTGCAAAATAGATCGTAGTCACATGCATGCGGCTACGTAGCAAGTGGAAGCTTGGACCTGACATCAGATTCAAATTCAATCAGTCAGCTAATCTTGATTTTTTGAAGATTTCTCTTTGACCAAAAAAAATTGGGCAAATGTTTCTAGACTATGTTAGTACTTCCATTCCGGTTTATTAGGCTCGGTGCCATTAGACTTGTATTGGAAAACACTATTGTGTGGATACCAATTTTTAGTTAATTAAAACCATCATATGTTTGAACTACTTCTTGTTCAAAATTAAATCTTTGAAGAACACGCGTGCACTACTTGCAGAAATGGAGGAACTAGTAGTATATACCATGTCTTGGCAGTAGAAAACGTGTGTAGCAGAGTGAAGACCACGAATAAACATCAGTCAAACAAGTAATGACACGTCCCTAATAGCATTCTTCCGACTGACTATCTACATCTTAGAAGAAGAAATCCACGGTCCTTGGATCGGTGCTGTGGCGGCGGTCCTTTGCTGGCGGCCGGCTTTGGAGTTCTGGCCGATGGATTTAGACGTACGTGGACGGCGTTCAGTATGTTAATTGCTGTCAAACAGCATGAGCTTTTACTCTTTTCCTTGCCATCGCGATCGATCTTCCGTGTTTCTGGTGATGTCGCCTTCCAATCTTGCCGGGACGTCGACGGGATTTCGGTGGTAAACGACGGATCACTGCTGATCCCTGACGGTTGTGTGGATATAGTGCACCTGATCGATGGCTTCAGCATGCTTCCGTTGATTCAGTATACAAGGGTAGATGGCAGCATCAGGCGGGTCAACAAATGTTTGTGGCACTATTTGCTTGTTGCCTTTTTAATCTGCTCTTCATTTTTTTTCTTGCTTGTTGTGTTTTGTTTGGCTTAGTATGCTACTTTTATCCTAATAAAACATTTTTTAACAATGGAGGTACTAGCTAGTAGTAACAATGTTGTGCACCGTGCAGACATCATCTACCAAACCAATGTAAAAGATATAAATACAGTACGTACTCGGAGTTGACGATTTGCAGCAGGATCCTGTCGAGGATCGTGGTGCGGTGCCACGCGATGAAAATCCCTTGGCTCGCTGGCCGCATGACTGTTCTTTCACTAGGAAAATTACTTTCCACCTAATAAGTACCCAACCCCAGCAGCATGCGACTAATGCGAGACTGATTTAACTTCATGTTGATGATCAATCTCGGTGATACGAAATTTTCCTTCATGTTAATTCACGTGTACTCTCGAATGGTTTTTGGTGCTGCTCCTAAGCTTAGCTACCAAGGGGAATCCACTAACGCACTTTCCCACTCGACTTGGAAGTTCACCTGAATAATTAAGCTCTGTGAATTTTGACTTTTCTTTTTGGACTAAAAGGAATTCAGAACTCCGACTGAAAACACGCGAGAGGGCCTGAAGAACAGATCAGAGTCATATGCGGCTACTTAGTCAGTGGAAGCTTGGACTTGACCGATGGATGCTTTCTCTCTCTCTCGAATCAGGCTCGCGCCCCGCTTTATAAATAAAGCACAATCCAAATACAATAAGGGACCGACACACAACCAACACGGCCGAGGCCAAAGAAGCGAAAAAAGGTCGCACCAACGCTGGGGCCACAGCACATCAAAGCCCAAAGAAGAAACCAAAAAAGGAGGGAAACCAGGGGAGACGGTGTCCATCAGGTCGACAGGGCGGCCGCGGGGGGAGCCGACGACGGTGCCGCGAAAGGGAGGGCCGCAGCGCGCAGCGCCCGGAGCGAAGACTCGAACGCGGAGCGATCACGCGAGCGCACCAAGGGGGACCACTGCTGGAGGAAGGCAAGCAAAGAAAAAACTGAGTCAGACGCCCGGGTGGGGAAAATCCGTTCGATCACCATCTTGTTGCGCACATTCCACAACGTCCAGGATAGGGCTGCGAAGAGGAGCCAGAAAAGGCGGCGTCCTCCTCCGGTCCGATTTGCCTGGGTCTGCAGGAACTCCCCCAGTTCCTGTGCCTGCCAAGTCGGACCTAGCGCCTCCTGAACAAAGTTCCATAAGAACCGTGCCGCCAAGCAAGAGAACATGATATGGGAGCACGACTCCGGAGTCCCACATAGGGGGCACCGGCCGTCACCGGGACCGTTACGCTTGGAGACTTCCACCCCCGACGGTAACCTATCCCTGAGGAGCTGCCAAACGAA
The DNA here is from genome assembly GCA_910589765.1 of Avena atlantica. Taxonomy (NCBI): domain Eukaryota; kingdom Viridiplantae; phylum Streptophyta; class Magnoliopsida; order Poales; family Poaceae; genus Avena; species Avena atlantica. The sequence continues at coordinate 504,313,982 of OU342736.1, read as the reverse complement.
GATGCGGATACTAAGGGGCAGTGGCGCCTCCCAAAGGGGGCCCGACCACGTCCTAGCCGGGCCCTGGAAAAGGGCCTTATAGGCCGAACTCACCGAGAACTCACCCGAGGGGAGGAGCAGCCAGGCGGCCACATCCCTCCCCTGGGAGAGGGCCATAGGCAAGGCCCCCATCAAGGATTGGAGTTCGGCAGCCTCCACCTCGTTGAAGGTGCGGCGAAACAGGGGATTCCATAACCCATCCCGAAAATTCTCCGCGACCAGCGATGATGGAGAGGCCGATATGGCAAAGAGAGCGGGGAACCGGATCCCCAACGGGACCGGGAACAGCCAGGGGTCAAGCCAAAAGCGGATCCCCTGGCCATCCCCAGCTACGAAGGAGATGCCACGGCCAATGTAGTGTTTAATGTCCTGAATAGATCTCCAGAACTGCGACCCCTCCCGCCGGTCGCAGGCCAATAGGGGCCGGCCGCGGAGGTATTTGGCCTTGATAAGTTGCAGCCAAAGCCCCCCGTCGTCTCGCAGAATGCGCCACACCCACTTCAGCATCAGGGCCACGTTGAAGCGCCGGGAGTCCAGGATACCTATGCCCCCAAAGCATTTGGGGGCGCAAACGTCCGCCCACTTCACCATATGGTATTTTTGATGTCCGTCCCTAGCCGCCCAGAAGAATCGCGACAATTCTTTAGCAAAGTCGGCATGGATTCCCTCGGGCAGTAGGTACAGACCCATCTGATACATGGGAAGGCTCGAGAGACAGGAGTTGATCAGGACCGTTTTGCTCCCCTTCGACGTGAGCCGCGCTCGCCAAGGCTCGGCCCTCGAGCGCACACGCGTGACCAGGGGAGCAAGATCCTTGATCAACACCCGAGACTCTCGCATGGGGAACCCCAGATAGGACATGGGGAATTCCGCCAGGGAGCAGTTGAGATTGTCGGCTATACGCTGCCGGTCGACGTCATCAAACCCTAGGACCATAACCTCACTTTTGTCGAAGTTGATCTTGAGCCCTGACATGGTCTCGAAGCAGAGCAGCAAGAATTTCAAATTCCTGATGTCTAGGTCCGAGCCCTGCACCATGATCATGGTATCATCCGCGTACTGCAGATGAGAAATACCCCCTCCCGGGATCAGATGCCCTACCACACCAGTAATGTGTCCAGCGACTTTGGCTCTATCCAAAATCTCTGCAAGGGCATCCACCGCGGAGTTAAAGAGGAGGGGGGAGATCGGATCCCCTTGCCTCACCCCACATGAGGGGGTAAAGTAGGGTCCAATCTCCCCATTGATATTGATCGCCGTCCTACCACTCGTCACAAACTACATAATCCAGCAAATCAGGCGATCATCGAACCCCCTCCGCTCTAGGACAAGTCGCAGGAAAGCCCAGTCCAGCCGATCATAGGCTTTCTGGAAGTCCAGCTTGAGGAACACCCCTTTCTGATGGTGTACCTTGACCTCATGAATAATCTCATGGAGGGCAAGGACATCATCATGAATGAGGCGCCCCTTCAAGAACGCGAACTGGAGGGGGTGCGTGAGTCTCTCTAAGACCGGCGCCAACCGGATAGCACATACTTTCGCAAAGAGGCGCTGAATGACATTGATCACTGTGATGGGACGGAATTGGCGGATGTCTGTGGCCCCCACAACCTTGGGGATCAAAGAAATCACACCAAAGTTCAGACGCGCCATCACCAGAGTCCCAGTATAGAATTCCTGGAACATCTGCAAGATCACCAGTTGGAGTTGATCCCAGAACGTTTGCAAAAAGCTCACCGGCAGGCCATCGGGGCCCGGCGCCGACCCCGTCTTCATAGATTTCAGGGCCGCCGCCACCTCGTCCGCGAGAAACGGCCGTGTGAGGACCGCGTTCTCAGACGGGGTAACCAGCGCTCCCCATATCCAGAAGGCCGGGGCAAGCGAGATGCCCGATGAGGGCGCCACCGAGAAGAGGGACTTGTAGAAGCTATAAATATGGGAGGAAAGTGCCTGTGGAGACTCCAACAGCGCCCCTCCCTCCCAGAGGCAGGGGATCGAGCACTTCCTCCTCCGCCCATTGGCGATGGCATGGAAGTATGCCGTGTTCGACTCCCCCTGAACAGTCCAGTTCTGGCGACTCCGCTGACGCCAGAACGCCTCCTCGCCCCTGTAGATTTCCATAATGGAGGTCTCCAGGGCATACCTATGGGACCAAGCTTCCGCCGACAGGCCCCGAAGATCAGCCTCCCGGTCCAAAGCCTGGATCGCCCGCAAGATGGACTCCTTCTGTGACCTGAGCTCAGCCCCTAGGTTGGCCCCCCACCCGCGCATGAACTGGCGGGATATCTTAGTGCAATGATGCCAGATATCCACCGCAGAGTGTGCCCGGGGGGGAGAAGCGGCCGCCAGCAGCCACCTGGCCCGAACTGCCTCCACGAATCCTTGCTTCTGGAGCCAGAAGGATTCAAAGTGGAAGCGGTTCAGTCTAGGCGGACGGCCCCCTCCCGAGGACAGAAGGAGGGGGTATGGTCGGAGCCGATCCTAGTCACAGCCCGAAGAGAACAAAGAGGGAACATCACTTCCCAGTCAACAGAGACAAAGGCGCGATCAAGGACGCTGCGAATCGGGGCAAGCTTTTTATTGGTCCACGTAAATCTAGCTCCCACCCGCGCAATCTCGCGCAGCGCAAGATCCGCAATGCAGTCATTGAACATACGCATCCTAGGGAGGTCCACGTTCGCCGAGCTCTTGTCCTCCACCGTGCGGATCAGGTTGAAATCACCGGCAACAACCACCGGGATCTCAGCCCGTTCCACTTTCAGCTTCAGCTCGAGCAGGAATTCGGTGGACCTCCGATGGTCCGCGGGGCCATAGACAATGATCATCTCCCATTTGAAACGAGATTGTTTATGGGTGAGGGACATGCTCACAAAGAAGTCCCCGCGGTCCATATCATCCACCTCAAAGGTGTCCTCCTTGACCCCAAGGAGGATGCCCCCAGAGTGCCCACTAGCCGGAAGCCAGGACCAGCAGAACTTGTGGCGAGAGAGGCCCTCGAGTTCAGCAATAGAGAAGTCCTGGCGGATCGTTTCCTGAAGGCCGACAATATCCGGCGCTTCCAAGCAAAGATACTCTTTGATCTGGCGGCGAAGACCCTCGTGCCCGAACCCACGGATGTTCCAAATGAACACCCGAAAGGCCCGGCTGAGATCCATAGGGAACCTCAAGCCTCCAGGGTCCCCTGAGCGGGGACCGACAGGGCACGACAGGCGAGGGATCGGGCAGCGGCAGCCTTGGGAGGTCTACCCCGAGCCCGAAGGACCTCCCTCCCAACAGGCGCAGGGGGGGATCCGTGCTGGGACCAGGTCCAGAGGACCTAGCCACGGCCAGGATCTGGGCGCGTTCACGCTCCCGAGCATCACGCGCTCGAGCAGCCGCGATCGCACCCGCGTACCCCTCCCGCGCCTTAATGGCGGCCAGCTGCTCAACCCGGGGGCCCTTCTCACCACGGAACACGATGCCACAATCATCAGCCACCTCACCCAGGTGGGCCAGCGAAACCTCAGACAAGACACAGAACGACGAGCCAGGAAAACCAGATGGGTCAGGGTCAGAAAGACGAACAGGGGGGGCAGGGGAAGTACCTGAGAACTCAGTTTCGATCAGTTTCGATCAGTCAGCCAACCTTGGTCTTTTTCGTGGCTTTGGAGAATTGATCAATACATTACCGACCGGAATAGCTCCGTTTTACTGACTCAGACCAATACTCCCTCCGGTTCAATGAATAATACGCATATGTTTTTTTTTCAAGATTTCTCTTTGACTAGAAAGGTGGGCAAATATCCCTCAACTAGTATGTTACTACCTCCATTCTTTATGGTTTATTAGTGTTGATACCATTAGATTTGTGTTGGAAAACACTTTCTATTGACATCAATTTTCAATTAAAAATCATCGTCATATACTTGAACTAATTCTTGTTCAAAAATTAAATCTTCGAAGAACGCATGCATGCACTACTTGTAGAAATGGAAGTACTAGTATATACCAGTAGAAAACATGTAGCAGAGTGAAGACCATGAACAACTAGAGGACAAACCAAGTAATGCCACGTTCCTAATAGGCGGCATGCGACTTAGAAGATCAGTTCTTTCCGGCTGACTATCTATGCGACCATGAACATCTTAGAAGAAGAAATCCACGGTCCTTGGATCGGTGCTGTGGCGGCGGTCATTTCCTGGCGGCTTCGGAGTTGTGGCAGATGAATTTAGACGTACGCTCAGTGTTAATGTTTCTGGTGATGTCGCCTTCCGACCTTGCCGGGACGTCGACAGGACTTGACGGTGGTGTGGATACAGTGCAGCTGATCGATGGCTGCAGCATGCTTCTGTTGATTTAGTGTACAAGGGTGGGGCGGGTCAACAAATACAGTACAGTAGGCTATTTTACTACAGGAGAAGCCGAATATGCCGACGGGAGCCGTCGGCCTAGATTTTTCCAAAAATAATTTCAATTTTTTTTCAATTTTTTAATATTTTTGAATTGTTTAACTTGTTAATCTTATATGAAATTTTTTAATTCTAAATACACTTAGTCTCAAGTTAAATTGTACAATTAATCAAACTTCACAATCGGTCACTTATCCTAATACTACTCCAGCTCCAGCACGTTTAACTTCTCCATTCCTTCCATATGAACTTTCAACAAAGAAATTAGAACTTGTTATGAATATTATCATATCAATCCTATAACCATTGGACTATAATGTTAGACGTTTTTATTTTTTTACATTCTATACAATTATTTTAGTAAACAACAATGAATAAGTACTCCCTCCGGCCCATATAACTTGAGTTGGATTTGTCAAAATTTGCCTTTTTTTCATTTAAAATTGAATAATTCATATCTACAAATCCGTAAAACATAATTCAACAAATAATATATCCAAATCGATCAGAAAAATAAGAGGAATCCAAATATGACATCCCTATCATCTATTTAATTATATATCTTAACTTTTTTAATATTAGACCAACCGAAACTATGTCAGGATTCATGAAACATCCCATTTTTGGCACTCGGAAAATAGAAAATGTCTTTTTGGTGCGACAAAAAGGAAACTCGCATTAGATTTATGATGAAATAGCATATTATGAATTTAAAAATGATTTTTACAAAAAATCATGAGCATCATATCATGTACCTATAGTTCAAATCTAACTCACTTTCTATAGATTTGGTAGGAATTTGTCTTTTTCACGAGGGGTGGACGGAAAGGTTTGAGATATCCGGTTGGAAAATTGTCCATTCAATATGGTATAGTATTTTTGAAAAATGTCGTATTATCATTTTGAAACTTTTATTTGGTGGTTGCTTCACAAAACACCATGTTTTTGCACTCGGAAAATGAAAAATAGCTTTTTGGTGCGACAAAAAGGAAAACTTCCTCATGCAACATTGTTCGCCATCCCATGATACACATGCGTGCACAATATGGGCACATTATCGCAAACTATACCGCGATTCTAGCAATAACATTGGTCATTTGACCTGAAATCCAAAAAACCTCGATTGAGATAGGTCATTTTGTGAAGGTTTTTTGAGCCACAATTAATATACCAAGTTTGGTATTTTTTCATCCAACTATGTCACATAATATGACACCACGCAAAGGTTTTGCATTGTTTCGATCGATTTGAATTTTTTATGCCCGTTTCAAACTATCGTCAAACTTCTAAATCGATAGGATGAAAATTCTTAACTCGGGGATGAGCCTCACTAAACTTGCATTAGATATCTGATGAAATAGCATATTGTGAATCTAAAAATGATTTTTTTAAAAAAACATGGACATCATATCATGTACCTGTAGTTTAAATCTAACTCATTTCCTACCAATTCGGTAGAAATTTGGTTTTTTACGAGGGGTGGACGGAAAGGTTTGAGATACCCAGGTTGGAAAATTGTCCATTCAATATGGTCTACTATTTTTGAAAAATGGGGTATTATCATTTTAAAACTTTCATTTGGTGGTTGTTTCATAAAACACCTTATTTTTTGCACTCGAAAAATGAAAAAATGGCTTTTTGGTGCGACGAAAAGGAAAACTTCCTCCTACAACATTGTTCGCCATCCCATGGTACACATGCATGCATAATATGTGCATATTATCGCAAAGTATACCGCGATTCTATCAATAACATTGGTCATTTGACCTGAAATCCAGAAAACCTCGACTGAGATATGTCATTTTGTGAAGGTTTTTTAAGACAAAGTCAATATACCAAGTTTGGTATTTTTCCATGCAACTATGTCACATAATACGACACCACGCAAATGTTTTGCATTGTTTCGATCGTTTTTGAATTTTTTTATGTCCGTTTGAAACTATCGTCAAACTTTCTAAATCGAGGGGCATGAAGATTTTTAGCTCGGGGCTGAACCTCACTAAACTTGCATTAGATCTCTGATAAAATAGCATATCGTGAACCTAAAAATGATTTTTGCAAATAATTATGAGCATCATACCATGTACCTGTAGTTCAAATCTAACTCATTTTCTACCGATTCGGCGGGATTTTGTCCTTTTTACGAGGGATGGACGAAAAAGTTTGAGATATCCAGGTTGGAAAATTGTCCTTCAAGATGGTCTACTATTTTTGAAAAATGGGGTAGTATCATTTTGAAACTTTCATTTGGTGGTTGCTTCATAAAATACCCCTTTTTTGCACTCGGAAAATGAAAAATATGTTATACAAAAGTATTTATATTTTATAGATATTTATTTGAAAAACAAATGTAATATTTGAGTTTATATAGATAGATCTTATTTTTCTTCAAATTTTGATATATTATATGTATTTTCCTGAATTTAAATGATTTAGTTATGATTTTTTTAAGGTTAATATGGCAGAAAAAAAATGGCTACACCGACGAGCCGTCGGCGTAGACTTGACGCCGTCGCTCTGCCGTTAGCCTAATATGCTACGCCGACGGTTCCATTTACGCCGACGGTTGCCGTCGGCCTATTTATCCTACGCCGACGGTAAAACTAGACCGACGGCCTGTCAAGCTACGCCGACGGACCCGACATTTTGTTGTCGGTATATAAAAAGGCCGTCGGCCTATCTTGTTATTCACGTAGTGTTTTATCCTAATAAGACATTTTGAACAACCGAGGTAACTAGGCATGATGACTCAATAATGCTGTGCAAGCTGCAGACATCGTCGTCTACCAAACCGATCTAAAATATAAATAGAGTAGGTACTCGGAGTTGATGATTTGCAGCAGGATCTCATCGAGGATGGTGGTGTAGGCACGCGATGAAATCCCTTGGCTCGCTGGCCGCATGACTATTCTTTTACTAGCTAGGAAATTATTTTCCATCTAAGAACCCAACCCCAACTGCATGCGAAGATTGATTTAACTTCATGTTGATGATCAATCTCCGTGATTGGTAATTTGATGTACCAGCCGCGTCATCGTCCCAAACCCAGAACAAACAAGGGCATAGCTAGGTAGTGCACTTGAAGACATGCTCGGATCTTTGAGCAAAGAGATAAACTAGGCTATGTATGCTTCATATCCATTCTCATCAGCTATCATGTTTCCTAACACCTCTCAATCCCATCTTGATGTAATGATACGGTAAAAGTTTTGCACTCTCTCTCATGTGTGTGTAGCTTCTATCTAGATAGGAATCATTGGATTCTTGTTGCTCGATTTATTGAACTCGCAATGTATATACTTCATCTGTCCTAAAATACCCTGCGGTTCAATGAATAAGACGCATATGTTTTTTTTTTCAAGATTTCTCTTTGACCAAAAAGTTGGGCAAATATCCCTTAACTATGTTACTACCTCCATTCTGGTTATTAGTGTTGATACCACTAGATAATACCCCGCGCGTTGCTGCGGGAATTTGTAATTGTTTTAGTAGCACGGTGTAGCAAATTATTGATAATTTGAATCAATAATTCGACAAATGCCATGCATATACTGGTATCCCATGTGCATTTATTTGTGGTATAAATATATATGATATGATATCCATGCAAAAAAAATACATATGATATGACAAAACTATAATACATAGTTTTTGCCTCAACAATCTTTTCTACAGGATCTATTTGACCTTGTTAGTGCTGCCTTTTTCGATTACTACTACCTGGAAATGGTGGGTCCCATATTTTTCGTAATCAACAATGGATCCGTTGGATGAGAATTGATGATCGCCGCATATTGGTTTAGCATTGTCTTGGGAGCGTGGGTGTGAAGAATAGTACTAACATCCCGGAGAAGAAGATATATGTACATTGTTAATCAGGGTAGATGCATCAAGGTAGAAATAAAAAGAGAGAAAACCGATTTCAGAAGTAATACCTATTGCTTCCATTCTCCATATGTACTTTATAATGATATTCGGCATGCCAATGGTAGAAAAGATGAATAGGCAAGGGCAAATGTGATGGGATCATGTTATATACTCTTGGTGTAGACGTTTGTGCGAGTGTTTAAACGCTGCTTGGAAGGTGATTATGTAGAAATTTATTGTTGAATGAAAACTTGTAATTAAAATACTTGTAATTGAAACTGGGCAGTATAGTCACCATAATGGAAATTAAATGAGTGTCTAGCGCATATACTCCCTCTGTAGGTACTACAGATGTCTGTCATGATTATGGCACGGTAGTACGGTAGTACTTGTGAAATTCTTCTTGTACTCTACATATATTTATGGCAGGGAATATAACATGGACACTTACTCATCTATGATCATACTCACAGAAGGAATTGAAAAATATGAACAGGCCAACTGCAATAAAATGGAAGTAATTAAAGAAGAAAGACAATATAGATGAGCACTGGGATCAGGGGGAACATGAAGAACCTTTCAAGAAAATTACATGCAGTGCACATAAACATACAGAGACAGGGAAAGAAAATTTTCAATCAACTAAACCTGCATAAAAAACTTCCGTCAATGAAGGATATAGTGGGAAGAATGGTAAGGTTCCAAAAAAAGAATCGTAACAAAAAGGAAAAATATATATTATCTGCTATTACCTGTAAAAATCTGAAGTTATGATATATCCGACCTCAACACTGCTCTCTTAACACCAAATCTGACATTATCCTCTAGTCATTCGGAAGAAAAAAAGATGGAATAAAGATAATACATGTGTACGGAATTACATAGCGTGACCTAAATATATGCCAAATATATTTTCCCTGCAGTTTTGGAGCCCATCTCATCTGAAGAACTCTCTCTGTTTTCGCTATGAAACGAAACAATTAAAGCAACATGGAGAAATCTCATTCTGCAGTCTGGAAGCCCATCTTGAGAACTCTACTCTCTGTTTCCACAATGAAAAATAAATAAAGCAACATGATGAAGGGGATATCTTCACAAATGGAAATGCAAATAGGGCAAAACCTGGTGGTAATCATCCTGGAGGAGCGTCATCTCCGTGACGGCTGGTGCATGCTAGGGAAGGAGAAGCAAAATTTTGTTTGCGAGGATGAATACAAATGTATGGCGGCCTGGTATATATAGGAAGAGAAAAGAAGATGCAATGAAGAGAAGAGATAATCGTGAGATTAGAATGGGAAGGGGAGAAGACAGCGCAAGATTTTGGTGGACCTGCTCGCGGACGTGCATCAGTTTCGCTTGTGCACTTAATTATCGTGGACATCAAGAGGGAAAGGAAGATCGCTTCGTTCCGCAGATTACGGAGAAGAGAAATCGTAAATCCTATGGTTGGAGAAGAAATATAATAATGGGCAGGCTCGTGCAATTTGCCAAGGAATCGTTGTATACGGGCTGAAGTGGCTGCATGTGATCGGTAGCATTAACGTCCTAGTGACTAAGATCGAAGGAAACAGAACAGGCTGCAGAACGGGCACTGCGCTCAGAAAAAAGGGTGACGTGGACTCACAGGAGTGCAGAGAAATAAGCTAGTGGGGGATTCCTTTTTAGATATAGAAGATTAGATTTGTGTTGGAAAACACTTTCTATTGACATCAAATTTTAATTAAAAATCATATCATATACTAGAACTAATTCTTGTTCAAAATTAAATCTTCGAGAACGCATGCATGCACTACTTGTAGAAAAATGGCGGTACTAGTATATACCACGTCTTGGCAGTAGATAACGTGTGTAGCGGAGTGAAGACCATGAACAACTAGCGTCAAACCAAGTAATGCCACGTTCTTAGTAAAACACTATAATGGGCGGCATACATCTTAGAAGAAGAAATCCACGGTCCTTAGATTGGTGCTGTGGTGCGGCGGTCCTTTCCTGGCGGCTTTGGAGTTGTGGCAGATGAATTTAGACGTACGCTCAGTGTGTGGTTTAATTTTACTCTTTTCCTTTCCTTGCCATCGATCTTCCGTGTTTCTGGTGATGTCGCCTTCTGATCTTGCCGGGACGTGGACAGGACTTCGATGATAAACGACGGATCACTGCAGATCCTTTGATGGTGGTGTGGATACAGTGTAGCTGATCGATGGCTTCAGCATGCTTCCGTTGATTCAGTATACAACGGTAGATGATGGTAGCATCGGGCGGGTTAACAAATGTTTAGTACAGTAGGCTATTTTATCCTAATAAAACATTTTTAACAACCGAGGTAACTAGGCATGATGACTCAATAATGCTGTGCAAGCTGCAGACATCGTCTACCAAACCGATGTAAAATATAAATAGAGTACGTACTCGGAGTTGACGATTTGCAGCAGGATCTCGTCGAGAATGGTGGTGTAGGCACGCGATGAAATCCCTTGGCTCGCTGGCCGCATGACTATTCTTTTACTAGGAAATTATTTTCCACCTAAGTACCTAACCCCAACTGCATGCGACTAACGCGAGATTGATTTAACTTCATCTTGATGATCAATCTCCGTGTTGTCTAAACTTGATGTACCAGCCGAGTGCAGGCTCATCTTCTCAAATCCAGAACAAGGGCGTATGTAGTGCACTTGTTGAAGACATGCTCGGATATTTGAGCAAAGAGATAAACTAGGCTATATGCTTCATATCGGTTCTCATCAGCTATCATGTTCCCTGACACCTCTCAAACCCATCTTAATGTAATGAGATGGTAAAAGTTTAGCACTCACTCTCATGTGTGTGATGCTTCCTTCTAGATAGTCATGTCTGGATTCTTGTTGCTTGATTTATTCACATCTGAAGCGGAGGAATGTATATATGTAACTAGCTAGTAGTGAAACCATAGTACATACGTATTCAAGTCCATCTACTCACAACTTTAATATTTGACAACCGTAAAATACTACTTCCATGTGAAAACTGGCCGCATCCTGAATTTTATACTTCTCCTCGGAAATGCGCCTCCCATCCTCCAAGGTCCTATGAGTGACACAAGTTACAACAAACACCTTTGAACTTGTTACAAAACCATCAGCCTGTTCATACATTTGTTATAAAACATTTTGCGCTTCCCTTCAAGGTTAGAACTTGTCCTATGAGCATATATGTACGATAGTTCTCCCATGATGTTTGGCCTTACCTTGCAGCAACTTTGCATCACAACCTCCAATGCAAAGATATGAGTTTAGAAGTGGGTGTGCAACTAGCAACCACCGATTCTATCTTTAGGTAGTGAGAAACATAGACATCTGAACCGAATTGTAGCCAACAGGGAAGAGAGCAGGCAGAACCCGCTAGAAATAGAATGAAAGGACAAGTTTTTCTAGGCGTAAGAAAATCGTATTTCTAAGTTTCAATAAGTTTTAGAACAAAAATCTTTGCACGTAGATGATTAACAGAAGCAGTCATGTGGGCGTGAAGCTCTGGTACTTAAATATGTTTATTTGTGGTCTTTATAGAAATAAAAAATATATGTATTCTGTGATACTAAATTTTATACTTTTTAACTTCACCCTGAAAGTCAGATCTCAACCGCAAAATTGACGGAAGAGAAGTTAAAAACACACGTTGCTTAGCCCATTTATTGATTTTCAGACAGATGGCAGAAGAGATCGGCAGGAGGAAGGTATTCAAACAGAGATTAGCGGACCAAACATTCATATATGATGTCGCTAGCTTGACCGGTCTGGCCGTGGTGAATCCGACACACAACAAATGTACAATAAACAGAGCAAATTAAGCGAACTACTTGTATGAATAGAGGTACTCCCTTCGATCCAAATTACTTATCACTGTTTAGAAAAAACTAGCATGACGGCCCTCGCAAATGCGAGGGCATTGCCTTAGTTGTGTCAAAAGTGATTGAGATATAATATTCACATTGTGCTAAAATAATACCAATTCATAATCATAAAATGCTTCTTAATATATGGCACATGTGAATGAAACATTTATATCATCTCTCTATAGGGGATTTCCTGTGATATTCCTAGCAAAAAAAATTATCATATATTTTATATAGAGTGTTTTACCATTATGTTATTTGTAAAGACATGGTACTATTGACGATCTGTGTTTTATGTGTTGGTAATACATCACTATATCGAATTACAATTTTGAGCGCGATTTTTCCATTGGTCTTATGTGAGATAAGTACGCGATGTCAACCTTTAGTTTGTCGGTTAGTGCATCTTGAAAGATCAGATAATGTGTATACAAACGTTAATGAAATAATAAGTGCATCTTACATGAATCATAAGAGTTTTTAATCCCAACAAACAAATGTACAAAGGGGATGTTTGATTGCGCTTATTTATGGCCTTTTGCTTTTGGCTTATAAGCCAGAAAAGCACCTAAATATGTTGCTTTTCATTTTGGTTTTTGGCTACCCGAGAACAGAGAGAAAGACTACATAGAGCTCTTTAGTTATCTAGATTACTCTGAAACATTATGAATAGCATACGATCATTTTTATTCTCGGATTGCTCTCTCATCTATTAATAATTCCAGTTTTGAGTTGTATATAAGCTTAAACCCATTGGCGATAAAAATGACATATAAACTGAATTCCTGGTCATGCTAAATCCACGTAAGCTAAATCCAGGCGAAATCATCAAGTAGTACATAAATGTGTATTAGGACTTGTAAGCAACATGGTCATGCTACCGGGCATTGGCGCCACACTTCACCATATGCTCCAGACATCATTTTCTCTTGCCGTATACTGCTTATGACACAATGCACCTTGTTTTCTTGATGTGTAGCCACGCTCCCTCATGTTCACCTCCAACACTTTTCCCCACATTTTTGTCTTTGTCGTGAACTGAGCGTCGTGGCTCGAGAGCGAGCGGTGGCACGTCGGGACGGCGGTCCCGGAAGGTGGTGTTGGCGGTCTGTTGGGCATAGCAGAACAGTTGGATGTCGGGGCAGCGGTCCCGGAGCTTTGCAGTGTCGAGGACATCGATCTGGTGTCGTGTGGGCGGCAAGGTTGATTTGACAAAGTTTTTTGGAGGTTCGTCTTCTTCAGCTACGTTTGAGTGTCCCATGTCTGCTCCTCCATAGTGGTCACGTCTTCTTCTCTTCAACGTGGGTGAGAGGTTGTTTGGTCTCGGCGATTGTGTCGTCTGTTGTATCTCTAGGTCTTGAGTGTAAGTCGCCCGTTTGTGTATGTGGTTGTGTTGGGGTTTGTTGTATGGTTTTCTCCTAAAAACTGGTACTTTCTTCTTAATTAATGGTTGGGGCAAAGCTTTTGCCTCCGTTTCGAAAAAATAACTACACATGGTGAGCCATTAAATAAATAGTCTCTCCATCCTAAAATAAGTGACTTTAATTTGTCCAGATTTAAATGTATCTCGTACTAAAACCTGTCTAGATAAATAATTTAGACAAATCTAAATCATTTATTTTAGGACAAAGGAAGTAAATTGCTTCAACCTCAATTGAAAAGTCTTACGATGAGTGGAAAGCTTGGAGATTGATCTTACCTACTGGGATATCTTGATGAGGCAAAACCTCTGAGCAATCTTGCAGTATCGTGTGTACACGTGGTTTGATGCATGCATGTATCGAGCATGGTCGAATTAGCTACTGAGATGCGCATGCAATTGGAACAGTTCTGCTGTTAGCCCCGATTCGACGCGCAATGGAGGTCATCGTGTCGGCCGGCCGGTGGCACCCAGATGAATTTCGTGGCGGCGCATATGAGGACCCCTACGGAGGATGTAACCTAGTTTTTCTTTTTTATTGTAGAGCAGGCCCGTACGTACGTAACCTTATTAGTGTTTCTTTTTAGAGGATAACCTTGTTAGTTAGATAGATTTTAAAATTATATGGGGCATTGGGTCCGGCTATTATGCCTTTCCTATATGTTGGTCACCTTTTGATATACGTGACAGGTTGTACCGTAATAATATCACGTGTATGTCTGGTACGGACTCTGTCTATAAAGTTATGTATTCTCTCGTTAAATCTTAACCATAAAAATCAAATCTAATGGATAAAAATAATTTTGATGATGTGGATCGACGTGGTGCCTCGAAACAGTCCCTTATATTGCTTTTAGTATATAATAGAAGATGATGCCCAAAATATGCTTAGGTTCAATGAACCGCGACAAATCTTTTGGATCAGAGTAGAGAAGTGTAGGCAAAGTCAAGACGATGAACAAATAGCAGAGGAACTAACTAATGCCAGCATATAACTTAGAATATCAGTTCTTCCGGCTGACTGTCTATCTATACAACTTAGAAGAAGAAATCGCGGACAACAAGGGTGCACGTACGTTCCCTAGATCGGTGCGGGCGGCGGTCCTTGGCTGGCGGCTATGGAGTGGTGCTTGGTTGGCACGTTCGTTTAATTGTTTTCAGTCAAACGTGTGGTTTACTATTTTCCTTGCCATCGAACCTTCGTACACAACCCCAACTGCAACTAACGCGAGATTGATTTAACTTCATGTTGAAGATCAATCTCCGTGATCCTAATTTATTGTACCTGCCCGGTGCTGGCTCATCTCGTTGCAAATGAAAATCAAGGGCGTATGTACTGCACTTGAAGACATGCTTGTATGTTTGAGCGAAGAGATAAACTAGGCTATATGCTTTATGTCGGTTTTCACGAGCCATCCTTTTTCCTAACACCTCTCAATCCCAACTTGATGTAATCAGACCGTAAAAGTTTAACATCCACTCTCATGGGTGTGATGCTTCCATCTAGATAGGGTCATGTCTGCATTCTTGTTTGCTTGGTTTATTCACATCTGAAGCGGAGGAATGTATATATGTAACTAGCTAGTAGTGAAACCATAGTACATATGTTTTTATTTTTTTTAAGGAAGTACATATATTTTCAAGTCCAACTACTCATAACAACAATAATATTTGACAACCATTGCTACTTCCATGTGAAAAGTGGTCCCATCCTGAATTTTACGGTTCTCTTCTCAGGCCTTTCACAATAGAGTGTATCTTAGCACAATTTCATAGGAGATATAAATAGCTAAGAAACATCCCCTCCAATGCATTGTATCTTAAAGGTTGTACCTTAATTTAATGTTTTTTCTCTCATGTATGCATTTGATTCGGCTATCAAGACTTTTTGTCTATGATTACGTGCAAGAGGTGTATCTTAGGCCTTCCACAATGGAGTGTTTCTTAACACGTTATCATAGGCAAAATAAATATTTAAGAGACCATCCCTCCAATGGATTGTATCTTAGGTGTTGTCTCTATATTTAATAATTTTGGTGATTTGTGGGCATGCTATTGGGCTAGCCATTCTTTTTTGCCTATGGTCTCGTGCAAGCTTGTATCTTAGCTAAGATACAACAGCAC
Source organism: Avena atlantica (assembly GCA_910589765.1). Classification (NCBI taxonomy): domain Eukaryota; kingdom Viridiplantae; phylum Streptophyta; class Magnoliopsida; order Poales; family Poaceae; genus Avena; species Avena atlantica. Next base: position 504,298,279 of record OU342736.1, on the reverse strand, counting down.
TATCTTTCCTCATTAAGTATAGTGCCACATAAGCAATTTGCCTATGATACCGTGTCAAGAACCTTCCATTGTAAAAGGCCTTAGCTAAGATATAACATCCTATCTCATCAATAAATATGGTGTCACGTCATCATTTTGTCTATGATAGCGTGTCAAGAAACGGCCATTGTGAAAGGCCTCAATAGCCCCTCATATCCTCTCCGGTCCTATGAGTGCATCCTAGGAACCCTCTCAACCTAAAAGTAACATTTTCCTAGTGACTGGGTTATATTTTTTCCTCTAACAAGCGTGAATCCTTCAAGGGTTGACATAATCCTCCCATATCTATATCTGGGTGTGCTGCAATAAAGTATTCGATTCAATTTTTGCTCACATAAAATGAATGTTGTGAAGGTATAATCAGATTGAAATGAACTTCCAACATGTTAGTAACAGCATAGGGCGCAACCATCTACACCATGAAATTAGTCTCTGGCAGACGGTTGAACGGGTGATCTTATTCATGCATCTATCTTAATTAGTCAAAGAGGGACATTAGAGAGGCATTTGAACATTTTGAATTAAATGAAGTTTTTATGTTGGCTCGATCATGCAAGACCTCTTGCGGTTCGGCAGGTATTAGCCTTTTTTTGTGAAAACACAAAAACTTTGGCCGATGCAACCATCACTCAAAACAAAGACTAGGACTACAGTAGCCAAGTTACAACAGACACCTCCGAACTTGTTACAAAACCATCAGTTCTTTCACACATTTGTTACAAAAACTTTTACGCTTCCCTTCAAGCTTAGAACTTGTCCTATGAGCATATGTATGATAGTTGTCCCGTGATGCTTCGCCTTATCTTGCAACAGCTTTGCATCATAGCCTCCAAAGATAGGAGTTGTAGAAATGGGTATGCAACTAGCAACAACATATTCTATCTTTAGGTAGTGAGAAACATAGATATCTGAACCAAATCGGTAGCCAATAGGAAGAGAGGAGGCAGGGCCCGCTGGAAACACAAGGAATTAAAGGTCAAGATTTTTTAGGTGTAAGAAAATCGTATTTGTAAATTTCAAAAAGTTCCAAAAAAATCTCTTCACGTGGATGATTAACAAACCTAGGCATGTGGGTGCGAAGTTTGGTACTTAAATATGTTTATTTGTGATCTGTATAGAAATAATAGATATATGTATTCCGCGATACTAAATTTCATACTTTTTAACTTCACCAAGAAACCGAATCTCAATGGAAAAATGGACATACTAAATATTCGAAACATATGTGGCTCACCCCATCCACTGATTTTTGGAAAGATGGCATAGGAGATCGGGAGGAAGGAGGTATTGAAACGGAGGACCGGACCAACCCATTAAGCTCGACCGGTCTCACCACACGATGCGGTCAATATGGCTGAGCGGTAGGATAAACCGTCTATCTTTCCGTTTGACGGTGCGGTGCATCCACGTTAAGCTTCGCTTTCATCTACTAGCTTGCTTGAAGATCTTAAACTGTCAAAATCATTATAAGAAAAAATTGCAGAATGCAACGTGTCTGCACCGGGGTCCGTGTGTTTAAAATGCATCAAATTAGCAAGTGTTCTAGTCAGAAGAATGCTCGTTTACATATTTATCGTATAATTGTTCATAGTAAATGGGTACACTCATAGTAAATGGGTACACTTTGTATTAAATCACTAACACTTAGAACGTGTTTGGTTCGATAATTTTCGGCCGGTATCAGATTACGGCGTAATCTGAATCCCTTAAGGACAGCGCTAGGCGACCCCGGGGGATAATTTCCCCCGATCTCCCGGGTCCCTAGGCCGCCATGTGTCCCTAAAACAAGGTCTAATTCCGCTTTTGCTACAAATAGACCAGATTTCCTACAATATTCTCCGCTTTTGCTACATGTAGCAAAAAACGGTTCGACTCAGAAAATAAAAAAATAGACTGGACCTCGCCGAAGATTTTGCCGGAGACCTTGCCAGCGACAATGTAGCAAAAAATATAGGCTAACGTAGCATATCCGACCTCGCCGGAGACTCGTCGGAAACTTTCGCCGGTAGACCTCACCGGAGACCGTGTAGCAAAAATTTTACGCACTTATAGCAAAATAATAAAACCGTGATAGCAAAAAAATGTGCTAATGTAACAAAAAGAATGACCTCGCCGGAGACATCACCGGTGACTAACGTACCAAAACCGACTCTGCTCAGGACTTTCGTCGAAAACGTCGTAGCAAATACTTTGTGATACTGTAGCAAAAACATAGAAGAGAAATAGCAAAAACTTGCTACTATTATAGCATCGCCCTGTAGCAAAATATCAAAACACATCTATTTGTCGGTAGCATCGTGACCCTTCGTATGTAGCAACGATGACCACTTCTAATAGCATAATCATCCTGCTTGTGTAGCACCGTGCCGAACGAGAAGGAGATGCACGAAATCTTCAGTTGCAGCTTTGCAGAGAGGCGTGGGATGGAGGCGGTGGAGCAGCGGCAGCGCGCGGGATAAGGCCAGGAGAACGGAGCACCGGGAGCGGCAGGGCATGGGCCGGGCGGCGGCCGCCGGCAGGAGCATCGGTGAAGGGCGGAGCTCGGCGGCAGCGCGTAATGGAAGACACAGATCGTGGCGGCGCGTGGCGGTGGCCTACTCTGGCCGTGGTGGTGGCGGAGGGCGGAGGACGCGGCGGCACGTGGTGGAGGGCAAAGGTCGGCGGCGGCGTGTGGTGGAGCGCGGAGCTCGGCGGCGGGTGCGTGCCAGCGGGAGGCGGCGGCGGCTGCGTGAAGAAAACGCTGCGTGCATAGAAAAGAAGAAGATGCAAGGATAAGAATAAGAAAAGAGGAGTGGTGGGCCTTTTCTGGCGAGGCGTACAGACGCGGGAGCACGACCCGGGGATCGATCCCTGGAGGATGTGTATCATTTTCCATCCCTTAAACATGTTTGGTTGGCCTGAGACATAAAAACATACCCTGTAAACGGATACAGCCCAACTTCAATACGAGCTCACCCTCATCCGGAAACGGATCGCCTTACCGGAGGAATCGACGATGGCTCGAACCCCTGATCTGGCAACCCCGACTGCTCTTTGACCCCTGATCCGGCGATCCCCTCTGCTGTCTTCCCCCGTTCTTCTCCATGCGTCAGCACTGGTAACCGTCGAGGCAGCAGATGTCGTCCTCATCTTCCTCTGTCACAAGCAAGATGCCGCGGAGGAGCTGTCGCCGGAGAAGCGACGGCGACCGATCCCTTTCACTGGCCGGTGTTGGTTCCCACGAATCTCTCCATCTATTCCACGAGCAACTCGCCGTAAGGGATATCTCCATTGGTTTCTGTTAAAACACACCTTTACCACGGATCTAGTCTAGATCTAACAGTAGCATTAAACATCACCTTTGTAGATCGAGAACGGAGAGAGAGAGAGAGAGAGAGAGAACAGAGACGAGCTCTACCTGCTCCCTGGCTCGACAGACACGAGCCAGAGGGAATGCCCGAACTGGTGCCGGAGCTAGAACCTCCGGCATTGGCCATGGGTGGAAAAAGGGGTGAGTGTGGCGAGCGTGCGGTTAGGGTGGCGGCGGTGGAGCTTCCCATCGGCGCAGCGCTAGCCTAGATCGGATTGGCTTGTAGGTAGGGCGGCTAGGGCACAACTAACCTTGTAGGTCGTGTTGTCGGCTCCCCACCACTTTATATAGCGCTGGCGACAGGGGCCCCCCAACCTAGATAAGGATGGGCGCCCCCGATCAGGGCGCAATTAGGGGCGTGCTGGGCCGTTGGGCCCAGTCACGTTGAGATCTATCTAACATTCTCCCCCTAGATCTCGACTTTACTTTTAACCTTGTTCTTTACTTATTCCATCACAGAATGATACACAGAGCATGTTTCATCGTCTCAGCTCAATTGCCGATAGAATCAGACAGCCACTATATACCTTCATGTTCTGAAACAAATTCTATTACTTTTGGGCCTCTTTAGTCCAGGAGTCATAGGCTTCCCGTTAAACCCATGCCGGCTATGTGCTCCTTGAACACATTGGGTGGTAAGCCTTTCGTTAGCGGATCTGCAAGCATATCCTTTGTCCTTATATGCTCGAGACTTATAGTTTGATCCTGGACTTTTTCCTTCACAACATAATACTTTATATCTATAGACTTTGAAGCATTACTCGACTTGTTGTTGTGAGCATAGAATACTGCGGGCTCGTTGTCACAATACATCTTTAGTGGCCTGCTGATGCAGTCAACCACTTTCAAGTTGGGTAAGAATTTGTTTAACCATAACGCCTGTCCCATGGCCTCATAACATGCTATGAATTCTGCATACATCGTAGATGATGCAACTATCGACTGTTTGGCGCTTCTCCACGAAATAGCACCTCCTGCGAGAGTAAAGACATACCCTGCCGTGGACTTTCGGTCGTCTTTATCTCCCGCAAAATCTGCATCTGAATATCCTTTTATCTCTAGGGAATCAGATTGTCTATATGTTAGCATGAGGCCTTTTGTGCCTTGCACATAACGCAAATCTTTCTTTACCATCTTCCTGTGCTCTATGCTTGGATTCTCTTGATATCTACCGAGTACCCCAGTGATAAACGCTAAGTCAGGGCGAGTGCACACTTGTGCATACTGTAAGCTTCCAACAGCCGAAGCATATGGTACCGACTTCATTTGATCGATCTCATATTGATTCTTTGGACATTGGGATTTCCCAAAACTATCGCCCTTGACTATGGGAGCAGGTGTTGAATTACTCGCATGCATATTGTATTTCTTTAAAATCTTTTCACAATACGCTTTCTGCGACAGTCCTAACACTCCATTCTTTCTGTCTCGGTGAATTTCTATGCCCAAAACATATGAGGCTTCACCAAGGTCTTTCATGTCAAAGTTTGATGACAAGAACTTCTTTGTTTCTAGTAGTAGACTAACATCACTGCTAGCAAGCAGAATGTCATCCACATATAGAATTAGGAAATATATTTCCCACTTTTGAACTTTGCATAAATGCAGTTGTCCTCAACATTTTCTTTGAATCCAAATCTTTTAATGGTATCATTAAACTTTAAATACCACTGCCTAGAGGCTTGCTTTAACCCATAAATGGATTTCTTTAGGCGGCATCCCATATGTTCCTTCCCCTCCATGAAAAAACCCTTGGGTTGTTTCATGTAAACATTTTCTTCTAAATCTCCATTTAGAAATGCCGTCTTGACATCCATTTGATGTAACTCTAAATCAAAATGTGCAACTAGCGCCATGATGATTCTGAAGGAGTCCTTACATGAGACCGGAGAAAAAGTCTCATTGTAATCTACGCCTTCTCTTTGCGTAAATCCTTTTGCCACGAGTCTAGCTTTGTACTTTTCTACATTCCCATTGGAGTCATACTTTGTTTTGTAGACCCACTTGCATCCTACTGTTTTGGCTCCTTTGGGAATTTCCTCTAAGTCCCAAACATTGTTGGAACTCATCGATTTCATTTCATCTTCCATTGCCTCCACCCACTTGGCTGAGTGAGGGCTACTCATGGCTTCTTCATATGAGGTAGGATCGCCCTCCATATGAACTACATTGTAAACTTTGTAGATTTCTTTGGAAATGGCTGGTCTTCGTTCTCTTTTAGACCGTCTGAGTTCATCGTACTCTTGCTCATTTCTTGCCTCGGGTTCAGGCACATTTACAGTAGGTGGCTGTTCTGGCTCCCTTTCGTGCTCAACAGTGGGTTCAGGTGGCTCCTGATGGACAGGTTCCGAACTTTCGCCCATTGTTGTCACGTGTGGAGTCACAACAGGTGCCGGCACCACAACCTCAGGGGTTGTAGATGGTGGCACAACAGGTAGCGAGAAAAATGGCTCCTGAGTCATTGGATTAGGTGCATGCACCCTCTTCTCCTCAAGATCAATTTTCCTAGCTACCGTGCTCCCCCTCATCAATTCGTCCTCTAAGAAGACTGCATGTCTCGTTTCTACAAACTTTGTGTATCTGTCGGGACAGTAGAAACGATAGCCTTTGGACTTATCTGGATAGCCGATAAAATGGCAAGATACTGTTTTGGGGTCTAACTTTGCGATGTTTGGATTGAAAACTTTTGCCTCAGCTGGGCTCCCCTAGACCCTCAAGTGGTGCAGAGAGGGGACTCTGTCTATCCACAATTCATACGGTGTTTTGGGCACTGACTTACTTGGTACTCTGTTGAGAATGTGAATGGAGGTTTTAAGCGCCTCCATCCACAATCCCAATGGGAGGGTGGAGTAGCTCATCATGTTGCGCACCATATCCATAAGGGTACGGTTGCGCCTTTCAGCTACTCCGTTTTGCTGAGGTTCGCCCGGCATAGAATATTGGGCGACTATTCCATTTTCTTGCAGGAACCTTGCAAAGGGTCCTGGTACTTGACCATATGGAGTATGCCGACTGTAGTACTCCCCCCCACGATCGGACCGAACTATTTTAATTCTTTTATCATGCTGATTTTCTACTTCACCTTTGAAAATTTTAAATTTATCCAATGCTTCAGATCTTTCTTTAATTGGATAAATATAACCATACCGGGAGTGATCATCCGTGAATGTTATGAATGAATCATAGCCATCCACACTTTTCACCGGAAACGGTCCACAAATATCCGTGTGGATTATTTCTAGTGTAGCTATGCTTCGGTTTGCACCCTTTTTAATTTGTTTGACATACTTTCCTTTAATGCAATCTATGCATTGTTCTATGTCGGAGAACTCTAACGGAGGAAGAATGTCATTTTTAACGAGGTTTTCTATTCTTTCCCTCGAAATATGGCCTAGTCTACAGTGCCATAGTTTCGATGAGTCAAGAGTTCGCTTTCTTTTCTTTTATTCTTTGTTCGACAAGGAAACTTTTTCATTCACATCACACACAGAAAGAACTTTCTCATGCAGGGATAACAAATATAACTTATCAAATAATGTAGCAACACCCACACATTTCTCTTTCAACCAAATGGCACACTTGCCATTTCCAAAATAACATCCGTAAGAATCTTTGTCCAAACAGGAAACACTTATTAAATTTCTATGTAATGAAGGAACGAAAAGCACATCTTTGAGCAAAAGGAAAGAGCCATCAGCCAGCTCCAGAGGGACGTCACCAATGGCCTCCACTTCTGCTTCTATTCCATTCGCCACTTCAATGTGTCTTTCTCTTCTTGGCGTGGTCCTTGTCGAATGGAACCCCTGTAAAGAGTTGGCAACGTGAACAGTTGCTCCAGAATCAATCCACCAAGTGGATCTAGTAAACTTTTTATACAGAGATTCATTAACAAAAGAAACAATATCTTTACCATTTTTGGCCATGATGTACTTCAGCCAAATTGGGCAGTCTTTCTTGTAGTGGCCCGGCTTTTTACAGTGATGGCACTGATCTTTCTCCCCAGGGGTGGACTGGTGATGCTGGTACTGGTGCTGTATTGGACCCTTGCCATGTGGCTTGGAGGGTGAGCCACCATGGTTGCCACCTGTGAAGCCTCTCTTCCTGTTGTCCTTCACGAAGTTCAGGGAACCGCCATGAAGGGCCTTCAGCCTTTCTTCTTCTTGGGAGCACATCCCAATGGTCTTTTCTATGTCCCACTTTTCAGGGGACATATTATAGTTTATTACAAAGTTTTCAAAAGGCTGTGGAAGTGAGTCCATCACAAGGTGCACCAAGAGTGCTGGCTTTAGCTCGAGGTCCTCATCCATGGGTTTGAGCTTCGCTGCCATTTTTGACATCCTCAAGTGTGCTCTCTTATTCCGTGGGGTCCTCCCGTATACTTTTCAGTAACCAGCTCCTTTAACAGCTGGGTCGCATACATCTTTGAAGAGCCAGTAAACTGGCTCTTTATCTTGGCAAGATACTCACCCACGGTAGCACACTCTCCAATTGAGCCCACTATTGCATTCTCAATTGTGTTCTTTACGAAGGCCAGACACTTCTTGTTGGCGTTCACCCATTTCTGGTTATCAATCGAGTAGGCCAGCTCCAATGGAGCATGGTCCCTCTTCCTTTTCTCAAAGTCAGGACTTTCCTCAGCAGCTCCCCTGACCGGGTCAGCGGGCTTGACTGGTTGCTTGGTGTCAACCACCCAATCCACTTCGGCGCATACGAACGCCAAATCAACTTTCTTCCTCCATTCGGAGTAGTTGTCCCCCCTTAGGAGCGGGATGTCCTTCAAACATGCCATGAGGTTGAGACCTCCTGAAAATCACAAAAGATGTGAGATCACCAAGGAAAACAACTGTATGCGTTAATTCAACGTTGGTATAAATTAAGCATGCAATCGTTTCGTCCTATTTAAAATTACATCACCGTTGGGCAGAAATAAATTTAAATGCACATTTAAAACTTAATAGGAAAAGATTATGGTCATGTGTATTAATAACGTTGGTCAATTAATAGCATGAGACATAATCACTTTAATCACATCTTTATGTCAAAGTTTAAACAACTTTTATTGCATTGTTGCAATTTAAACCATACATTTGCAATTTAAAATGACTATTTGCAGCGGAAACTTCAATAATGACTTTCATAGAAACTCATACTTTACAGAAAAAATTCTGCCTTTGTAACGTTCTCTAGTCAAAATATACATAAATGACTAGAGAAAACTATGCAAAAAATTGCTCAAAACTCTAAGCAAAACAATTAAAACAACTCTGTAAAAAAAACAGGAAAAAACTGTTTAAAAAACCAGCCTGCGGGCCTTCCCTGGGTGGCCTGCCAGCGGCCTGGCTCGGCCTGGCTGCGCGCCGCCCCCAACCGCGCGCTCGCTAGCTAGCTGCCGCACGCGCGCGCTGCCCAGCTGGCCCGCGGCCTGCCGCTCGCCCGCGGCCCGCTCGCGCGGCCTGCCCGGCCCAGCAGCTCCGCAGCCGCCCGCTCTGAGTGATCTCGTCCGTCCGTCACGGTCGCCCTAGATCGGACAGCAGACCGCGTGTCTAGGAGGTATAAAGGCCCCAGGCCGCCGACCCCTTCAACCGTAATTCCATTTTCCCCCTTCACCCGCCCCCGCGTGCACCGCGTGCCCACCGCGGCGGCGCCGCGTCCCTTGCGCGGCAGCCCCGCGTGGACACCGCGTGCACCCCGCTCCATCTCTCTGCGGCGGCGCCGCGTGCTCACCGCGGCGGCGCCGCGTCGGGTGCGCCGGCGGCGGCGCGTCGGGCCCGCGTGCCGAGGTGGCTGCGCCCCTCCTAGTTGAGGCGGCTGCGCCCCTCATCTCCCTACTCTGCTCTCGCTGCTCGGCCCCGAGGCGAGGCGGCGCCGCCCAGCGGGCCCCTCCCTCTTCCTCGATCTCGTGCTGTGGCGGCGGCTTGCCCCACGCATGGCGGTGGCAGCGGCGGCCGGAGCGGGTGAGGGAGCACGGCGAGCTCTCGCGCGGCTGTCCCCTTGTGTGTGGCCGAGGAGAGGCGAGGTGGCCGCCACGGCGCGCCCCTCCCTCTGCCTCGGCTCCGGTGGTGATGAGCCCGCGAGTCGGGGGAGGCGAGGTGGCCGCCACGGCACGCCCCTCCCTCCGCTTTGCTCCGGTGAGCCATGCCCCCCCCGCCCTCCTTGCCGGCGATGCGTCCACCCGAGGGTGGGCGCACCACCGTCAAGAGGGGCGGCGGTGGAGCCTTTTGCTCCCTTTTTTTGTTACTTGGTCCATAGTAAAAAACTGCGGCGCCCCCCACCTTGCTCCTTGCCGATGCGTGCATCCACCCGAGGGTGGGTGCACCGTCGTCAAGTGGCCGAGGTGTGGGGCGGAAACTTTCCGGCGATGGCCGGAGTGGACCCTTTTTTTTATTGCCTTTTCTTTGGGGATCTTTTGGGGTTAGAACTTGCGTTCGGGATATTTTGGGGTTTTAGATCTAGGGTTTTGCTTTTCCCCGAAGGGTGTGTTCTTCTTCTAGATGTCTCCACAATGGATGCCCATCTAGATCGAGAGGAACGGCGCGGCCATAGGGCAGGCGCACTTTGGATCTATTTCTTTCCTTTTGAACTCTTACTTTCTACAAAAAAGCACTGTAAAATCTAGCAACTAAAACCTGGCTCTGATACCAATGTTAAAACACACCTTTACCACGGATCTAGTCTAGATCTAACAGTAGCATTAAACATCACCTTTGTAGATCGAGAACGGAGAGAGAGAGAGAGAGAAAGAATAGAGACGAGCTCTACCTGCTCCCTGGCTCGACAGGCACGAGCCAGAGGGAATGCCCGAACTGGTGCCGGAGCTAGAACCTCCGGCATTGGCCATGGGTGGAAAAAGGGGTGAGTGTGGCGAGCGTGCGGTTAGGGTGGCGGCGGTGGAGCTTCCCGTCGGCGCAGCGCTAGCCTAGATCGGATTGGCTTGTAGGTGGGGCGGCTAGGGCACGGCTAACCTCGTAGATCGTGCTGCCGGCTCCCCACCACTTTATATAGCGCTGGCGACAGGGGCCCACCAACCTAGATAAGGATGGGCGCCCCCGATCAGGGCGTAGTTAGGGGCGTGCTGGGCCGTTGGGCCCAGTCACGTTGAGATCTATCTAACAGTTTCATCTATTTCAGGAGAAACTCGCCGGAAGGTGCAGTCGCTGTCTCCCTAGAAGAGCACCAGAAGCAGTGGTGTTTTATTTCAAATCTATATATATGTGGTTATTGTTTGGTGAAGAAGATAAAACTGTCAGCTATGGCTTTACCAAAAAGAAACATTCTTCATCTTCGGTCAACTTTCATACCAAATAAATTTCGAATTTTTAGAGCACGACAGGAGTATTGCATGGACGTAGAAAATGTTCCTAAAACGAACCTTGAATATCTACCTATATCACCGAACTAAGAAATCACTTAGTTTTCACTTTTTGGTCTCCTCACTTTTTGTACAACCACGCATAGGTGGTGCATTGTACAACACTACAAAACACGGCTCTAGTCCCAGTTTCTAAGAGGCTATTGCAATCCGGGACTAATGTATCGGGTTACAAACCGGGACTAGATTGTCTCCACGTGTCCCCGCTTCGCGCGCTGGGCTGAAGGATCTTTAGTCCCGGTCCGTAGTTCTTCCGCCGCGGCAGTGTTTTGCACCAAACTGCTGCCGCGGCAGGAGGTAGGGTTTTAGGGTTTTCTTTTTTTGTGTTTGATTATTTTTCATTTTGTGTTTTCATATACATATTATTCTACGCTACTACATGCTGTATATATTAATGCATATATAATATAATTTCTCTCATGATTACATAAAGACATATAAATATATACACAACCGAGACTAGAGCTCGTCTATTTGATTTACACGAAGATCATTACATTACACGGATAGTGTCCTTTTGTGTCTATCCATGATTACACAAAGGTCTATCCACGTTGTACTCTCCTTTTGTGTTTATGATGTCCCTGAGCAAAAATCCGGACAACTCCTCTTGAATTGCTCGTAGGCGTTCATGTTGGGGAACACTGTTTCAGTGGGTGGCGACACTATGACAGGGGTGAGTGTCGACATTATATCATGAGTGTCGACACTATGTTGTGCTGCTTAATCTATAAATAGGCTTTCTTGTGAACTATCAACTGCAAGGAAGATCGTGTGCGAGACCAGAGACACCACTATGCCGGAGCTTCTCGAAGATGTCTTAGGACAAGTCCTAAGACATCTTCAAGGAGCTCGCCGTAGAGGCACTCCCTAATATGTGAAATTAGTTAGCTCCACCAGCATACTAATTTAGCTAGAAAAGATATGAACTGAAAGATGGTGTGCGAGAGCAGGGACACCACTATGGCAGACCTTCTCGAAGATGTCTTAGGATGCCTCGTCCTTAGAATTCTTCGAGGAGCTCGTCATAGAGGTACTCCCTAATTTAATTTGGTAGCTCCTCGACGTGTTCATGTTTTTGTTCTTACTTGCTTAACTGGCCGATGATTAACTAAAATTCTAGGGCGCCACTATATATATATATATATATATATATATATATATATATATATATATATGTATGTGTGTGTGTGCCTTCATAATTTTGGTACTTATTTTAGTTGCAATGGATTTTGTGACGACAGGTAGAAGAAAGAAGAATATTTTGTTGCTCGACGATGACATGATGCACTGTGAACCGTCTGAATTTCAAGACTACGTGCCAAACCAAGATATGTAGATAGGACGAACTCATGTATCTATGTGCTTCGATGAATCAAATGAATTTTGAGAACTATATGTGCCAAATTAACCAGATATATAGAGATAGAATCCACACAAATCTATCCATTTCTAGAGCATGAAATGAGCTAAAACAAGCAATGAAAGATGATGAAGTTGCTAACCTCTTAGGACCCTTGATAGATGTGGATCCAAAAAATCTTCAAAAATCTTGAAAAAAATTGGAAAGAACTCGAGCTTGATGGGAGAAATTTGAGAGAGATGCTTGTGTGAGATTGAAATGGCTCAGGCCCGTTTGAGAAACAAACCGGGGATAAAGACACATCTGCTCTTTTCCAGCGCCAGACCCTTTAGCCTCGGTTTGTTAAACGAACCGGGACTAAAGGTCCCATACGAACCGGGGCTAATGTCTTCTGGGGCCTGCGGCCGTTTCTAGCCGTTGGGACCAGGGCATTAGTCCCGGTTCTGACTAAAGGTCCGCTTTCTACTCTTGCTACCCATATGTTGGATTATCTTATTTACTAGTGTGTGGTTTCTTTCTATGAGGCCTCATACATGATCGTACTCCTTTTTTGGTATTATAGATTGCCCATTTTGCATTGTTTGTTACTTCTTATGAGGCCCTTTGCATTTTTTGTCAATCGAGTGTGTGCACCTTTGTGTGAAGCAACGATGAAAGATGTGGCACATATTCATAATAAAACTAGAGTTATTTGACCTGAGGGTATGTACAACCACAATTGGTGTGCATTTCCTCTAGTTCCCGTCGCTCCAGTCCTTTCTACTATGTGTGTTTTTTTAATTCATATCTTGCATTCCTAACCATGCCTTCTTACTTTTTTCACCCCATCTGCACTTGGTTGTCCCTAAGAAGTTCCTAAAGACCAGACTAACAAGAAGTAAAATTTAAATGATAAATATGGACATGCTAAGTTATAACACAAATTTAAAAATTATATGCACTATATTTTGGAAAAGAGGGAGTATGGCACTAGTTATAGCACATTTCTATCTTATCAATCACTACTTCATATTAGCATTTACACCACTTGTATCATCTCTATCATGTGTAAATTTAATAGGACTATTACACATTTCTCTCCGAGATGACGGGCTCCAACTCTTAATTGTATTGCTTGCATTGCTTTGTAAATAGAACTAAAACAAATTTAGTAGCATTATTCCCGTATGCTCCCCTCAAAATGATCTCACATAAGCCTACTTCTTTCGGGTGCAGCATCTTCAGAAATGGCAGTTAATAAAAGTTGGTGTCGATTGTCAGAATGGAACCTGAACATCAACGTGCATCTTTTCATGCATAACTTATTGCAAAACAAAGTTTTTTGCACAAATTAAAGGGTTAGGAAAGTTTCAGTATTAAGAGAGGAGAGAGAAAACAACCTCCACCTATAGGTTGCATCATTGGATCCCACGACGAGCCTAGGTCCGCGAAAATGTTAGATTTGAGCCAAACTCCTTGATATTAGGATCCGATCCTCCTAAGCCATGTGTGTGTATGTATGCACGCGTGCACGGGGTGTCGCTTGAGCGGATGGAATAACCATCAGGTCTGCTAAAAGTGAGCATGTGGTTGGAGTATGTACTTGTTGGATCATGTTGCTACAGAGATTGACTACGAAATAGTAGCTATTTTTTATGCTTGTGTTAGATTTTGTTTTCTATAGATCAAAATTCAGAGATTTTATTCAACAAATGCACGATACAGTCAGCTCACATGAAATTTGCAAAAATGATTGGAGTATGGTGCAACCAACAGGCAGCGACCCCCCCCCCCCCCCCCGTTGTTACTATTGTTGGCTAGGCGATGTTCCTACATCAGTTGAGACGGATTTCGAAGAGATATAAATCTAATTTATTTGTTGAGGTCAATTAAATTTTGGCATAAATTATTCTTTCTTTCGCTTGTTTCCAATTTGTATATAGATAATCTAGATTCAAATAACCCTTTCAAATATAGTTACTACATGAAAGAGTTAAATGGCAGAGAAGAATTACAAACAAATATGAATTCAATTTATTTGTTGTAGTCAATTAATTTTTTGTAGAGTTTTGCTTTCCTTCTTGTTTCCTAATAGTGTTGACAGAACCCGGATTCAAATTATCTCTTCAAGTACTTTTAACATTGTTTGCATGTTGGACCCTTTGGAGTTTGGTAGTCTACGAAGCTAAAGGAGGCCCACAATAAAAATGAGCTCTTGGGAATGACAATGAGAGGGGCAGTGAGAGAGAAGCACGCCTCACCCAGGGCATGGCCAATTGTGGAATTTACATGGCTAGACTAGGTTGAATCAAATGTCTACTCACATTTTCTCCTGCGCTCACATAAACAACCCAGACATCATCTATCAAGTGTGTAGCTCACCAAGTGTAAGCATAAGATATCCGAATCTATTAGTGGTTTCATCTTAAACGCACATCTTCACTAAGTCTAGCTTATCCGGGCATAGTAGCTTGAAGATTTTATGCATGCAACGAAACATGATTCATGTGTTTGTTCTACCCGATACCTCACATGCCTAGACTGGCACACACCTAAGTTCATTGTATTTTCCTTCTATCTATACAACTGAATTACCACACGGTGGTTTAAATATATTTTATCATGATGCAACTGCTCACTTCGGTGATGAATACTAGCTAGCTCGTAGAGAGTGAAATCTATACTAGACACGCCATCAAAAAATTCTTATTCGTATGTTGGCTCAAACTTACAATCATCGCTAAAACAATTTCATTTTCTAAGTTTACGATAGCAATCGCATCGGCCAAGAAGGATGGTGAGGCACCATGCCTTCTTACCAATAGTCTAAATGTATACTGAAATGGCTACAACTTAATTTGAATAAATACTATTTATACTAAACTTCGATACTTTTTATGAAATAATAATATTAGTACTGTATTTTTAATTTCCAATCATTAATCATGTTTATGTTTTTTACACCCTCCCAATGTCTATCACTAGAAAGAAAAACTTCCGTGCTAAATTTGAACATATTTTGTAACATACGTTACATAATTTTTTGGAGATAGGCCTACATGGACCTTTTTATCTTACCATGAATCAGAGCATACATTTGTGTCTTGCGCGTACTTTAATATCCTTATCTATCATAGATCTCTATAACATAGTCTAAAAACTACTTGATAGCAATTTCTAGTGTATGATTGCGTACGATCGAATAGAATATTCTAGATTATATAAGTTTTCATGGTCAAACATGTCCTACATATTCTAGTGTGTTCAGTGATCCCTAGAGAACATGGACGCGAAGTCCCTACTTGGTTTTCAAATAATAACACTTAATTATAAGAACCACTGACAAACAACAAAATAACGTGGGTTCTACTATGCTTTTTCACATGGATGCCCACAACTAATAAGGAGTAGACAGATACGCGAGTTTCGCCTCATCGCCTTCATTTTGTTCTGGCAAGGCGTGGCCGGCGTGGTTGTATTATACAACTAAACAAATTATTAACGTCTAACATGAAAGACCTTGATTATTGATACACACAAAATTTCAAAATCTGAGCTTCTAGAGCTCTTTATTCCAAAACTGAGTTTTAGAAGTCACAAATTGTATTCTAGAATTAAATAAAATGGCATACATTCTCATCAGCAAAAAATAAATAGTACAATGCAACATTTGGTATTATTGGCATGCAAATACTCTTGTAGCCTTACGGAAATGTGATAGACAACGATCTAAGCTATAATTGAAGCGTGTATAAGAGAGGAATACCCAACATGTTGATGTTGATGACTTGAGCTACTTGAATCTGTGCCAAAAACATTATCATCAATCTGTAGTATTTATCTTATGAAATATTATTATGCCATTGTGTAATAAACAAACATGATAATTTAAGAAAACATTGTTCAGTGAAACAGAATATAAATAGCTCAAATCATCATTTATCTGAAAAAAAGGCACACTAATTAGTTGATAGAGCAAGCGGTGATCATGTCTACAAGAACTTCGAGAGACCCATCTTGCTAAAAATAGCAGACGACCATTAAATATGTAGCATCGGATATTCCCGTTTAACTCCTTGTTGTTTTACTTTCTTAGATTGATGTTCCTAATTAGAAGTGAAAAAAACTGTATGTAAACAATATGGATTGAGAACAAATACCTTAGATAGTATTAGATTGATATCACCTCTCGGAAACAAATACTCCCTCCGACCCATATTAGTTGACTTCGATTTTTCAAAATAGATTTATCTAAATCTAGACAAATTGAATTCAATTAATATAGGTCAGAGAAAGTAACAAAATATATCTCTTTTCTTAATGCAAGCTGACCAAGTGAACCTACTAGTCAGGCTTGCACCATCGTCCTTGACGCAAGCGGCAAGCCAGGTCGCCCCTCCGTGGCTCCCGCCTGTTGCCCTCATTATGGAGGGCCTCCAGCTACCGCTCGCTGCAGCTCCCGCGTAGCCGCCATAGCTTGAGGCAGACCCAGTTGCTCAGCCTCCGGAGAGCTCGACCTTGCTGGTCCGCAACCCCTGCAGGATCATCAAGCTGGGTGGACGCGTGGTGGGCGCTTCAGGGCTCAGGAAAGGGGATCTAGGAAGGGGTCTACTGGATACAGCTGCTGCCAAAATTAGCGGTGCAGGTAGTGTCCATTAGCGAAGAGGGACTGGTATGCATATGACGCAATAGTGGAAGGGCGATGACGGTGATACCAGGTAAAATAAATTCCATGAAGTCAGAGCGCCACCATGCCGCCCACAGTCGAAAACCCTAGCTCCATCGCCTCGAACAAACAACCAAAAAAAGGGAGACGACTGGTCTCCCGGCGCTGCCATGGGAAGCATGGCTGAGGAGAGGATGGTATAAGACGAGACCAGCTTATTTGAAGACACGGCGTCGCCATCGCCTCCCCTGGTTGCCGATTTCGACTAGAGGAGAAAAATGGGAGAGGAATAGATGATGCAAAGGTGAAGATTTTTTACCAATGTTTTTCTTCACAGTTCGTAAAGTACGCATTCGTTGCGTTCTGGGACAGAGGAGCACGTTTGCAAATCAAAACAGAGTTACACCTCAATGTAAGAAGAAATATTTTTATTACGACAGAAATGCGTCGTGAGGTAGTTGTCTCAGGAGGCTAGGTTGCCACCACGCTTAATCTATAGAATAATATCTCGATCTCGCCTACATAGTATAAATAGGCAGCCCTCTCATTTGCAGTACATCACACACCAACACACAAATTAGTGCACCGATGCAGCTCAGGTTCAACTCCTAAGGCAGTCCAGACATCCATCTTCCTTCTCTCAAAATACAAAATTAAATATTTCGTATAGGAGATGGAAGATTTCCAGTTACATAGACAATGTACCGAAAATATTTTTTCAAAATTTGAGTCGAAAGACAACTAAGCATAAAAATCTCACGGTTCCTGATCACAACCAATTGTAAGAATTTTATATGTCTCATTAATAAAGCTCACAGTTCCTATAAAAAAAGATAACCAATGAAAAAAAATCAATGGATTCATATATGCAAAGAGGGGTTTATATGAATGGGCCTGCTGACGGAAGGGCCCACCTATTTTAACATCTGCAGGCCACATAAGCAGGTCAAAATAGGGCCTCTCCTAGCCTTCGTCTCCTCCGCCACACACTCTCCTCGAGCTCACCTCCACCTCCTACCTCTCCCGCGCGCTCCTCCTCCAGCCACGCGGCCGCCGCCGTTCGATGCTTCTCCCGATGCGCCGTCCCCCGGCGACCCCGTCCCGCCCGGCCTTCCCTCCTCACGTTTCCTCCCTCGGTCTCCGGCGACAGCAGCATGGTCGGGCGGGGGGCGAATTCGAGCTCCGGTTCAGACAGATCGACCGGGTCCGGGTATGCACGGTGGCGCGAGCGAGCCCGGTGGAGGCGGACGCCTCGCCCGCCGGGTTCGGCCGCCGCGCGATCGTCGGGGTGGTGCTCGCCATGTCCCTCTCCGCGCCCGCCTACTACAGAGTGCCGCCTCCATGTAATTTTAAGCGCTTTAAAATTTCCCCTTCAGATTGACCCGCTCTTTGTGTCTCGCTGATCCGTGTTTTCCCCTGCCATGGTTTTGTTGGCCCTAGCGTCTGCGCTCACGGAGGAGAACCTGATTTTCCTGGAGGCCTGGCGGGCGGTTGACCGTGCGTACTACGACAAGTCGTTCAATGGGCAGAGCTGGTTTAGGTACCGCGAGAGAGCTCTCCGTGAAGAGCCCATGAATACGCGGGAGGAGACATGTATGATTCTAATTGCGCCGTCGCCATTTCTTGTGTTTGTTAGATTTGTCCCATGGTTCCTAGTGATTCAGTACAAGCGCTACTTGCTATCCATACTGTCTCCATAGCAAAACAGCTTCTGCAAGGCATCACATGTCACTTCATATTCTGAAAACTACCGCCATAAAACAATATTGGATCAAATGGAGTTATTACTATATGGTATCTCCTTTGGTTGAACCTGACATTAAACCACTTAAATAGACCACTGGTTTACTGTAAAATGAGAGATTATCGTGTTTTTTCCACTTGTTATGCTACGTGATCAAATTTGCTTGCCCCGTTTTGTACTTCAGATGCGGCAATAAAGAAAATGCTTACAACCTTGGATGATCCGTTCACTCGTTTCTTGGAACCCGAGAAGTTCAAGAGTTTGCGGGTAGGATGCTCACACAAACTTCAGTTACCGCTTGCTCAACATAGTATGAACTGCTTTCTCATGCACGCCATTGCCTTTTCTGAAGTAAGTCTGGCACGCAAGGTGCCCTCACGGGTGTAGGTTTATCCATTGGCTACCCACTGGCGCTCAATGGATCACCTGCAGGGCTCTCTGTAATGTCAGCAGCCCCAGGGGGTCCTGCTGAAAAGGCTGGCATCATGTCTGGAGACGTTATTTTGGCGATTGACAACAGAAGCGCAGAAGACATGGACATATATGATGCAGCAGATCGCTTACAGTAAGACCTTGATTTCCTTGATAATATACATGATCAAAGATCGATAGTAATGGAAGGATGCTTCTTAATTGTGGTGGAAAGTTGTGTGTCTTTGCTGGGTGCATCTTCGAGTCGCTACTTACAGTGTTGTGTAACGAATATTCTAAGGCTGATAATGTTGCTTTGACCTTTTGTTTTTGCTAGGGGTCCTGAAGGAACCTCGATAGATTTGACTATTCGCAGTGGAGCTGATACTAGACATATTGTTTTGAAGTAAGTTGCTGCACACCATTCTTTTGTAATCCCTTCAGCAGAAAGGATTCAATTTTCTTACTGGATACTAAACAGTGGTTGGTGCTCATTCATCTTATTTGATATTTGCTAGGAGAGAAAGATATACATTAAACCCGGTAAGGTCAAGGATGTGCGAGATTCCAGGTTCAGAGGACAGCTCAAAGATAGGTTACATCAAACTAACAACATTTAACCAAAATGCTGCAGGTTTGAGATGGCACTGGCCTAAATCATACTTTATTTCTGAGCATTTATCGTTTTTCGGATGTCAAGCTCTGCTGATCACATTACTTGATTATCCTATTCCAGGATCTGTCAAGGAAGCCATTAAGAAATTAAGGGAGAACAATGTAAAGGCCTTTGTGCTGGATCTGCGGAATAACAGGTTCTTACCTGCAGACTCGGAGTGATTTTCACCTAATTCTATTGAAATTTAAACATGGTTTTTTATGATGCAGCGGTGGACTTTTCCCTGAAGGGATTGAAATTGCGAAGATTTGGTGAGCCATTTCATCATATTTCAATACATGAGTTTTGGTCTATTTCTTAATGTCTTGTTGATCTACTTGATTGGTTTGTTAATTGTATTTTAATCTGGAATATGTAAACTATACAACCGACTAATCGAAATATGAAACATTTCTTTGGTGAATTGTATGTACACGACAAGTGAGCTACACTTGTACACGACAAGTGAGCTACACTTGACTCATGAAAACTGGGGCTTTGTTTGATGATGTTTATGCTCTAGCTGTTCTGACAGTATGTAGTAGTAACTCTGAACTGCCAACTAGTTTCTCACTTCATTCTATTTATTCCATATTAAAGTGCTACATAATTTGAGTGAAGTTCCTCATTACTCTTGCTTTGTCAGGATGGACAAGGGTGTAATTGTATATATATGTGATAGCCGCGGCGTCCGTGACATTTATGAAGCAGATGGAGCTAGTACTATTGCTGCATCGGAACCTTTAGTTGTCCTGGTATGAACTATCTTTGCATACAAGAATGCAACGAGGGAACATTTCTTGAATTGATCTATCTGCTGCTATCATCAACCACTACTTTATTCAAAATGGCATTAAGCATTATCCTAATCAATTATAAATATAACACTGTATTTGATCAAATAGCTTACAAGAATGCAAATAGGGAAACAGTTACTTTATTTGATCGATCTGGTTCTATTATCAACCTCTTCTTTATTCACAATATCATTATGTATTCTCCTGGTCAATAATAAATTCAACAATATACATCACAAGAAGCCACTTCTGAACTCGTTACCAGGTAAACAAAGGAACCGCAAGCGCAAGTGAGATCCTTGCCGGAGCACTGAAAGACAACAAGAGGGCAGTCGTGTATGGGGAACCAACATATGGCAAAGGGTACACACTACTGCCCTCTCATTTCATCATGATTCGAGTACTTTGTTTCACACCACTCTCCTGCCAACTTGCAGGAAGATTCAGTCGGTTTTCGCGCTATCTGATGGCTCAGGGTTAGCCGTGACGGTAGCGCGCTATGAAACCCCCGCACATACTGATATTGATAAGGTCAGCATTGCATTGCACACGCTAACAGTAGATATCAATGACTGATGGTCTGACCCTGAAACTCTTGTTTGTTGGTTGAAGGTTGGTGTGATTCCAGACCGCCCATTGCCGGCGTCGTTCCCAGCAGACGAAGATGGCTTCTGCAGCTGCCTCAAGGATCCTGCTTCTCCTTGCAATCTTAACGCGGCACGGCTGTTTGTTAGGTCATGATGTGGTCCCATGTACATTGCAGCGAGGGATTGCTCTCCACATTTTGGGCTTTTGCTAGTTGGGTGGGTTTCTGTCGATATTAGGTGTTTCTCTAATTTGGGGTGCTTCACTGATCCAATTCATTTTGTAAACTCCTGATTATCTCAAAGGAGAAATTAACTGTACAGAGCTCCAGTTTCATTTCACCATGTTGATAAAACCATTTATACTTGCCACTGTAAGTCTGTATCGTTTGCAAGAAAAAAAATCCGGCAACATATTCCAGTCAATCTATAGTCTCAAATGCAAGAAAAAAAATCCGGCAACATATTCCAGTCAATCTATAGTCTCAAACTACTTGAAAACAGAGAA
This sequence comes from Avena atlantica, assembly GCA_910589765.1. Classification (NCBI taxonomy): domain Eukaryota; kingdom Viridiplantae; phylum Streptophyta; class Magnoliopsida; order Poales; family Poaceae; genus Avena; species Avena atlantica. The sequence goes on along the minus strand of OU342736.1, from coordinate 504,276,815 downwards.
TTCCGGGCATACTTTTGCTGACACAGCTGTAAAACACAAACCAAAACTTCAACTGTTTCCATGCCTCAACACACCTTAATTGTAGGAATCTTGCAGAAATGCCCAAATTACATTCAGGAAGCATAACTGTATTACACGTACAGAATGAAAAGCCTACTCAAAATTCTGTTACAGTTTAAGGAGCTAAATCCAGCAGAAAGATCAATCTCGGGGACCCAGTGCTGTTGATCAAGCATATCATACACCATCATAACCTGTAAGGAGAGAATAAGGAAGTTGTTGTGAGAATACCCATGAACTTATAGTCACTGTACAGGTAAAACAAATGGAATGGTATGAACATTCAGTGGCTTCATAGGTGTGCAGAGCAGAGTGCAGGTTAGACCATAAGGTGTAGAGCAGGGACAAGGCTAATCGGTATGAAGATTCAGTGGCTTCATCGGTGTGCAGAGCAGAGTACACGTTAGATCATAAAGTGTAGAGCAGAGACAAGGCTAATCGGTGTGAACATCCAGTCGCTTCATCGGTGTGCAGAGCAGAATACACGTTAGATCATAAATTGTACAGCAGGGACAAGGCTAACAGTAGCCACGGTATAGGATTTCAAGACATTACAAACAATGGACTAGAAATATGGGTCATAGCATCCACTAAGGCAGGCACATAATTAAGTACATAACTGAAACAGTCAGAGGCTTTGAGCAGATCAACAAGTACGTAACCAACAAATTTACCTTCTTGTCAGGCAAAGTAAACAGGATCTATTCCACTTTTGCAACTTTTCTTTGCTCAATTTGGCCAGTCAGCTCACACTGCATCTCAGTCCAGCTTGTTGGGACCAGAGTACCACCTAGAGCAAAACAAGGGTAGCAGCGTTAGTACAGTTCTGCTTTGATCGTATAATTTGAGGAAGGACTGGAACTATTTTTCACACTTGTTCTCCATCAGCGAACTAAAGCTGAGTTCCTTCGTCGTACAGCTGTAGCAGAAAGCTTACCAGCTATACTTTGGGCAGAAACAACTCCAAGTTCATTCTGGGCAGTTGAAAGGTAGTAAGCCCTTGCATCACCAAGAGAGAGCTTCAACATGATTTAAGGTTTGCAATCCAGTCAAAAATATCGAGCACCTCTGGCAAGACCAGAAGTTCGTTGCAAAATGACTAAATGAATAACGTCCACAAATGAAGTGACTTGAAACATGCAGATGCAAGTGAGCAAGGAGGAAATCAAACTGGGACACAAAATTCTCTCCTGAAGGATACAACCAGAGCTCTAACAATGTCGCCAGGTCGGTATGACTGGTACATATCCACCTTATCAATCTCAGTTGCACGAACATCTTGCTGCCTACAAATAGAAGAGCATGGCATGAGCAATTTTCCTGTAATACTCTATCTACAAAGAAAATGACGAATAGATGAAGACCCTGAAGACAGTTAGGCAATGAATCAGAAGCAAAATCTACAGCCAAATAGCAGCTTAGGTGTATAACAGCAACATAAATTTAAGAAGAAAGGCTGATACCTTATCATGCCAGTGAACTTTTCTTTGACAGCCTTTGAGTCGACACACATGATATCTGCAGAAGCCATCCTAGCCATAACCTTCGTAACCTGCAAGAGTGTACAAGTTTCAGCCACAGTCCCCTTATTTAATTAATAAGCCACAGGCTGGATATTCATAAAAGTTACCAGTATTTCAAGCTTTACAGGTTAACGAGTTCTATAAAATAAGATGAGACTATTAAGCCTAACGGGATCCCCGTACAAGCATCACCTCCCAAGACCCAACCTTAACAAGGAAAAGTGTTTTTCTATGTGGACGTCGGTTCATTCGCACAGCAATGCTGGTGGCTTCTAGTGTTCAAAGTGTACACAGACATTAAGTAACTGCAAACCAACTAGGCAGTGAAGCATGATTACGGACGGCAAAGTAGCCAACCCCTAATTCAACTATGGCATTCGATGGGTATACACATACACACAGTACCGAAAAAAATTGGTGAAGAAAAATCCAGCTTCAGCACACCGAATTTCTACAATCAAGAAGTGGATCTTACACGGGCAATGACGACGCTTCCCGGCTGCGGCACGGCTCCATGGGCCTTGTGCCCGACCACCTCCACCGTGGACCTCTGCAAACAAACCAAATCAAACCAACCAATCGCACACCATCAGAAGCAGAAGTGCGAGGAACGGGACGGACAACTCCAGAAACCCTAGCTATAAACCCACCTGGTCGGCGGAGCCGGGAGTGGGGGGGACGAGGCGGCGGCGGCCGGTGACCGAAGCGCGCACGGAGTTCCCGTCAGCGTAGGCGCCGCGCCCTGCCGCAAGGGAAGAGGAGGCCCCAAGGAGCTCACCCGGGGTGACCACTTCAACGCCGCCGCCGTCGTGCTCCATCGCCGTGGCTGCCATTGGGAGTTTGGGTTTGGGCGAATGTGAGGAGAGGGTTTTTGTCTGTCGCTCTCGACTCTTGTGGGCTACATACGACCGTAGGTTTGAGACCATGTAGCCCAAGGAGTTCTTTGAAATGGGCCCAACTTTGTTTTTGTATGGTTTGGTTTATTTCTGCGTTTTCACTTTTGTTTTCTGCAGAGGCCCAAGGCCATATATTATTTGGAACCAGCCCTTACAAGAATATCTTTACAAAAATAGTTGAATGCTCGTGGTTGCCAAAAAAACTTATAACAAAACTTATAACATGTATTAATCATGTTCTTGTTTCACAGGCTTTCACCTCCCTTGTTATTACAACCTGGCAAGAGAGTTCATCTTCCAACCAATTTACCCTCGCATGTATCCACAAAACATGAACTGAACAATAGAAGACTACGAACCGCTCTATCCCTTGCGTCGCCTCCCTGCGCGAGGCGACAGGGGGCTCTCCCTCCTCCTCGCTCCATCTCCACCCACCCAAGCCGTCCCTCCTGCCACTGTCGGGCGTAGCATGCGCGATGGCGGCCTCTCATCTCCTAGTGCGAATGGACTCCTGGCTCGGGAGGGCAAGTTCGGCGGTGGTGATCATAGGCCTTTGATGTTTCCAGCGGTAGATCTTCCTCATCGGGCGAATGACGGTGTGGTGGTGGTGCTCCTTGGAGGCATGGCATTGCGGCGAGCTAGCGGCCGGCGGATCTTGCTTTGCCCAGATTCGTGCCCTTTTTGGACCAATCTAGGTCCGGGTGGGCTGACCGACTCGCGAGGCAGCGATGCTCCCTGTCGATGGTTTGGAGGCGACGACAGGTGTTGGAGGGTGGTGCTCTGTCTGCTTGCTGCATCGTGGAATGGTACTTTACGGGCCTGATTTGGGCTTGGTTGGGTTTGTGGCGCCAAACAAGAGGGTAGTGGCGGTGGTAGACTATGTGTTGCAGCATGGCGAAGGGGACTTTACAGGCCCGACCTGGGTCCGTCCTAGCCTACTCAGCCTGGTGTGTCCCTCCCTGCTGGTGCGTCCGGTCGGCACCCGTCTATGGCGGTGGAGGACGCCCTCTGGGTAGCTCTACTATTGTCGCTCTCTGACTCCATTGTTGTCCTGGTGTGCTCCTGCCGTCGCGTCTGGTCGGCTACGGCGATAGCGGTAGAGGAAGTTCTCTCAAGTGTGAATGCAGTGCTATCGCCCCCGGAACCTGTTGTTTTCATTTCCGACCATATAGGGCTCACATCAGTTCACAATGAGGCGACGATGGTAGCGTCAACACTGTGGTGGCACATGTAGGTGGAACACTATGAAGCGTTTGGTGTAGAGAAATCCATGTCGGTCTCACGACATCGTCGGGGCGACACCAGAGAGTGCGCCATTCCTTCTTGTAGGCCATCGATTTACCCCTTTCGCACTCACCCCAGCGTACGGGGGAAACCCTAGGACATGTTCGGGTAGCAGCGTCGTCATCGTCGCAGACCTTATTGAAGGTGTTGCTTTGTACACAATGTTTCAGAGCTCTATGAGCATGGCGGGACATCTTTGGTGGGCACAGCGGTTGCGAGCCTTCCTCGCTTCGTCGATCTTCCGTTGTCAGCATTATTTCCTTTTTCTTTGGGCTTGACTGCGTTGTGGCTCCAGCAGATGTATCGGTCGGTTGCTATATTAATATAGCGGGATGAATGCCTGTTTGGAGAATGTATCCCCAAAACATAGCATACGAGTACTTCCTCCGTTCACTATTTTTTCTTGAAAATGTATGTATCTAAATGTATTTCTTATTCAGGTTCACCCATTTTAGTCTGATGAATCTAGTATACTTTAAAATATCCAGAAGGTCTTACCTCAGTCAGCGGAGGGAGTAATATATTCATTTTTTTTTAATTTTAAGGTGTACAAACAAAGTCCCACGACACATCAAATTCCATTTAAATCAAGCAGCCATAAAATTAATTATAACGGATGCATTAGAATACTAAGTTTACTCAGTGATCTCCCTAGAATTACAATGATGTAACATGGAGAATAGATGTTTACAGTCGGCAATGTATAAATATATAATGAAATATCCAAATCAAGTCTTATGGATGCTTGATTGCTGGAAATGCGGATTTCAGCAAAGAAAATCAGGTGAAAAAACCCATGTGCATACTTCAATATTATTTATATTTATATACTCTTAATTATGTCTCTTCTCTGTAGTCTATGATATATAACACATTTTCTTTAAAAAATAACCAATAACCGAAGAACGTTACCATGGCCAGCGAATGGTAGCCACAAATATGAAGGCATTAGCTAGTAATTATAATTATGATACACATACTTAGTAGAGAATCTGATATACACTAGATGATACCCCGCACTTTGTTGCGGGAATTCTTAGCAATATAGGTGTTTCAACTAAAAATATACATTAGCAATCATCTTATATCACATTACTACCCAACGGCAAAATATATTAGAAACTAATACATGCGATAAGCATGCTCCATCATGATAATATTTGGTTTTAAGTAAAACAGAAGGAGGTAACACTTGTTCACTTGTTTTGGCACTGAATTTTTCAATGTGAAGAATGATTAGATATGTCAAACAGGTGACAATAAATCCCTAAAAAATAATGTGGTATTTAGAAGAGACAAATGTTTATACCTGGAGTTTTCTTTAATGTCAATGATGGGGAAACTACGAAAGTTCTGGACCTGCGTGCCTGATTGCCATTGGATTATTTTATCTGACAATGCAGTGAATAGTATTTAGAACTAAATTGAACGATGAAAGACCAAATATAGGGTATGTACATCGATGCATAAGATCGCAAGTGAATTCAGTTTGTGTATTGTTTATCTTCTATTTTTTTAATTTTATCAACACTTGTCAATTCCATTGACAAAAAAATAGTGAACTTGTCAGTGTTGTGAGTTCTGACAGTATATAGAAGAAAACAAAGCCCTTTGTCTCAATAAATCAACCAATGAATATTGACTTATTAGCAAATTGCAATTTCTGAAAGCTTGCTCACAGTAGAAGGCATAGCCTCTATGTAGGTCTATGAGTTAACTTATGATCATTGTCTACAAAATTCAGAAATTCCACAAACTGAAAAATAAACCAAACTTTCTAGATGATAACCCGCATTTTCTTATATTTGAAGTACAATAATTCTTGAACTACATGTCAGAAATAATGATATAACAACATAAGTGGAAATAAGACGACGCCAGTAGTTCTGCGGAAGCTAGTTCCAGATACATGATACCTCTAGATACATGATACTTCTGTTCTGTTCTCTATGCCTTTCCACGGACATACAATCAGTCATAAACATTCATATGATTCAAACAAATGGAAAAACACTATTATGCTCTAGGCCCATGCTACATCAATCCATTAGAAGAAATATGAAGAATAGTAATTTATTTGTGCCTATAAAAAATCAATTTATTTGTCTATATATGTGATCCATATGCTAGTTGCAAACAACACATGAAGAAAAATATAGTTAATCGTGAAAGAAAATGGAGGTGGTTGGCGAAGATAAAGCCATTATTTTCCTTAATGTTAATGAAGCATGATCAGAGGATAACTTACCTGAGTACCTGACTAAGAGAAAACGACGGGTCAGGCTGAGTTTATTCTCAAGATGGTAAGAAGTAAGAAATTACATACCTGAGTATAGAGAAAATGACGATCACTGATCAAGCTGAGTTTACTGTCAATACGCAGGAAGATGAAGTGCAAAGATCTCCATCCTTCAATCGATAGAAGAAAATCAATGCTATGCTTGATGAAATGGCCTTATAGGTGCAGATGAAAAAATTAATGGATTCCCCCGATAGATCCAAACACCTTATATGCAGCAGTCTGGTACAAAAACAAATCGAATCAGTAGGTAGCAAAAATCCATGTTGAGAGGGGCAAAAAAAGGACCAATAATCACATCATAAGGCTAGGTTGATGTATAGGTCGGGGAAGGGAATTCACCGAGTAAGCGAGCCACGAATACATGGTGGCGATATAGAGGACCTCTGGTAGAGATTTCATGATGTCTATTTTAAAGGAGGTAGTGGGAAAATGGATGTAGCCGGCCGGCCGGCTTCAGCGGATGATTCCCACGGGAAGCAGATGTTTTCTTCGCTGAAGATTCAGGAGACAAGACATCTTTACCATCTTGACCTCTACATTGCAGGCAAAGCATTAGTGACATGTGTCACAGGAAAATGACGGCTAAATCAGCTCGTCTTGGTCCAGGGTAGCTAGGTGTGCCACGGGAAGGAAGTAGATATACCGGCTGCTAAGACATGGAAATCAGAATGAGAAGGGGAGAGGACGCATGCCACCGACAGTTAAGTTGGGACTCCATATATAAACACCGGGGAATTAATGGTTTGCTGGTGCAGAGGAAGAGGAGAGGGCACATGCATGCAAAGGAAGCGAAGAGAAATGATGCGCACTGTAACGCCAATTGATGATGTGGAAAAAAACAATCTGATGTGCCATGTTGCTAAGGTGAGTAGGCTGCATGTTGAGACAAATAGGTTAGTGGGGGTGAACTTCTTAGTTATATAGGATTTGCATGTCTCCTTAGAAACTTCCTCACCGAAGGAAAAACAGAAGAATCGTGCTCGACCATCATACCACAAAATCAACAAAAACTACACCAATATCTCAAAGTGCTACGCACATGGACCAGGAGAAAGTCTGTTTACATATTTATAAAAGAGCCATGTACATATATATACCAATATCAAATCTCAGACATCTCGCTACCCATGAAATGAACAAACATGTGCTTGTGCTATGTCTCACAAACATTGACATGTCAGTTCGTGTGCACATACACCTTGAAGGGTAACAAATGTCAATTCCGTTTCCTGAAAGTCAAGAAGGCCATGAGGTATAAGAGATACAGAAAAAAAGGATGGTCCAGAAGATGAATAAATATAATTAACAATAGCCTTTTAGATGAAGTTTTGTTTTGTATAGAATATTCTCATTGTAACCCAAGAATGTGTACGCAAATCTAGGAGCACATTAGTTCTTTCTTACTCTTTCCCATAAAAAAGAACACCACACATTACAATTTGGAAATATAATACAATCTTGTTTGCTAGAAAGCACTTGTGCAATGTGGTCCAATTTTATAAGATGAGCAAGGAAAGTAATGCATATTAGATTGTTCTCAAGTTATGAGAGATTTACATGTAATGGGCAAAACTGCAAGATGTCGTAAAAAACCATGAGAAGATAACTCATTGAATGGTTAATCGAACTACTTATCTTCAACAGGACATGATTTACTTATCATTGTCATTGTGTGACAATACTAAATCATCAAGACGCTTCCTTTTCCGGAGCTGGAAGAATAAACATTCTAAGAGCATCTCCTAGGAGGCATGCACACCTTTGGATGATCCATGCCGTGAAAGGATATTTTGTGATTCATCATGCTCAACCCATCATAAGCAAAACTGTGATCATTCGTAGTCCCTGCCGGATGATTCTTTCATCTTTGGCCGTCATTGGTTCAACTACCAAGTTCGGCATGAGAGGTTTCGGGAAATCCAAACATGCAGGTTTGGTATGATGTTCTTGAAATACCCGCCGTTTCCTCTACAGTAGTAGTATTGAGTTAGATCAAACCGTTCATGTGGATGTAGTCTAGAATTTTTCAGAGACCCGTTTTCTTGTCGTTAGAGGATAAATCTGTCTAGAGTTTCTGTAAAGAAAAATAGTCAATCCTTCATCTCAAAATCACCTTATCCATGCATGGGCCCTGCTCAAATAGCCTTCCCTAAAAGGCGGGAAACAATTCCCCTGCCTTTGCCGGTGTTCCGGTGACGTGCTCGTCTGCTGTCGTTGCCGGCATTCATCCTCCTCGTCTAGGTAAACACACGACAATTCAGGATATCATTTAAGAACTGACTAACTCTAGCATCCAAAAAGGAAGCGGCATACCAAGCATAATCAAGAAATGGAACTCTTTGCAAGTAGAATAGGCTAACTACTCGATTAATATGTATTACGAACTTTATGAGTAAACAAGGTCATGAAGAGAAAGAAAAATGTTGAGAATTTCCCATGGCTCCGCCAACAATGTACTTACGTCCCCTACATACAGTACAACTTTTTTTTTGAAGACTAGAATTTGAGCTGGTCCCGAAGTTGGGTTTGTATGTACGCATGTCCCACCAGGTAATTCCGCGAAAAAGACAAAGTGTCCAAGTAGTTGTATATGGACAAGACTTTTACCATGCAAAAAAAAATACGAAATTCCATTTCCTTTTTTGTATAGGCCGCATACATGATCCTATTTTCCTTGAAAATTTGCAGGAGGAAGTATAGCAAGATAATATGTGTACGTGAATGATTTATTTCAACTGTTTCTATAATTTTGAAAAACAATTTTGTGATTCTTTAAAAATCAGGTCCACCAAGACCTATGTTCGGATTTGGTGGACTATTTAGGGGCTGTTTGGTTTAGGGAATATCCCAAGTGGATAGGGATAGCCATCAAAATAGTGGTTGCCAGGCATTTGGTTTGGAGGATGGAAGGGGATGGGGATATTCAGATACTGGGAATATTCCTCTAAAACAGTGGCTCGTCTCGTCCCGCAAAATGTGACGGATGAGCCCAACCGCTTCTGGCTCCCGAGCTAGCCTCATCCCAAAAGTCACCTTTGCGTCGTTTTGCTCGCTCACCGCCCGAAAAAGAAAAAGAAAAAGACCCGACCCTATTTGTTTCCCAGGTTCTCCCCCTCTCTCTCGTGAGCTAGGCAGCGACAAGTAATCGAGCTTGGTGTCCGGAGACAACAGGGCACGACGGCAGGTAGTTGTCTTTCCTCTCCCCTATTCTTGGTTTGGGGTGGCTTGTGGAGGGTAGTGGCCATGGAGGGGCGTTAAGGGTGGCGTCCATGGAGGGGCGCGCGGGGGGTGGGGGGCGATGGCCATGGAGGGCGGTGGCGGAAGAGGTGGATGATGCAGTGGCCAGGGAGGGTGAGGGGGCTGGGGGCGGTGGCCATGGAGGTTGTTCCGATGGAGACTGGGACGAGCGATGGGGTGGTCGGGCAGGTGGCCTGGAGGTTGGGCCAGTGGCACGGGAGCCTGGCATGGGCGATAGGAATTTGTGGAACTAGCAAATTTGTGAAGGTAATCTCACCATACCAGCAAAAAAGTAACCACACACTATATACATTCATCATCCCTCGTTCCCAACCACATTTTACCTTTCTAACCAAACAAAATATTGGCTCATTCCTCACACTCAATCAAACATAAAAAGTGGTTATCCCTAACCACTTGGTTGGGGATATCCCCATCCGCTAAATGATACCCTCTAAATCAAACAACCCCTTAGTTATAGAGCATATAAGATGTGACCATAAAAAATCAACTTGACACTATTTTTTTATATAGTTTCTCACACATTTATTTTCTCATATTTATTTTAGATATAACAAAAAAACATGTGCATATATTTTCAATGTGAAATATATACATTTTACTGGCTTGGTAGACGATCAAGGCCGCGACTGAAAAAACTCCATCTAGGGTTCGGTTTCCCTTGCGGCGCTGGTCCGCTGCGCCTCCGGTGGCCTTGGGGCCTTGAACATGTGTTGGACCATGGCCCCTCGCTGGAAAGCAGTATTTATTTTTGTTCATCCTATTTCTCATATCTTTTTTGGAATGATAAGCCAATGGTTACAACCCGAAATCATAATAATGTCCTCATTTCCATATCCTCGCTCTGGTGGTCTGTTTAGCGCCAGCGGAGTGCATGTGGATTCATGTGTTCGGCGGATCTCCTGGGATCTGGTCAGTTTTTGTGTTCATTGGTGTGATTTCAGGTCAACCTCTTTCAATTTACGAATGTCATTACTGGCGATGATTTATGCTCTAGTGCACTGGTATTTTATGGCCTTAGCACGACGACTTTATGGCTGTCTACTACAACAGGATCTACGTTAACAAGCTTTTCCCGACTGTGATGATGGAGGGCGAGGACGTCACAGCGCCTTCGGCTCAGGCTAGTGCTTGTAGTCGTCGCTATGTTAACCATGGACCTGTTTATAATTTTCATTACTTTTATGCCTATTTGTATTGTTGTTGATGATTATTAATAGATCGGTATTTTTTTGCAAAAAATATATACCTTTTACTTTAATTTAGTTATTTAAAATTAAGGAGGAAGTGCATCATCATCGTCACTAAGTGAACCAGTAGTCTTACACCCAATGAAACGAGATGCGTTTTGCTTTATGTCGAAACCAGTAGTCTTGGGGGTGAATTCGATCTTCCTCCAACAATAAGCCAACCGAAAGCAACCGGAGGACGTACGAGGTAATAGCATCTCCACTCTCCTACCCAGGACGCCGATCCGTACGCCGAAATTTGGTCCAGACACCAAAAATCGGCCCAGTCGTGTACCCAAGAACCTGTTTTTGTCCGGATTTGGGAGATGTTTGGTTCGGGCTTCCCACGCCGAACCCAGGTTCCCCGGTACGCCTGGGAATGAAGGGAATATGCCCGAGAGGCAATAATAAAGTGGTTATTATTATATTCCTTATTTATGATAAATGTTTATTTTATATGCTATAATTGTATTAATATGAAAACGTTAATACATGTATGTTTAATAAACAAACAGAAAGTTCCTAGTTATGCCTCTATTATAAACTAGCTCGTTGATTAACAAGATGATCAAGGTTTCCTGATCATGGACATTGGATGTTGTTAATAACGAGGTCACAACATTAGTGTAATGGTGTGATGAACATTCATTCAAAGTATAGAATTATGATCAAAGTCATTGAGTTTATATTGCTATAACAACTTACGAAGTGATCCTAATCCTTACATCATGAGATCATGTCAATCACTAACACCGAAAGAGTTTCTTGATAACATCAAACGTCACCGTAACTGGGTGATTATAAAGATGGGTTTAGAACTACTAAAGTGTTATGTTGAGGCCCATGGATGAGAATGGAATTTGTTCATCCCGATGACGGATAGATATACTCTGGGCCCTCTCGGTGATATCACATTGATTAGCTTGCAAGCAAGTGATTTGATCACTAGAATGTTATATCACGGGAACGAGAAAAGAATGCATGTCAGTAACGAGATCAAACTAGGTATGGAGATACCGATGATCGAATCTTGGACATATAATATATCGCGGAACAAAAGGACTAAGATACTAGCGTAAAAGGTTCCGACGATCACAAGAAAGTCATCATTGAATGTGTGGGAGTCAGTATGGGTCTTTAGATCCCGCTTCTGATTATTGATCGGAGAAGGGTATCGATCATGTCCGCATTATTCGCGAACCGTAGGATGGAACACTTAAGAGACACCGACATCCAATTGGAGCAAAAGTTTCATGCCGGAAAGAATAACAAGCGCAGGAATTTATTTCACTAGATACCGAAACAGGTTTTCGGGTGAAATTGCAGAAAGTGTTTTTGCATGTGAAATGAAATACTAGCAAGGGGTTATATGTGAATGTTTTTCATTAAAGTAATTGACAAAATTCTGAATAAATAAAAGGAGTTTTATTTAATAAGAGTTTGAATTAAATTTGGTGGAAATTTAATGGGAATTTGAGTGGGATTTTGAGTGGAGGAAATTGAAAGGCATTTGAGTGAGTGGAGTATCCACCCACATGAATGTGGAAGAGGTGGGGGAAGCCCCATGGCTGGGCGCCATGCCCCTTGGGTGCCCCCCTCTCACCTATAAAAGGCCCCCCTCTCATCCTCTCAATGCACACCTCCTCGTGAAGGATCTCTCTCCCCCTCTTGTATTTAACCCCCATGGTCTCGGACTAGCGAGATACATGTTCCCGGTGGATATTCGGCATAAAAGAGTTGTGCTTCCGCTCAATCGCTAGAGAGAGGAGGCAGAGGTTACTCCGTGTCTTGTACGTGTGTGTGAGCACGGATGCGCTGCTGTTTTGCGGCGCTAGGACTTCCTCTCAATCTTGAGATCGGCAAGAGATCGTCTACATCAATCACGAGTTTGGACTCGTTAAGCTTTGTAGGTATTTAAGGGTATGTTCTCTACGGATGTATATCCGCCCGTTGCTTGTATCTAGTAGATAGATCTTGGTACATAGTTGTTCTCATCGTAGAATTTTTTTGTTTTCTATGCTGCGAACCATACAGTGGTATCAAGAACCGGATCTATGCGTAGATGCTTTGCACGGGTAGTACACATATGAGTATGTGGGCGATGATGATCATTTTATTGCTTTTTAGTTGTACTTTGGATATTGGTGGCATAGTGGGATGAAGCGGCCCGGACAAACTTTACATGTCCTTGCACATGAGACCTGTTCCACGCTTGACATGCAACTAGTTTTGCATAAGTGGCTAGCGGGTGTCTGTCTCTCCTACTATAGTCAATATCTAATTTGCAACGAGTTGTCAACAATTTGATTATCCTCGTTGTGGTTCATGTTCATAGGTAAGAACGGTTCTATCTTCAAAAGCCCTAAGCCACGTAAATCTTGCAATGGATAAATTAGAGGCGTCTAGTTTAGATTATTGCTGGGCTAGTGTTATGATATGGTGATGTTGTAAGTAGATGTATAAGATGATACTCTTACAACACACATAATGTGTAGGTTCCATAGACCTTGGCCTTACACATAGAGGTATGATAGAGATCATACCACGGTGCACATGATGGAGATCATATGCGGGAACCATATCATTTCACTTACAACCTTATGATGTTTGATTGCATCTTATATTGCTTGTTTGGCGTTTTATTAGCATAATAATATGATCCCTCATTTAAATATCAAGATAAAAATGTGTTCTTCCTTAAGTATGCACCGACAATGTTTCGTCGCTCCAAGACATCACGTGATGATCGGGTGTTCTTGGATCCACGACTATATTACGGGTGTAAGACAGTTACACACGCGAATACTAAGGTTCTTACTTGGCGAGCCTAGCATGTATAGACATGGCCTCGGAACACGGACCGAAAGGTTAAGCATGAGTCATATGAAAGATATGATGCCCATTTGATGCTCTCATTTGAAGCTACACCGAATCACGTGATGATCGGACTTGGTGTGGTGGATTTGGTTCATGTAATCACCAAAAAGGCATGAGGGATGCTATTTTTGAGTGGGAGTTCATTTCTGATTTGGATTAGTAGAACTCAATTTATCATAAATTAAATCAAAGTGAATTTGCATAATTTGTTGTAGTCATTGGCATTCGTTCACCACCTTATGCTTAGTTGTAATTGAGATAATAGAACTATAGAAGTCTGGATATTTATTTTACGAACTGGTATCGTATTGTATTGAGTGTCAATCTAAAGTTTAAAGTCCTATTGCAAACTTTCAGCAAACTCTGTTTACTCCGTGAAATTTAATAATTGGTATTAAATCGAGAATAACAATTCCAGTGTTAGTATCTTAAGTATCATGTTTGCCTCCATGATTCTTGATTGTTTAATATCAAGTTTATCTAGGAGCTGAAAGAATTTTTCAGAAACCATCATGTGTGACAGATATAACGATATCTGAAACAATGCTTTGGTTGCAATATGATAGAGTATAATATATTGGATGAGAATTTGCAAAGGTTGGAGATGCTGGCATCCTAATCATCCAAAAGGGTTTTGGAAAGTAACGTCATACTCACGATTCGTCTTTATAAGTTATATTAGCTTGATCATGAAAGTCGTCATGATAAGGGTGAATAGAAAATATATGTAAAGTGTTTACTACACTAAAATATTACTAAAGAATGGATTTTGAAAGAATACCGACCATTTGATTATGGTGATCTACTTCAAAGTGCAAGTCTAAAGGTATTATTATTTGAATATACACGCTTTGGACTATGTGTCATGTATATGACGCCACTTTTGATGTTGATAGATTCTTTTAAAAAGAAAAAGGAAATGCTGAAAGAGAATCTATAAAATATATTTGGCAGAAAAGAAAAGATTAGAAATATCCAATTTAGGTATATAGATGATATTCATGTTATGGTTGTATTCTTTGCTTGTTAGACAATGTGGTTCTTGGGTATTGGATACCAAATTGGTTGGTATGAAATTTCATACAGAACAACGCAATTCATGAACCACAATGGCCTAAGGAACTAGCAAGAGAATATGTTATGATGTTCATCGAAAACAAACAAACCATTGTTTGTATTTCTTGTTGACATCAAAGCTTGACTTCAAGATTTATTTTAATAATTGTTATTTAAATCAGGTATTATGAGAACAAAGGTTGTTCAAATAATTACCGTATTCCATATAAGATGGATGATTTACAAATTTAGTTGGATAAATCACATCCATAAAAACTAATGCTATAATGTCGCAAGACAAATGATTGGAAGATTACTTACGAAGTGACATTGTCGTTTAAATTATATTGGAAAGAAAACATGAAGAATCTCCATATTCTGTAGGGGTTCGTAGCATGGAAAATAAAAATTCTCCCGCATGCAAACAAACAAGCCAAGATCTATCTACTAGATTATAGCAACGAGTCGATAGAGGAAATCACCCTCGAAGATTCCAAAGCGGTTAACAAGAGCAGATCTCGTGGGTGATGTAGTCGTACTCTTGCCGATCTCAAGATCGCGTAGACGATCCTTCCGGCGCTGTGTTCCGGCAGCGCTTCCGCAGTCGGTCACACGTTCGGTACTCGATGAAGACCTTCCTCTCCCTTGTTCCAGAAGGTAGCAGAGGTTGTAGCACTCTCCTCGCGATTCCGGCAGCACGACGGCGTGGTACCGAAAGTAGAGGGGAGATCTCGCAGGGCTTCGCCTTAAGCCGGTGCGAGTATGGTGGACTATGAGAGAGGCCTTGGTGTTCTAGGGTTTAGAGGTAACCAAGGGGAGGAGCTTGGCCGGTGACTAGGGCTTGGGGAAGCTCCAACTCGGCGAGTTGGAAGAACCCTAGGAGGCGGCGGCGACTTGGAGGAGGCCGGCGGCTAGGGCTAGGGTTTTGGGTGTGTTGGGTGTCTTGGAAGGGCAGCCCTACCCCTCCTTATATAGGTGGGAGGGTGTGGCTTGGGAGGAGGGAGTCTTCCCCCAAGTCGGACTCCTTGGCCGGCGGGTGGAGGGAGGAGACTTCCTCCCCAAGTAGGTTTCCTACTCTCCCTCCACCAAGCAAACTTGCCGTTTGACTTTTCAAATTGGCGTTTGACTTTCAAACTAGGATTTGATTTCTCCTTTTATTTTGCCCAGCCAAGTAACCTAGTACATGATGCAACCATTCCACATCGTCATGACACATTCATGTACCCTTCCCCTCCGAAGTGCCGGACCTTCCGGACCCTTCTAGAACATTCCCGATGAAAACACCGGAATCATTCCCCAACTCCGAAACAGGACTTTCCTTATATGAATCTTATTCTCAGGACCATTACGGATCTCCTCGTGATATCCTGGATCCCATCCGAGACTCTGAACAACATTCGGTCTCTTACTCATCATTCCATTACTACTCAACAACATCGAATCCTTAAGTGTGTCTCCCTACGGTTCGTGAATTATGCGGACATGATCGAGACACTTCTCCGATCAATAACCAATAGAGGAATCTGGAAATTCATATGGCTCCCACATATTTCAACGATTAATTTGCGATCGAATGAACCACTTACATACGATACCAATTTCCCTTTGTCTCATGATAGTTTACTTATCCGAGGTTTTGATCGTCGGTATCTCTACATACCTAGTTCAACCTCGTTACCGATAAGTACTCTTTTATCGTTCCCGTGATATGTGATTGCTTGTGAGCCAGTCACATGCTTGCAAGCTAACTAAATGACATTCCACCGAGAGGGCCCAGAGTATATATATCCGTCATATGGATGGACAAATCCCACTCTTGATCCATGTGTCTCAACCCATACTTTTCGAGCACTCAATGCCACCTTTATAGCCACCCAGTTATGGTGTGGTGTTTCATGTCATCAAAGCATCCTTCCGGTGATGGTGATAAGCATGATCTCATGGTCGAAGGAATTAGGTTACTATGTGTCAAAAAGCTTATAGCAATTGAACTATTAAAATGACTTGATCTTTATGCTATGCTTATCTATAGGAGTATGTACATCATACCATTCTCCTAATGATATGATCTTGTTAATAACATCTCAATGTTCATGATAGGGAAACCACAATCATCTATTAACCAACAAGATAGTATTATGAAGAGGCTTTACTAGGGACTCTAATTTAGTTTACAAATCACACAAGTATTAATGTTTCCTGGTTAATACTGTTATAGCATGAATGTAAACATTTATCATAAACACAAAGATATAATAATAACAACATTTATTATTGCCTCTAGGGCATATCTCCAACAGTCTCCCACTTGCACTAGAGTCAACTAATCTAGATTAGATGGTAATATACCGAACACCCATGGCAGTTTGGTGTTGGTCATGTTTTGCCCTCGGGAGAGGTTTAGTCAATGGATCCGCCACATTCAGATCTGTGTGTACTTTGCAAATATTTATGTCACCATCTTGGACATGTTCTCGAATAGCGTGAAACCATAGCTTGATGTGCTTCAGCTTCTTGTGTGACCTTGGTTCTTGCGCATTGGCTATGTCGCCCATGATATCACAGTAGATAGACATTGGGTCCAGCGCACTTGGAACCACACCGAGCTCTGTAATGAACTCCTTCATCCATATCGCTTCTTGTGAAGCCTCCGAAGCAGCAATGTATTCCTATTCAGTTGAAGATCTCGCCACAACGCTTTGTTTTGCACTCCTCTAGCTAACTGCTGCACCATTCAAAGTAAATACGTATCCAGATTGAGATTTAGAATCATCTGGATCGGTGTTCCAACTAGCATCGGTGTAACCATTAACAACGAGCTGTTCATCACCTCCATAAGAAAGAACCATATCCTTAGTTCTTCTCAAGTACTTAAGGATGTTTTTGACCGCTGTCCAATGATCCACTCCTGGATCACTTTGATATCTGCTAGTCAAACTAACAACATATGCAATGTCGGGTCTAGTACATAGCATGGCATACATTAGAGATCCTATGGCTGAGGCATAGGGAGTCTTACTCATCCTTTCTCTATCTTCTGCCGTTGCTGGACTTTGAGTTTTACTCAAGGTCGTATTGGGCAACATGGGCAAGAACCCTTTCTTGCTATCTTCCATTCCAAACCTCTTTAGAACTTTGTCCAATATGTACTTTGTGACAATGATATTAGGCGTCTCGATCTATCTCTATAAATCTTTATGCCTAATATGTAAGCTGCTTCGCCAAGCTCTTTCATTGAAAAACTATTATTCAAATATTCCTTGACACTATTAAGAAGGTCTACATCATTCCCAATCAACAATATGTCATCTACATATAGTATTAAGAATGCTACAGAGCTCCCACTCACTTTCTTGTAAATACAAGCTTCTCCATAAGTTTGTATAAACCAAAGCTTTTGATTACCTTATCAAAACGTTGATTCCAACTTCGGGATGCTTACTTCAATCCATATATGGACCGTTGAAGTATGCACACCTTGTTAGCATCTTTAGGATTGACAAAACCTTTGGGTTGCATCATATACAACTCTTCATCAATGTCTCCATTGAGGAACGCTATTTTGACATCCATCTGCCATATCTCATCATCATAATATGCAGCGATTGCTAACATAATCCTCACAGACTTTAGCTTCGCTACTGGTGAGAAAGTCTCATCGTAGTCAACTCCTTGAATTTGTCAAAACCCTTTTGCGACAAGTCGAGCTTTATAGACAGTAACATTATCATCAGCATCTGTTTTCTTCTTGAAAATCCATTTGTTCTTGACAGCCTTCCGGCCATCCGGTAAGTCCACCAAAGTCCATACTTGGTTTTCGTACATGGATCCAATCTCGGATTTCATCACATCTTGCCATTTATTGGAATCTGGGCTCATCATCGCTTCCTCATATGTCGCAGGGTCATCAGTGTTGTCCACTAACATGACACTCATAACGGGATCATACCAATCAGGAGTGGTACGAGTTCTCGTTGACCTGCGAGGCTCTGTAGCAACTTCAACCGAAGTTTCATGATCATCATCATTAGCTTCCTCCCTTATTGGTGTAGGCGCCACAGGAACTACTTCTGGTGCTGCACTACTCGCAAGTTCGAGAGAAGGTTCAACAACCTCATCGAGTTCTACTTTCCTTCCAGTCACTTCTTTTGAGAGAAATTCTTTCTCTAGAAAGGATCCATTCTTAGCAACAAATATTTTGCCCTCGGATCTATGATAGAAGGTATACCCAATAGTTTCCTTCGGGTATCCTATGAAGACGCATTTTTCCGCTTTGGGTTCAAGCTTGTCCGGCTGTAACTTCTTTACATAGGCTTCGCAACCCCAAAATTTAAGGAACGGCAATTTAGGTTCCTTTCCAAACCATAATTCATACGGTGTCGTTTCAACGGATTTAGATGGTGCCCTATTTAAAGTGAATGCGGCTGTTTCTAATGCATAACCCCAAAACGATAGCGGTAAATCTGTAAGTAACACCATAGAACGAACCATATCTAAGAGAGTTCGATTACGACGTTCGGACACACCATTACGCTGTGGTGTTCCCGGCGGTGTCAATTGTGAAAGTATTCCGCATTTCTCCAAATGCTCGCCAAACTCGTAACTTAGATATTCACCTCCAAGATCAGACCGTAGAAATTTAATCTTCTTGTTACGTTGATTCTCTACCTCACTTTTAAATTCCTTAAACTTCTCGAAAGTTTCGGACTTATGTTTCATGAAATAGTTATACCCATATCTACTCAAGTCATCCGTGAAGGTAAGAACATAACGATAACCACCGCGCAATGCTACACTCATTGGACCACACACATCGGTATGTATGATTTCCAATAAGTCTGTAGCTCGCTCCATCATCCCAGAAAATGGAGTCTTGGTCATTTTACCCATCAGACATGCTTCGCATCTTTCAAGTGATTCGAAATCAAGTGATTCAAGAAGTCCATCGGAATGGAGTTTCTTCATACGCTTCACTCCAATGTGACCAAGACGACGGTGCCACATATAGGTCGAGTTATCGCTCAATTTCAAAAGTTTAGCCTCAATGTTATTTATGTGTGTATTACTACAATCGAGATTCAATAAGAATAGACCATCTATCAAAGGTGCATGTGCATAAAACATATTACTCATATAAATCGAACAACCATTATTCCCGGACTTAAACAAGTAACCGTCTCGCAATAAACATGATCCCGATATAATGTTCATGCTCAACGCAGGCACCAAATAACAATTATTTAAGTATAAAACTAATCTCGATGATAGATGAAGAGGTAGTGTGCCGACCGCGATCACATCAACCTTTGATCCATTTCCAACGCGCATCATCACCTCGTTCTTCGCTAGCTTCCGCTTATTCTGCAGCACCTGTTTCGAGTTACAAATATGAGCAACCGAACCAGTATCAAATACCCAGGCACTACCACGAGTACTAGTGAGATACACATCAATAACATGTATATCGGATATACCTTTCTTCTTGATGTTTCCGTTCTTCAAATCCGCCAAGTACTTTGGGCAATTCTACTTCCAGTGAACTTCTCCCTTGCAGTAAAAGCACTCAGTATCAGGCTTAGGCCCAGCCTTGGTCTTCTTCGTCGGTGCAGCAACTTTCTTACCACCCTTCTTGAAGTTTCCCTTTTGCTTAGACTTGCCTTTCTTGAATTTGGTGGTCTTATTGACCAACAACACTTGATGCTCTTTCTTGATCTCCACTTCTGCAGATTTCAACATGGAGAAGAGTTCTGGCAACGTCTTGTTCATGTTTTGCATATTGTAGTTCATCACAAAGTTCTTGTAACTTGGTGGCAGTGATTGGAGGACACGGTAAATCCCCAAAGCATTAGGAATCACTATATCCAAACTTTGGAGTTTGTTTGCGTGCCCAAACATCTTAAGCACATGCTCACTGACGGAGCTGCCCTCTTCCATCTTGCAGTTAAAGAACTTTTCAGAAGCCTCATAACTCTCAACTACCGCGTGAGCTTCAAATATCATTTTGAGTTCACGGACAATATCATGTGGGTCTTGGTTCTCAAACCTTTTCTAAAGATCCGATTCCAAACCATACAAGATAGCACACTGAACTGTGGATAACTGATTCTTTCGAGTGAGGTAAACATTCTTTACTTCATCGGTAGCAGTAGCTGCAGGCGGGTCACCCAGCGTTGCATCCAGCACATAGGTCAAATTACCAGCATTGAGGACAATCCTCAAATTGCGGAACCAATCCGCGAAGTTGCTTTCATTGTTTTTCAACTTTTCTTTCTCTAGGAACACATTAAAATTGATGGTAGGGGCCGCCATTGATCTACCAAATATTTGCAATAGTTTAGACTAAGTTTATGACAAATTGAGTTCTAATTAATAGTTAAATTAATCTAGGTGAACTCCCACTCAAAACAATATCCCTCACATTGTTTTAGTGATCACACGAACCAAATCCACCACATCAAAAGCGATCATCACGGGAGTTGATGTAGCTTCAATGGCGAACAATCAACATGTTCATCATATCTACTATATGACTCATGCTTTACCTTTCGGTGATCCGTGTTCCGAGACCATGTCTGTACATGCTAGGCTCGTCAAGATCAAACCTTAGCTTCCACGTGAGCAAATCTGGCTTGCTCAGGTTGTATACACTTGTAGAATCTAACACACCCGATCATCACGTGGTGCTTCGAAACAACGAGCTTTAGCAACGGTGCTTACTAAGGATGAACACTTTAAAACTTGAAATTTGTGTGTTTGAGGGATCATCTTATAATGCTACCGTTGTGAACTAAGCAATACAAGATGCATAAAGGATTAACATCACATGCAATTCATAATATGTGATATGATATGGCCTTTCTTCTTGTGCTTCCGATCTCCATCTTCAAGCACGAACATGATCTCCATCATCACCGACATAGCGTCAAGGTCAATGGCGCCGTTTCATGGTTGTCATCCACCAGCTTCAAATATTACAACTACTTTGAATATACACGCGGGTCTTAACAGAATTTAAAAACAACCATATGGCTCCTGCCGGTTGCCAACTTACATTAAGGAACATTTCATACATCAAATATAATCACAATCATGGCCATATCACATCACAACACACCCCTGCAAAACAAAGTTAGACGCCTCTAATTTTCTTTGCATATTTTACGTGGTTTGGGGCTTTTAATAAGTGTCGCTCTAACTTACGAACAAGAACCACAACGTTGATGCTTGAACTATCAAGTGCCCGTTGTAAATTGGATCTATACTATGATGGGAGAGACAGGCACCCGCAAAGTCACTTATGCAATACAAGTTGCATGTTGAGCGTGGAGCAAGTCTCATGAACGATGTCATGTAAGGTTAGCCCGTGCCGCTTCATCCCATCATACCGCAAGATGCAAAGGACACAAAAAGCAATTGATAATAAAAGCACCACCGCCCACAATGACCATTGTGTTATACTCGTGCAACAGATCTACATATACACACGGCTCTGATACCACTATAGGGGTTCGTAGCATGGCAAACAAAAAAATTCTACCGCATGCAAACAAACAAGCCAAGATCTATCTACTAGATTGTAGCAACAAGTCAATAGAGGAACTCACCCTCGAAGATTCCAAAGCGGTTAACGAGAGCAGATTCTCGTGGGTGATGTAGTCGTACTCTTGCCGATCTCAATATCGCGTAGATGATCCTTCTGGCGCTGTGTTCCGGCAGCGCTTCCGCGGTCGGTCACACGTTCGGTACTCGATGAAGACCTTCCTCTCCCTTGTTCCAGCAGGCAGCGGAGGTTGTAGCACTCTCCTCGCGATTCCGGCAGCACGACGGCGTGGTACCGGAAGTAGAGGGGAGATCTCGCAGGGCCGCCTTAAGCCGGTGAGAGTATGGTGGACTATGAGAGAGGCCTTGGTGATCTAGGGTTTAGAGGGCACCAAGGGGAGGAGCTTGGCCGGTGGCTAGGGCTTGGGGAAGCCCCAACTCGGCGAGTTGGAAGAACCCTAGGAGGCGGCGGCGACTTGGAGGAGGCCGACGGCTAGGGCTAGGGTTTTGGGTGTGTTGGGTGTCTTGGAGGGGTAGCCCTACCCCTCCTTATATAGGTGGGAGGGTGCAGCTTGGGAGGAGGGAGTCCTCCACCAAGTCGGCCTCCTTGGCCGGAGGGTGGAGGGAGGAGACTTCCTCCCCAAGTAGGTTTCCTACTCTCCCTCCACCAAGCAAACTTGTCGTTTGACTTTTCAAATTGGCGTTTGACTTTCAAACTAGGATTTGATTTATCCCTTATTTTGCTCAGCGGTGACACCTAGTACATGATGCAACCATTCCACATCGTCATGACACATTCATGTACCCTTCCCCTCCGGAGTGTCGGACCTTCCGGACCCTTCTAGAACATTCCCGATGAAAACACCAGAATCATTCCCCAACTCCGAAACAGGACTTTCCTTATATGAATCTTATTCTCAGGACCATTACGGATCTCCCCGTGATATCCTGGATCCCATCCGAGACTCCGAACAACATTCGATCTCTTACTCATCATTCTATAACTACTCAACAACATCGAATCCTTAAGTGTGTCTCCCTACGGTTCGTGAATTATGCGGACATGATCGAGACACTTCTCCGATCAATAACCAATAGAGGAATCTGGAAATTCATATGGCTCCCACCTATTTCAACGATTACTTTGCGATCGAATGAACCACTTACATACGATACCAATTTCCCTTTGTCTCACGATAGTTTACTTATCCGAGGTTTTGATCGTCGGTCTCTGCATACCTAGTTCAACCTCGTTACCGATAAGTACTCTTTTCTCGTTCCCGTGATATGTGATCCCTTGTGAGCCAGTCACATGCTTGCAAGCTAATTGGATGACATTCCACCGAGAGGGCCCAGAGTATATCTATCCGTCATATGGATGGACAAATCCCACTCTTGATCCATGTGTCTCAACCCATACTTTCCGAACACTCAATGCCACCTTTATAGCCACCCAGTTACGGTGTGGTGTTTCATGTCATCAAAGTATCCTTCCGGTGATGGTGATAAGCATGATATCATGGTCGAAGGAATTAGGTTACTATGTGTCAGAAAGCTTATAGCAATTGAACTATTAAAATGACTTGATCTTTATGCTACGCTTATCTATAGGAGTATGTCCATCATACCATTCTCCTAATGATATGATCTTGTTCTTAATAACATCTCAATGTTCATGATAGAGAAACCACAATCATCTATTAACCAACAAGCTAGTATTATGAAGAGGCTTTAGTATGGACTCTAATTTAGTTTACAAATCACACAAGTATTAATGTTTCCTGGTTAATACTGTTATAGCATGAATGTAAACATTTATCATAAACACAAAGATATAATAATAACTACATTTATTATTGCCTCTAGGGCATATCTCCAACATATTCATGGATTTTTGGAGTCTTTTATTTGATCAAGTGACGCCTGTGAGACTTTCCTCGGGATAATTAAAACTTCTTTCAAAGGCCAAAGAAGAACAATCAACTAAATTATTGGAATTTATACATATCGATGTATGTAGTCCATTATGTGTAGTCGTAAGCGATGGACTTTAACTTCATATGCTTTCTCCGGAAATTTGAGTGAATATTCACTTAATGAGAAAGAAGTATGAAATATTTGAAAATGTTTCAAAGACTTTCAAGATGAAGTGGAATATCATTGTAACAAGAAAATAAATGATTTATGATTTTATCATAAAGGGATTTATTTGAGTTACAAGTGTAACAAGAAAAATAAATGAATTATGATTTATCATAAAGGGATTTATTTGAGTTGCAAGTTTAGCAAAACACCTAGATTTACATCTCCCGAAACACCATAGGAGTATGGAGTGTTTGATATTTGTAATGAAACCTTGTGTGACATGGTTGGATCAAAGGTGTTATTTATAAAACTTCCATTATGTTTTAAAAGATTAAAAGCTTTAGAGACTATCGCTTTTACACTAAAAAGAGCTCCATCCTGATCCGTTGAAATGACACCATGGAAGTTATGGTTTGGGGTAAAACCCAAATTGTCATTTCTTAAATTTTGGTATGCTAAGCATAAGTAATATGTTTACAACCATAGTCATATGAGCATGTCTTTGTAGGTTATGTCGAATAACCATTGGATATTCCTCCACAACGCCGAGGACAAAAGGGTTTGTCGCTTGAAATGTGAAGTTTCTTGAAAAAGGAATTTTTCGCAAAGTTTAAGTGGGAGGACAATACAACTTTGATAAGGTTAACGAACCTTAGCTAAATGTGCTGAGTTACACAGCGCCGGAAATCGTTCCGGAGCTAGACACAATGCTCATGGCTCATGTGCCTCAAAGGTTGTGGTCACGGAGATCTAAGTTCCTATTGAACCAAGTAGGTCGGATAAACAATCAAATGCTGAGATTTGAGAGTAAATCATTATTTGACAATGATGAACCGACTACATGCAAAGAAGCGATGATTGTGTTGGAGATATGCCCAAGAGGCAATAATAAAGTGGGTTATTATCATATCTTCATACTTATGATAAATGTTTACATACCATGCTGTAATTGTATTAACCGGAAACATTAATACTTGTGTGATTTGTAAACTAAAATAAGAGTCCCTAGTAAAGCCTCTTGTTTAAACTAGCTTGTTGGTTAATATATGATCATGGTTTCCTGATCATGAACATAGAGATGTTATTAACAACAGGGTCATATCATTAGGAGAATGATGTGATGGGCATACTCCTATAGATAAGCATAGCATAAAGATCAAGTCATTTCATTAGTTCAATTGCTATATGCTTTCTGATACATAGTAACCTAATTCCTTCGACCATGAGATCATGCATATCACCTTTACCGGATGGATGCTTTGATGACATCAAACACCACACCGTAACTGGGTGGCTATAAAGGTGGCATTGAGTGTTCGGAAAGTTTTGGTTGAGACACATGGATCAAGAGTGGAATTTGTCCATCCATATGACGGATAGATATACTCTGGGCCCTCTCGGTGGAATGTCATCCAATTAGCTTTCAAGCATGTGACTTGGTCACAAGGGATCACATATCACGGGAACGAGAAAAGAGTACTTATCAGTAACGAGGTTGAACTAGGTATGCAGAGATACCGACGATCATAAACCTCGGATAAGTAACATATCGTGAGACAAAGGGAAATTGGTATCGTATGTAAGTGGTTCATTCGATCGCAAAGTAATCGTAGAAATATGTGGGAGCCATATGAATTTCCAGATTCCTCTATTGGTTATTGTTCGGAGAAGTGTCTCGATCATGTCCGCATAATTCACGAACCGTAGGGAGACACACTTAAGGATTCGACGTTGTTTGAGTAGTTATGGTATTATGAGAAAGAGACCGAATGTTGTTCGGAGTCTCGGATGGGATCCGGGATATCACGAGGTGATCCGGAATGGTCCGGAGAATAAGATTCATATAAGGAAAGTCCCGTTTCGGAGTTGCGGAATGATTCCGGTGTTTTCATCGGGAATGTTCTAGAAGGTTCCGGATTGTCCGGCACTCCGGGGGGGGAGGGGTACATGAATGCGTCATTACATATTGGAATGATTGCATTATGTACTAAGTGTTCTTGCTGTCCCAAATAAAGGATTAAATTGAATCCTAAAACAGAAAAGTCAAATGTCCAGTTTGAAAGTCAAACGGCTAAACCAAGAAACTGTGGGAAACAAGCAAGAGGAGTTGGAACTGACTTGGAGGAGTTTCTCTCCTCCAAGCCGGCGGCCAGCCCTAGGCCGAGTTGGGGAGGGACTCCCTCCCTCCCTGGCGCGCCAAGCCCCCTCCCATCTATATAAGGAGGGGCAGGGCTCCCCTCCTAGCACACACAACTTTCTACCTCTAATCTCCGGTTTAGAGCCGTTTTGGTTTAGAGCTTCTAATTGCTTTAGCCAGCGGTTTAGAGCCTTCTAATTGGTTTAGAGCCTTCTAATTGGTGTGTCTAATTACTAGACCACTAATATCCTCTCTCATAAGCTCCACCATACTCGCACCGGCTTAAGGCGAAGCCCTGCGGGATTTCCCCTCTACTTCCGGTACCACGCCGTTGTGCTGCCGGAATCGCGAGGAGAGTGCTACAACCTCCGCTGCCTGCTGGAACAAGGGAGAGGAAGGTCTTCGTCGAGTACCGAACGTGTGACCGACTGCGAGAGCGCTGCCAGAACGTGGCGCCGGAAGGATCGTCTACACGATCTTGAGATCGGAAAGAGTACGACTACATCACCCACGAGAATCCGCTCTCGTTAAACGCTTTGGAATCTTCGAGGGTAAGTTATACCATCGACTCGTTGCTACAATCTAGTAGATAGATCTTGGCTTGTTTGTTTGTATGCGATAGAAAATTTTTGTTTTCCATGCTACGAACCCCTACAGATTGGTCCTGACTCCGTCAAATGGCTTGAATCCATAAAAATCTGTGATAGTTCCATACACGAGAAATCAGGTTTTGAACTTGGAAGACCCTCCGGAAAGGTGTAAAAACCTATCAGTCATATTTGGATCTATAAAGAAACAGACATGGATGTTTCACATCTATGAAATAGTCGACATGTCGGTAAAGTATTTTACGACAATGTTCAAGGAGTTGACCATGACAAGATTTGATCTTTCATAGCGATATTTAGTCTGGACGGATTAAAGTAGCAACCACTACATATAATTTGGTATATGGTAGATGAATAAACAAAACAAAATTCTTATAATAGAATGGTTACCTTGGACATGTACAAGACACGGTCCAAAGGGTTTTGTTAATTCAAAGGATGCTAAAAGGACATGCAAACTTCAATGGTTGAAGTAAGCATCGTGGAGTTGGAATCTTCACCGTGATGAAACTGTTAAAGAAGTTTAATTTCATCTGGAGACGATGAAGATGCTTGCATTTGCAAGAAATTAAGTGGGAGCGCTAAGACATATTTCTAATACATTATGTGGAGGGCATCTTGTTGATTAGAAATGATGTAATTTTTATTGACAAAGGTTAAGAATTTCATTTCGATGAAAGACTTAGGCAAAACCCGAATATTTAGCATGAATGTCTACATGGATAGACTGTGACGCTAATATGATTGTGTCAAACGTATATATATATGAGATATTGAAGGAGTTCAATATAAAAAAGATAAGAAACGGTTCTTGTCGCATGGAAAGGAATTGAATCAAGATTCAAGTGTATCAACACTGGATAAGTGAAACAAGATTCAAGTGCTTTGACACTTGATGAGTGAAATCACGAGAATGTTTTGATCAATCATACCATGATATGTACACATCCAGAAATGTCCTATGCTCTAAGTGTTATGAGCATATACCAGAATGAATCATAAAATGATCATTGGACGATAATAAGGATATTCTTATGATTTTTTGGAAGAACTAAGAATATATTTGTGTAGAGGTGTCAAACAATTACATATAGTTCACTGTAAAGCGTTACATTGATACTAGTTTTGTCACAAGATACAAAATAAGTTTATCTCAATTTCAACTATGGGTGGCACAATGTAATGGAAAGGAGATTCCATGATGGATTTGGATGAAATCCATAGTTAAGACATTATGACGAGTACTACAACAAAAGGCTAAGTATATGACTGCTATAGTAGCAGCAAAGGAGGACATTTGTGTCAAGTAGTTTGTTATCAAACTAAGGTGTGGTTCGTAACGGGCTAACACTAAATATATATTGTATGACAATAGTATCGACATGATTTAACCCCAAGGAACTAAAGGTATCACCAAAAGACCAAATTTATACAATGCCATCTCATTGGAGAATGAGTGATGCGTGAAGATGCAAAGACATGCAAATACACACGGACATGAAAGTGTCAGATCCATAGATTATGTTAACCACTTGCAGTTGCATATATCGAACACCAGAAAGCCATAGGTGTTCAATACGCAAAATTTCTAAACTAGATTATTGTCTCTAGTGCAAGTGGGAGACTGAAGGGAATATGCCCGAGAGGAAATAATAAAGTTGTTATTATCATATTCCTTAATTATGATAAATGTTTATTTTACATGCTATAATTGTATTAATACGGAAACGTTAATACATGTGTGTTTAATAAACAAACAGAAAGTTCCTAGTTATGCCTCTATTATAAACTAGCTCGTTGATTAACAAGATGGTCAAGGTTTCATGATCATGGCCATTGGATGTTGTTAATAACAAGGTCACAACATTAGTGTAATGGTGTGATAAACATTCATCCGAAGTATAGCATTATGATCAAAATCATTGAGTTTATATTTCTATAACAACTTACTAAGTGATCCTAATCCTTAGACCATGAGATCATGCCAATCACTAACACCGGAAGAGTTTCTTGATAACATCAAACGTCACACTGTAACTGGGTGATTATAAAGATGGATTCAGAACTACTAAAGTGTTATGTTGAGGCCCATGGATCGAGAATGGAATTTGTTCATCCCGATGACGGATAGATATGCTCTGGGCCCTCTCGGTGATATCACATTGATTAGCTTGCAAGCAAGTGATTTGATCACTAGAATATTATATCACGGGAACGAGAAAAGAGTGCATGTCAGTAACGAGATCAAACTAGGTATGGAGATACCGATGATCGAATTTTGGACATGTAATATATCGCGAAACAAAAGGATTAAGATACTAGCGTAAAAGGTTCCGACGATCACAAGAAAGTCATTGTTGAATGTGTGAGAGTCAGTATGGGTCTCCAGATCTCGCTTCTGATTATTGATCGGAGAAGGGTCTCGATCATGTCCGCATTATTCGGGAACCGTAGGGTGGCACACTTAAGAGACACCGACACCAATTGGAGCAAAAGTTTCATGCCGGAAAGAATAACAAGCGCAGGAATTTATTCCACTAGATACCGAAATAGGTTTTTGGGTGAAATTGCAGAAAGTATTTTTGCATGTGAAATGAAATACTAGCAAGGGTTTATATGTGAATGTTTGTCATTAGAGTAATTGACAAAATACTGAATAAATAAAAGGAGTTTTATTTAATGAGAGTTTACATTAAATTTGGTGGAAATTTAATGGGAATTTGAGTGGGATTTTGAGTGGAGGAAATTGGAAGGCATTTGAGTGAGTGAAGTGTCCACCCACATGAATGTGGAAGAGGTGGGGGCATCCCCATGGCTGGGCGCCATGCCCCTTGGGTGCCCCCCTCTCCCCTATAAAAGGCCCCCCTTTCATCCTCTCAATGCACACCTCCTCGTGAAGGATCTCTCTCCCCCTCTAGTATTTATCCCCCATGGTCTCGGACTAGCGAGATACATGTTCCCGGTGGCTATTCGGCAAGAAAGAGTTGTGCTTTCGCTGCATCGTTGGAGCGAGGAGGCGGAGGTTGCTCGGTGTCTTGTACGTGTGTGCGAGCACGGATGCGCTGCTATTTTGCGGCGCTAGGACTTCCTCTTGATCTTGAGATCGGCAAGAGATCGTCTACATCAACCATAAGTTTAGACTCGTTAAGCTTTGTCGGTCTTCAAGGGTATGTTCTCTACGGATGTATATCCGCCAGTTGCTTGTATCTAGTAGATAGATCTTGGTACATAGTTGTTCTCATCGTAGGAATTTTTTGTTTTCTATGTTGCGAACCCTTTAGGGAACGCCGGACGCAGCGAAAATGGGCGTGGGCCAGCTCTGTCGGCGAGACAGTGCCATTCCCACCCACCCCACTCGCCCAGACTGCTGCGAAGAGCTCCCAGCGCCTCTTTCGCCATGACTTCGCCGACGGAGCTCCTCTACGCCGAGACATTCCCACACCTCTAGATATGCTTGCCGTAGTTGTCGTCCAGTACGCCGCTCGTTCCGCCAGCGCTTTCGCCGCCCGAACTTTGTCATAGCTCTTCTTCGCTGCGTGCTCCCACCACCATGCCCGCCAAGTGTTCGGCATTTGGTCAGTTCGGCCATGGACTCTGACAACGACGAGATACTCGCCATGGACTCCGACGACGAGGAGATACTCGCCGTACTGCTAGAGGAGGAGAGCACCGAGGTCGCCGAAGGTGGAGAGCACTTGGAAATCCTCACCTCGCTCGCCCAGCTGTACATGCAGATGGCGAAGCCGAAGCGCGGTGGTTCGGCGCCGGGTCTTCGGAAGTGCAAGGCGAGGCAAAGGATAGAGGGCTACTGCTTGTTGTACGCCGACCAGCCACTCCAGGGAGAGGACATGTTTCGTCACCATTTTAGGATGAGCCGGAAGCTCTTCCTCAAGATCGTGCATGCCATCCGGGAGTTCGACCCATATTTCGTTTGCAAGAAGGACTGCACCGGCTTGGTTGGGTGTTCCTCACTACAGAAGTGCACCGTGGCAATGAGGTTGCTTGCATATGGAGCGCCGGCTAACAGTGCCGATTGAAGGGTTTCGCGGCATAGTAAATCAAAATTTTCTACGGAGCGAACAGAGGGAAAGCCAAGATCTAATCTAGGATATGCAAACAACGAGAGAGATTGGATTAGATCTTCATACCCTTGAAGATTCGCACAGCGGAACGTTCGTCGGAACGTGGATGATGTAGTCGTACTCGCTTCTCCTCCTCGCGATCCGATCCGATCTAGCACCACAAGTGGCGGTGCCTCCGTGAGATGCACACGTGCAGCACCTCGACGTCTCCTCCTTCCTCGGACCAGCAAGTATGGTGGAGAGATAGATTGGATCTACAACACGACGGCGTGGTGTATATGGTGGAGAATTTCTGCAGCAGGGCTTCGCCTACAAACAGTCGGGAGGGAGAGAGGAAAGCTAGCAAGGCGGCTAGGGTTTGGAGGAGAGGTGTAGGGGTTTGGTGCGCCCCCCCTCTTTATATAGAGGGGGGCGCAGCCCTAGCCCCTCCCCCAAGCCCAAAGGATAAGGAGTGGGGGGCATGGACTCTCCCCTCTTCTAGAAACCCTATCTCTAGTTTAAACGATTTAAACTCTCTAGGATCGGCTGGGCCCTATGGGGCCTTGTGCCCCTGGCCCAATGCGGCCAGGACACTCCCTCATAGGCCCATGCCCCCTCCCAGAAGGTGGGGCCACGTTGGTCCCCTTCCGGAAGGTTCTAGAAGCTTCCGGTACAATACCGATTAACCCGGAACAATTCCGAACTCCAAAAACTGCACTGCCTTATATGAATCTTATTCTCCGGACCATTTCGGAACCTCTCGTGATATCCCGGATCCCATCCGAGACTCCGAACAAAAATTCATAAACCAATTATCCAATCTATCCTAGCGTCGAGATACGTTAAGTGTGTGACCCTGCGGGTTCGAGAATATGCAGACATGATCTTCTATCAATAATCAACAGCGGGGTCTGGGCACCCATATTGACTCCCACACATTCATCGATGATCATATCGGATGAACCACGATGCCAGGATTCAATCAATCCCATATATATATTCCCTTCGTCTCGCGATATTTTACTTGCCCGAGATTCGATCGTCGGTACCGTCATACCTAGTTCAATCTCGTTCACAGCAAGTACTTTACTCGTTCCGTAATCCGATATCACTTTGTGATTAACTCCTTAACCACATGCTTGCAAGCAGTGTTGATATCGATTATCGAGTGGGCCCGAAGTATATCTCTCCGACTTGGGAGGGACAAATTCCATCTCGATACATACAACCCAACAGATACTTTCCGATCACCTGAGAGACACCTTTATGATCACCCTCTCATAGGATGACGTTTAATGACCTCAAAGCTTTCTTCCGATACCAGGGAGTTGTATTATCTCATGGTCTAAGGAATACAATATTTGACATAGGAAAAGCTTCGCAAAGACGAACACGATGACACGATCTAATTGCTTTGCTTAGTTTGGGTCTATCCATCATATCATTCTCCAATGAAATGATCTCATTATCAATTGACAACTCATGTCTATGGTTAGGAAACCTTAACCATCATTGATCAATGAGCTAGTCCTTAGAGGCGTACCAGGGACACGGTGTTGTTCAGAAACCACACAAGTATTAATGTTTCCGCTTAATACAATTCTAGCATGGAATATAAACTTTATCATGAACATGAATTATAATAATAACATCTTTATTATTGCCTCTAGGGCATAATTCCAACAGTCTCCCACTTGCACTAGAGTCAATATGTTGGGCCACGCAGAGATAAAACAAAACTTTTTCCTCTAACGTGGTGATCCCAAGATCTAGCTGAGGTAGAAGGCCACGAGGTTTACCACTAGACGCGCGGTTGCGGATTACTGATGAAGCGCGTCAGTTGATGCAGTGCAGTCCTCACGATCCGATCGTCCTGGTGCTGATCGTACAGCACCTCTGCTGGTATCCACACGTACAAGGAGGAGCACCGGCGGCGAACTGCTAGGTTCGTTACGGCGGCTGGACTGCTGTGGAGCTAGGGTTTCCAACACATGGAATGACCTAACCGAACAACGATTAACCTTTCTGGGTTACTGTGCTCCACTATATATAGGGAGTGAACGTGGGCTCTGCTCGCGCGACCCATTCACTAAAGCCCATATAACATTAGTCACCGTGAGTCCAACTCACTAACTCAGTCCTAATCCGGTTTAGGTCCAACCCAACCAGATTACATGTTCAGATCCAATCAGAACTTGCTCCCGCTCTTAAGTGTGTGACCCCGCAGGCTCATGGTTACTTGGACACGATTTGAGTCCAACTCACAATCGATCAATCGGCATCGGCTCCTAGCAGAACTTGCCGATTCCCAAGTACCAAAGAGTCATGACGACTTGCCTTTCCAATGCGACTTACGTCTGAGTCCCTTTTGCCTCACGATATACCTTGTCAGACTATAGGCGAATATATGTCATCCCTTAAATAGTCCGACTCTCTTCTCGATCCGAGATAAGTGATTCACCCGACTAACTCTTAGCCGATCGCCTCGGTTAACACTTAACCGAGTCGTGCATGGCCATGCTTTCCGAATCATATCTCACGAGAGGGCCCAGAGAATATCTCTCCGAGTGGAGGGGCAAAATCCCATCTTGGTTATTCACATCACGCAGCTTGATTCTCAGTCGACCCGAACCCTGCCTTTATAACTGCCCAGTTACGGATCAGCGTTTGACAGAACCTAAGTCGGTGATCCTCAACTCGGACTATGCAACAACCTCAGGTCTAAGGATTACATTGATTGAGATATACAAATGACAACTTAGTTCGTTGTACCTCAATATGGGTCAATCCGACTCGCTAAACTCTTTAGCCTAGTCTGTGTAAGTTGGAATAGCATCTCCATGCCCATGACAAGTGGAACCGAGTCATCAAGCCAACTTTCACATTGGTCTAAGCTGTGTGTCCAGCACAACCTCAATGACCAAGGATATTTAGTACAAACAACATGAATGCATAGTTCCACAACTGAATCACATATTCAATGATACACATCAGATGTTTATACAAGGACTACTTAATAACTTTATGAATACTATGGGAAATCTCATCATACATGATTGCCTCTAGGGCATATTCCCAACAGTCTCCCACTTGCACTAGAGTCAATCTTCCGACATCACATGTCTAAGCATCTAATGCCCATGGCTCTCAGGTGCGCCTCATGCTTCGGCTGGGGTAACGGCTTTGTCAACGGATCCGCAATATTGCATCCATGTGTACCTTGCATAACTTGATATCACCCTGATCCACGAACTGGCGAATCAGGTGGTACCGCATGAGTATGTGCTTGTTCTTCTGGTGTTGTCTAGGTTCCTTGGCTTGTGCAATAGCACCATTGTTGTCACAATACACGTCCAACGGATTGGACGAGCCCTGAACCACACCAAGATCCATGAGGAAATTCCTCATCCAAACAGCTTCCTTTGCTGCCTTCGAGGCGGCAATATACTCAGCCTCTGTTGTAGATGCAGACACAGTCTCTTGCTTGGAACTTTTCCAGCTCACAGCACCTCCGTTTATAATAAACACGTATCCGGATTGCGAGCGAGAATCATCAGAGTCGGTGAGATAACTCGCATCCGTGTAACCCTTTACACTGAGTTCATCTTCACCACCATAAACCAAGAACATATCCTTAGTCCTTCTCAAGTACTTTAGGATATTTTTAGCCGCTGTCCAGTGGATCTCTCCAGGATTAGCCTGGTATCTGCTCACAACACTTAGAGCATAGGAAACATCCGGCCTAGTACAAATCATGGCGTACATGATGGATCCGACTGCAGAAGCATATGGAATCGCACTCATCCGACTTCGCTCATCAGTTGTCGAAGGACACTGAGTCTTGCTAAGTTTTACACCATGGGACATCGGTAAGAACCCCTTCTTAGACGATTCCATGTTGAACTTTTTCAACACTTTGTCCAAATAAGTACTCTGACTCAATCCAATGAGCCTCCTTGATCTATCTCTATAGATCCGGATTCCGAGGATGTATGTTGCCTCACCCAAGTCTTTCATTGAGAAACTCCTTTCCAATGATTCCTTGGTTTCTTGCAACATCTGGACATCATTTCCAATCAGTAATATGTCATCCACATATAAGATTAGAAAATTTACTTTGTTCCCACTAAACTTCTTGTACAAACAAGAATCATGATCACTCTTGATGAAGCCAAACGATTTGACTACCTCATCAAAGCGAATATTCCAACTCCGAGATGCTTGCTTCAACCCATAAATGGATTTCTGAAGTTTGCATACCTTGTCAGCATTAGCCGGATCGACAAAACCCTCGGGCTGTATCATATACACGTCCTCGGTTAAATTTCCGTTAAGGAAAGCCGTTTTGACATCCATCTGCCATATCTCATAGTCGAAATAGGCCGCTATAGCTAACATGATCCGAACTGATTTAAGCATCGCTACGGGCGAGAAGGTCTCGTCGTAATCAACTCCTTGAACTTGTCGGAACCCCTTCGCGACAAGGCGTGCTTTATAGATTGAAACATTTCCATCCATATCAGTTTTCTTCTTAAAGACCCATTTGCACTCGACGGGTCTTGCACCGTCTGGCAGATCAACCAAGTTCCAAACTTGATTTTCATCCATGGACTTTATCTCGGATCTCATGGCTCCAAGCCATGACTCGGAATCAGATCCCACCATCGCTTCCGAATAATTTGCCGGCTCATCACTGTCTAACAGTAACACATCACGAACACTTCATAATCTTGCCGATCTTCGTAGTACAGGTGCTGCTGTCGGCTCAGCTGCCACGATCGGCTCAACCTCCAAGGTTTTTGCCGATTCGCTATTAGCCGATACGCTATTAACCGATTCCTCTCGAATTTCTTCGAGTTGCACCGTGCTCCCACTTACTCCCCGACTGAGAAACTCTTTCTCAAGGAAGACACCGTTCCGAGCGACAAACACTTTGCCCTCTTCTCGGTTGTAGAAGTAGTAACCCAAGGTTTCCCTCGGATACCCCACGAAAATACATTTATCCGACTTGGCCGTAAGCTTGTCCGACTGAAGTCGCTTGACAAAAGCTTCACAACCCCAAATCTTAAGAAAAGACAAACTCGGCTTTTTGCCTGTCCACATCTCATGCGGTGTCTTCTCTACCGATTTTGATGGTACTTTGTTTAGTGTGAACGCCGCTGTTTCTAGACAATAACCCCAAAATGATAAAGGCAGATCTGTCCGACTCATCATTGATCGTACCATGTCCAACAAGGTCCGATTCCGCCTTTCCGAAACACCATTCCTTTGTGGCGTTCCTGGCGGAGTAAGTTGAGGAACTATTCCACAACTTTTCAGATGGTCATCAAACTCATGGCTCATGTACTCGCCTCCTCGGTCCGACCGAAGAAACTTTATTCTCTTGCCGAGTTGATTCTGTGCTTCATTCTGGAATTCTTTGAACTTTTCAAAGGCTTCCGACTTATGTTTCATTAAGTAGATATATCCATACCTACTCAAATCATCAGTGAAGGTAATGAAGTACTCATAACCACCCCTGGCTGTCGTGCTCATTGGTCCACATACATCACTATGTACTAGTCCCAACAAGTCGGACGCCCTTTCGCAACTCTTTGCAAAAGGTGTCTTGGTCATTTTGCCGAGTAGGCAAGATTCGCATGTCTCGAATGACTCCAAGTCGAACGAAGTTAGGAGTCCATCATCATGGAGCTTCTTCATGCGTTTCCAACTTATATGACCAAGCCGACAGTGCCAAAAGTAAGTCATATTCAGATCATTTGGTTTCAACCTTTTAACATTTATGTTATAAACCGACTCACCATCAAGATTCAAAATAAATAACCCGTCCTGGACGGGTGCAAAGCCGTGAAACATATCATTCAAATACAAAGAACAACCATTATTCTTGATATTCGACTCATAGCCTTGCCTCATCAAACATGAAGCAGAAATAATGTTTCGACTGAGCACTGGAACATAATAACAATTATTTAGTTCCATAATGAATCCGGAAGGTAAATGAAGTTGCATCGTGCCGACTTCCAACGCAGCAACTCTTGCTTTGTTGCCGACTCGAATATCAACCTCGCCTCTTGCTACGCTCCTAGTTCTTACCAGTCCCTGCAACGAGTTGCAGATGTGAATAACTGATCCGGTATCATATACCCAAGAACTATTAGGTGCATCAGCAAGATATATGTCTATAACATTGCAAACAAGTGTACCTGAGTCGGAAGTCATACCTCCACTCTTGGCTTTGTCGGCCAAGTACTTGCTGCAGTTCCTCTTCCAGTGGCCATCCTCCTTGCAGTAGAAGCAAGTGGATCTGGCTGAAGGAGATGGCTTAGTCCCTGAGGAAGCGCTTGGGACAGGGTCCTGAGCCTGCTTTCCTCCTGACTTAGCCTTCTTCTTAGTCCAAGAACTCTTCTTGAACTTAGCCTTATTCTGCACCATCAACACTTGACTGGTGCCCTTCTTGAGATCCGCCTCTGCCTGCTTGAGCATCCCATGCAATTCAGTGAGCTTCTTATCCATGCCATGCATGTGGTAGTTCGAAATGAACTGCCCATATGCACTAGGAAGAGAGTTCAGAATTATATCCATAGCGAACTCTTCGCTTATGGGGTAGCCAAGCCTCTCCAGAGACTGCACGTAACCAACCATTTTGATCACATGCGGACTCAGTGGATCACCATCCTTAAGCTTGCAACTCAGCAAAGCCTGAGAAACTTGATACCTCTCAGTCTTCGCCTGAGCCTGGAACATACTTTTGAGGCTTTCGATCATATCGTAGGCCTCAACATGCTCGAACTGCTTTTGCAAGTCCGGTTCCATGTGAGCAAGCATAAGACAGCTGAAATCCGTGGACTCATCCTTAGCCCGACGGTAGGCATTGGTGGCTGCGACAGTCGCATTCTCATTCGGCTCATCTGGAAGTGGGTTGTCTAGGACATGGTCCTTCTTTTCTTGTTTGAGAACAATTCTCAGATTTCGATACCAGTTGGTAAAATTAGTGTCGTTCAGTTTATCTTTTTCAAGAATGGTTCTCAACGCAAAACCGGATATCTGAGAGTGACTGCTACTTGGTGCCATGATCTACAACAGAAAATATGCAAAACACTTAAGACATGTATTCATAAAAGAGCAAGCATATTAAACATTTTAATATTTTATGCTCCCACTAGAACCAACACCCCTCCGATGGTTACTTAGTGATTCAGGATCCTAAATAAGCAAGTCGGCTAGTGAGCTTTAGCATCACCGCTAGCCGCCAAGTGATCTAGGTAGACAACTCCTTGTCAATCGCATCTCATGCGACTCCTGTTGGACGGGTGGCATCACATGCCCCGGCTCCCATCCGACCTTTCCCCGAGTCCCACAACCGTTGTGATAGACCCGTCTAGCTTACCGAGTGTTTCTGCAGTAAGAGTCCGACTCGAACACACCTAGTCGAAAAGAATTGGCAGCACCTCAATTTTATGAGCCCACTACCAAAAATGTCCGACTTGTGATGGTGCAAACACTGGCGGGAAAACCGACTAGACCTTCTTTGATGGATTAAATTTTACCGACTATCTAATAGAGGTAAAACTGAGACATAACAATAACACAAAATAAAGCAATTATAATGTGAAATGGTATGGCTCTCTTCATGGCGATCTCCATCTCCACAAAGCCTGTAATCCGACTCGTGCCAACTCTTGTCACTTGCCGTCTTACTCCATGTCGCCGACATGTATAACGCCTTGCATGCCTTCCGGGTTCTAAAACAGCTACACTAGCTTAGTAAAGTAAATTACATAGAGAATCCGACACGCAGGTCGCTATACAATAAAATGACAGCACCTAGGCTCCAGCAGGCTGACAAAAACCGTGATTCGCAGATCACGTATGGATTACACACATACATCACATCCACATGAACCATACCATTCACAACTTCCTGCAAAAACAAGTTATGCATAGATACAATATCTACCGGCGTTGTGAAACTCGCAACGACATCTAAGGCGCTACGACAGGGCGAAGCCGGCGGTCCCGCTAGCCGGATAGCGGGCGGGGATCGAAGGGGCAGCGCCCCTCGCGGGTGCGGGCAGCGCCCGACGATTTTTCCGAAAACATAGATCTCATCTACGATCCGAACATGGATTCCGACCATCGTTCCAATTCGATCAAACCATTTGATCTTCGATCAACGCTTCTGGATTTACGTGTCACAGTCTACCCCGATGGCGGAAGCCGACCGGTAGGGGTATGTCGTTCCACGACCTCAGCAGTATGATCACGGAAATCAGATCTACCATTCCCCGAGTACAGTTGATCCAATCAACTTCATACAAAACCGATCTATCTCATAGATCGACCACCAAAACAACACATAGATCTCATCTATAGCCTACCGCATATCTCATATGCGAGATCTCGAGCCTAAAACTAGAAGCTATCGCTCTGATACCACTGTTGGGCCACGCAGAGATAAAACAAAACTTTTTCCTCTAACGTGGTGATCCCAAGATCTAGCTGAGGTAGAAGGCCACGAGGTTTACCACTAGACGCGCGGTTGCGGATTACTGATGAAGCGCGTCAGTTGATGCAGTGCAGTCCTCACGATCCGATCGTCCTGGTGCTGATCGTACAGCACCTCTGCTGGTATCCACACGTACAAGGAGGAGCACCGACGGCGAACTGCTAGGTTCGTTACGGCGGCTGGACTGCTGTGGAGCTAGGGTTTCCAACACATGGAATGACCTA
This sequence comes from Avena atlantica, assembly GCA_910589765.1. NCBI lineage: Eukaryota > Viridiplantae > Streptophyta > Magnoliopsida > Poales > Poaceae > Avena > Avena atlantica. Next base: position 504,237,167 of record OU342736.1, on the reverse strand, counting down.
ACCGAACAACGATTAACCTTTCTGGGTTACTATGCTCCACTATATATAGGGAGTGAACGTGGGCTCTGCTCGCGCGACCCATTCACTAAAGCCCATATAACATTAGTCACCGTGAGTCCAACTCACTAACTCAGTCCTAATCCGGTTTAGGTCCAACCCAACCAGATTACATGTTCAGATCCAATCCGAACTTGCTCCCGCTCTTAAGTGTGTGACCCCGCAGGCTCATGGTTACTTGGACACGATTTGAGTCCAACTCACAATCGATCAATCGGCATCGGCTCCTAGCAGAACTTGCCGATTCCCAAGTACCAAAGAGTCATGACGACTTGCCTTTCCAATGCGACTTACGTCTGAGTCCCTTTTGCCTCACGATATACCTTGTCAGACTATAGGCGAATATGTCATCCCTTAAATAGTCCGACTCTCTTCTCGATCCGAGATAAGTGATTCACCCGACTAACTCTTAGCCGATCGCCTCGGTTAACACTTAACCGAGTCGTGCATGGCCATGCTTTCCGAATCATATCTCACGAGAGGGCCCAGAGAATATCTCTCCGAGTGGAGGGGCAAAATCCCATCTTGGTTATTCACATCACGCAGCTTGATTCTCAGTCGACCCGAACCCTGCCTTTATAACTGCCCAGTTACGGATCAGCGTTTGACAGAACCTAAGTCGGTGATCCTCAACTCGGACTATGCAACAACCTCAGGTCTAAGGATTACATTGATTGAGATATACAAATGACAACTTAGTTCGTTGTACCTCAATATGGGTCAATCCGACTCGCTAAACTCTTTAGCCTAGTCTGTGTAAGTTGGAATAGCATCTCCATGCCCATGACAAGTGGAACCGAGTCATCAAGCCAACTTTCACATTGGTCTAAGCTGTGTGTCCAGCACAACCTCAATGACCAAGGATATTTAGTACAAACAACATGAATGCATAGTTCCACAACTGAATCACATATTCAATGATACACATCAGTGTTTATACAAGGACTACTTAATAACTTTATGAATACTATGGGAAATCTCATCATACATGATTTGCCTCTAGGGCATATTCCCAACACAATAATCTAGTTTACATCTGGTAACAATCTCACACCCATGGCACTGAGGTGTTGATCATGTTTTTACACGTGGAAGAGGTTTAGTCAATGGATCTGCGACATTCAGATCTGTATGTACTTTGCTAATCTTCATATCTCATCTGCAATATAATCTCGGATTATATGAAACTTGGGTTGATATGCTTGGTCTTTGGATGATATCTTGGTTCCTTAGCGAGTGCTATGGCGCCAGTGTTGTCACACAATATCTCCAGTGGGTCCAATGCACTTGGAACCACACCAAGCTCAGTGATGAAGTTTCTGATCCAAACTCCTTCACTTGACGCTTTCTGCAGCAGCCATGTATTCCGCTTCTACTGTAGATCCCGCGATCACGCTTTTGCTTGCAGCTTCTCCAGCTCATCAGTATCCTCCATCCATTCAGTAACATGGCATCAATAGACGTATCCTAGTTCTGCTGATGTTACTCCTGACAATAGGCACTCCTTGTCGGTGTCAATAAACTACCGGCGTCGTCTATCGTACACAGCTTTTATCACTGACAATCGGCATGTTTCATCACCCCACATATGTACTCAAGAACATCTTCTATTAGTCTTGATCTATTTAGGTTTTTCACTTGTAAGTTTGATGTTCTTCCATCAATATGTTGTTGAGGAAAGCAGTCTTGACATCCTAATTGCCATATTTCATAATCATGAAACGCAGCAATTGCTAATAAAATCGAATGGACTTAAACATTTCTACGGGAGAGAAGTCTCATCGTAGTCAAC